>JANIJH010000007.1:42916223-42926837 GCA_024520975.1 Erythroxylum areolatum | reverse complement strand
TCAATTAAATTTGATTTTGAAAATTGAAAATTTTAAATTTAATAATTAAATTTGATTAAATTATAAATTATTCCAATGTTTAGATCAATAAAAACAAATCAAGAAATTTTAATTTATATTAAAACATTATGAACAAAATTTACAAAAATTATTTTAAATAAATTAATTTTTGATAAAATTAAATTTAATAAATACTTTACAATCCGCGACGTCTGATTCGTCTGTAGAACCAGACGTCGTAGAATATCTATTTTCTACGACGTCTTCCAAACGTCGTTAAAATACAAACAATCCCTGACGTTATCTCCAAACGTCGTGAAATATACACCTCTTTCCTGACGTCTATATGAACGTCGCAGAATAGCTAAGCATTCTATGACATCTTCTATCAGACATCGCAGAAACCTATTACCTACACCACTATCTACGACGTCTATTGTGACGATTTAATATATGTCGTAGAAGGTTTTCTGCGACGTCTTATTGGCTTCTACGACGTTTAAAAGACGACGCCAAATGTCTCTTTTTGTTGTAGTGAGAGACTCTGTCGAAATTTTTATAAATTCTAGTTTATCTTATAACATTTTATTATTATGCAGGAAAAGTCTATGGACGTTAGGCCTACAACCCATCAGTTGTTTTTGCATACTCACACTAAGAAACATGACGGTGTGACATTCGTCAACAGCCGATGTCGAGGACTAAATGTATGTGAAATTCATAGTTTAATATTCAATCTTAATAATTATCACTTACTAATTATAATATAAGCATTGCCTCCTAATAGAACCAAATACAACAAACAATTGGGCAACAGTCGCAGGAAGAACAAGCTATTGATAAGACCCAGGCATAGTTTAATGCAGTGAGTGGTAGGGACAATCGTGGAAGGATCTTTGGCCTGGACTCATATGCCAATACATTTTATTCGAAGCCCTCTATGTCCACTACAACAGCATCTAGTTCACAACTGATAACGCAACATATCAATCAGCTTGAGACCACAGTTCAGATTTTGATGGGCGTAATAAGTAAGCTCCAAAATGACATGGAGCAAATGAGAGCGAGAGATAAAGACTCACATCACCCACGCTCATCAGGACAATAGGATTGTTGTTATCATTAATTTGGTTTTAATTTATGTACTATTTAATGTTTTAATTATCAGTTAAGAAATCTTTTTTCCTTTATATGATCATTTAATTTTCTGTTTAAACAAATTCCATGGGTTGAAAAATCCAAATTTTATGTAAGGACAATTTATAATTGTTGACATTGAAATCAAATTTCACGTCAAGATTTTCATAACAATTGCCATTCAATAAGACATTTATAGAGAGTTAAAGGTAACCTCAGCAAGCATATAGTTTCAACCTTTAGATTAAGCAATCAAGATTACATTTGAAGAAGGAAAATAATTAGCGACGGAAAGGTGCCGTTGCTAATTTATATTACAATTACCGACGGTTATATCCCACCGTTCCACATCAAATAGGCTGAATTTGTATGAAATTTGATCCTTTTCTCGTACATAATAACGACATTTGAATAAACAGCAACAATGTTTTAATACACAAAGGACTAAAATGAAACATGTGTAATGCTTCCATTGATACCTTTTAACGATTAGTAATGGCCATTATCTATAACAACTGCAACGAATTTTCGACGCATAATTTATAACATGGTTCTCTTCCTCTTTAAGATATCAATCCTATCAAAAGTATTGTGGCATTTTTATTTATTTACATGAATATAAATTTAAAATCATTTACTATAATAGTAATAGCGTACATCCAAACGTACTTACCATGATAATATATTACATTAAAATATTTGTTCTGGACCACAATTTGGAGGATAGTACAAAAATTAGGATTTCAAGATTAAATGATTTATTTTGTAATTTTACGTGCTCCATATTTTAAAACCACAACATTAGTTGATAACTTGTAAACATTATCCAGAATAAAAGAGCATTCCATACAACAAGCACAATAAATTCGAGAAATTAGCAAGCTCTTTAACGCCCTTTTATTTCAAAGGTTCCATATAATAGTGTCTAGCGATTTTCTTTTCCAATTGACCAAAAGTCCTTTCCATAAGCTTTTTTAATACCTACAATTTAAGTAATTTAGTTACTAAAATTTTATAAACAAAGTAAGATGGTTATCTTTTAGTACCCATCGCCTATTATAACACTCCACATGTAAATAAAATAAAATTAGTTTCCTATCAACTTTCTTTATTAATAAGATAACTTTGATAGTGCAATAATATTAGTAGTAATGTTTAGTATCATCATTGACTTAAAGAACAATATACTTGAATTTTATATCTATAAAAGAGTTAACATTCCTATAAAATGATGTTCATAAAATGGCAAGGATAATTTTCATTAATATTTCTTCCATTTGATGTAGTAAAATACCAAAATAAAAAGAATTTGAAAATAAATGAAAGCTGATATCCGAACTTAATTACACTGTCTTACCACTGCAATGTTCTTCAGGTTCCCCTTCATAAAAAAGAGCTCCTAAAGGAAATGCCATAGCATCTTACTCCTACCCATTGCATTGCATGATGGGTCCGTGGGTTAAAATTTTATTCCTTGATCCTGTCACAAATATTACAACTTCATTACACATTACAAAATTAAAGATTTATCAAAATACAAAAGTCGACCTGCCTTAACTTACAGCGATTAATGCTCAAGTACAAATTGTACAAGAGTTTCAAACTTGTACAAGAAACAGGTGGTTTGCTTATTTGACGGGGAGATTTTTCACACTGCTCAGGTCATTCTTCAACTTTGGAAGCCTTCAAGTCCTCAATTCCAGCACCTATGTCTTCTCTTCAAGAGTAGGAACTCCCAGGAACCTTTACTAAAAGCTCTTCTTCAGTTATATCCTCTTCCCCCTGGAATTTTTGTGCATGAGAGGTTATACATTTCTTCAAAATCCAACTTTAACGTTTAAGAGATATGCACTACAAGCACAGAACACTAGTGGCTGACACATAATAGAAAAATCAGCAGAAAAACATAGCATAGAACTTCGTGGAAGCAGTGAACAATAGAAGAATAGGTGTATGTTCTGAGATAAGCATTGTTAAGGAAAGAGAAGCGATTGCTCCTCATAAGCTTGGAGAAACCACAGATTGCCCAACGGAAGAAGCTATGGCTTGTGTTCCAAAAGAGAAACTATGTGTTGAAATAATTTAAATTCTTATGGGGAGGAGATCTTAGCCCCTGAACAAGTTGAAGAACTAATTGCCTCCTTAAGCTGCATCCTTGAAGAAATAAAAAATGATTTGCAGAAGATACATGATCATAATGCTTCAAGATAACATTGACATGAATCAGATTATAACGCCAGCAAACAGATTCAGAACAAAACTAGAAGCAAGGAAAAGAAAATTTGCGACTGTTAGAATTCACTTTCAAAGCAATGGCATTTTCTGCAGTATCCTCCCGACAAGTGAGATCACGTATGGTAGTTTTGAGTTGCTTCCTAGCCTTGGCTCGTGTTATGCGTCTTTCAGCACATTGTCCTGCAGTAACATCGTAATGACAAGCCACACACAGAGTCCTCATGTTCTCTAGTTTGCATTCACCTGCAGAAACTCAAGAAACCAGAACTTATCGGTATCTTAACCATCAACTGAGAAACTAGGACATATCTGTCAAAGTTTAAGGTATCTTTCACAGAGATCGAGGGAAGAAAAGGAGTAGGAAAAGCAGTAATGATAACATTATTATCAAGAAATATTCAGGCAATGGTTAGCAAATTCCTGATTCACAACCTTGCTAACACGAAATGGGACTCACTGCATGGTCTCAAGAATATATGTCCAAGGATCCATGGCTGAAGCAAACATAACTATCATTGGTGTAAATAGGCTTGGCCATAGGCCAGGTTGGGTTTGATTTTTTAAAGACCTAAGCTCAACTCGAAGCCCGATCAGACTCTGGACCTGGTTTGAAGCCAAAACTTTTTTCTAAGTTCAAACCTCGTCCAAAACCCAGTCAAATTAGACTTTGCTCATTGACTTCAGGCTAGGCCAGGCTGAGCCTGGACCAATTTGCCAACTCTAGGTGTAAAATATGAACCATGGAATTTTTTAAGGAGTTGAATCATGTAGTGATCTATTCAATATCACCATGTTCTATAGAAGTACATACAGTTGACAGGACTTGTAGATTAAATAATAATACCTAGCACCAAAAATGTCCAACGAAGTTTGTTATCGCTAGTTGTAAGTTTTTTTTTGTCTATTTTCTTATTGATAGGATGTTTACATCTTCAAACATATTAGCCAATTTAAGGATTCCTCATTAGTGATTTGTCATGCTAATAGCAAGTCTCACTCTTCTCAACTGTCAAAGACAACAAAGTTTGCATTGCAATCTATGGAAATATGAACTACATTAGTGGGTTTGTTATCCCACGATTTTAGGAATTAGCAAGATTTATTTTAGAAATTAGTCAAATTAAAATAAATATGTGATTAATTCACAGCCAGCTGTTAAGATTGTTTCCTTTGATTTAGGTAATTTGTTTTAATCCTATGATTAGGGCTGCTGTTTATTTAGGCTATATATATGCTTGTTAAATTTGCAATGGGCCTACGAGCCACACAAAGAAGAAAATTAGATCACATATAAGTCAAGTGAGGTTCCATCCTAAAACCAATTGGTGACAGGTGGAGTAGTTTACTAGGCTTATATGTTAGTCTTCTTTCTCCTCTTTCTCCAATGCAGGACACTCACATGTGAGTATTCTTAACAATGATCTTACTATTATTCCTTCACCATCTCCACTCTCACCCGGCCCCTTTACCAAAACCTTTACCAGTGCCTAATACCACCATAGAACCCAATCTTTCTGATACAACTACCACAGAGAAAGAGTTACGCATTTACTCTAGGAGATAAAAACCTCAAGAGACAGAGACCCACACACACATTCTGCAAGTCCGTGACTCTAAACCGAATATCGAAACTCTGGATGATAACACAGGTATGCTCTCGAATTCTCCTATTGTACATACTGATGATCTTCCTATTGCTTTAAGGAAGGGTACTCGATCTTGCACACAACACCCAATCAGGCACAAAGGGACTAGCCTCACACTATAGCACATTTCTAGCCACAGATTCCCAAAGATGTTTATGAGGCTCTTGCACAACCAAAATGGAAAAGTATTGTCCTTGATGAGGTGCACGCCTTGGAGAAGAATTCAAGGTGGGAATTGAAACATCTACTCAGAGGAAAAAGAACAGTTGGATGTAAGTGGGTGTTTCCAGTAAAGCAGAATTTAGATGGGAGTATAAGTAGATTTAAAGCACGGCTTGTGGCCAAAGGATTCACACAATCCTATGGTATTGACTGTGAGGAAACATTTGCTCCAGCTGCAAAGTTTAGTTCAATTAGAGCCTTGCTATCTCTTGTAGCAAACCTAGAGTGGCCTCTCTACCAACTTGATGTGAAAAATGTCTTTCTTAACGGAGATCTTGAGGAGGAAGTGTTTATGGATATTCCACCGGGACTAGAGATAAAGGATAATTTCATATGGGTATGTAGACTCAAGAAGTATGGACTTAAACAATCTCCGCGTGCATGGTTTGAGAGATTTACCAGAGTTGTTAAGAGCCACAGATTTAATCAATGTCAGACAAACCATACTATGTTCATTAAAAGAAACCTGGAAGGTAAGAGAGCCATACTAATAGTTTATGTTAACGACATTATCTTGACGAGTGATCACTTGGAGGAGATTGATGAAATTAAGTTATTGGCAAGGGAGTTTGAAATTAAGGACTTGGGCCAACTTAGATATTACCTAGGCATGGAAGTTGCTCATTCAAAACAAGGAATCTCAGTCTCTCAGAGAAAATATACCCTAGACCTCTTACGAGAAATAGGAATGTTGGGGTGTAAGCCTGCTGACACACCTCTTGATGTGACTAGTAAACTAGAATTGGAGGAAGACAGTCCTTTGACAAACAAAGGAAGATACCAAAGACTGGTGGGTAAGTTAATTTACCTAGCTCATACACGCCTTGATATTAGCTTTACAGTTGGACTTATCAGTAGATCTATGAATAAGCCAATTGAGAGACATCTAGAAGTTGTTCTCGGTATTCTACGTTATCTCACGAAGAGTCCAAGTTAAGATTGTTCTTCGAGAAGACAACCAATTGAGGATTACAGGTAATGATGGGCTAGATCTTTGGAAGATCGAAGGTCTATTACTGGTTATTGCATTCCTCTAGGGGAATCTAATCACGTGGCGTAGCAAAAAGCAACAGGTAGTACCAAGAAGCAGTGCAGAGGCTGAGTTTAGAGCAATGTGCCATGGTATATGCAAGGGAATATGGTTGGAACGAATGGTAAAAGAACTGGGGGTCAACTTGGAAGCACCTATTGTCTTGTATTGTGATAACAAGGTAGCAATCAATATTGCAAAAAATCCTGTTTATCATGATCGAACCAAGCATGTGGAGATCGATCGTCATTTCATCAAAGAGAAACTAGAGGAAGGAAGATTCAAGCTTGGGTATATACCCTCGAGTCAGCAGACTACGGACACTCTCACTAAAGCTCTACCTAAAGCAAGCTTTGAGAGTTTGAAGTCCAAGCTGGGTATGCTTGATATGCATAACCCAGCTTGAGGGCGAGTGTGGAAATAAGAACTAGATTAGTGGGATTGTTATCCCACAATTTTAAGAATTAGCAAGATTTGTTTTAGAAATTATTCAAATTAGAATAAATCTCTGATTAATTCACAGCCAGCTTTGTTTCCTTTGATTTAGGTAATCTGTTTTAATCCTGTGATTAGGGCTGCTGTTTATTTAGGCTATATATATGCCTTTGCTGGTTGTAATTGTAAGTCAAGTAGTCATGGAATAAATCAGAAAGTATTCCAAATTCTTCACAATCATATGCTGAATAAGGGCCTTCTGCACATTATAGGTTTAAGGTCTAAGATAATTTGTGCAGCATTTATCAATTTATAAAATAAACTTTCATGAACAGTAGTTGATAAAAAATCATCATCATACCTCCACCCCGGTAGACAGGAATGATGTGGTCTGCATGCCATGCGTTGGCCTCAGATGGATCATTTGCTAATTTATCAAGCCTGTACTTATTAAACAACTAAATTGTCAGGTATTAAATGAACTTCACATTTAGAAGCATAACAATGACCTAAAGTTTATCTAATAGCCAAGCCTATTATCGCCATGAAGTTTGAAAGATTGCTTGATCAATATCCAAAGTATATGTGCAACATTCTGATACGACACCTCCACCCCCTCCACCTCTTAAGACTTATTCTAGAAGGAAATTTAGAACATCACGTGACCAAGACTCAGTCAACAAATAACAGAATATCTCCAGTTTCATTTCAGTGCAAATAACAGAATATCTCCAGTTTGATTTCAGCGCAAGATCAGGTCACACTGCCTTTATTTTAGCTACTGCTTATTTATCTTATTCCATATCTTTAGGAATTAGTTATGCATTTTGTTAGGAACCTATCAGTATAAATACCTGATAGCTAGATTTAATTCGGCGTCTTGAGAAATTAATCTTTTTGAATTGGAGTTTAGTCCTCTCCATACGGACTGACTTGGGAGTTTAAGATTCTTGTTCTCAAATTTATCAATAAAATTCCATTCTCAGTTGTTTCTACTCTCCTACTTTTCTGGTTCCTATCACATTCCGTCCCCGAGTAGAAGTCAAGTTTCTCATGGACACACACATAGTTGGCTGCAATGTTAGGTTGCTAAAGCCATTTTTTAGAAAGCTGACACAATGAACAACTTAAAGAATTTAACCATGATATCAAGAGATAGTCATATAACAGTAAGCAAAGCTGAAATTAGCATTCATTTCCGACTTACAGTTTCTTCCGACTTGCCACTTTAGGTGCCACTTTCTCAATGTATTCTGTTCGCCTCTCCAGTGATAATGGTTTTATGGTCTTCACAAGCTGATGACAGTCTAATTGGCAAATTGAACAGATGCCATGTTCTATTTGGAAAAGTTCCTGAGATCGTATGGATTAATCGAATACCATCAACTCTCTGTGATTAGTAAATTATAGAAACACAAATTGGGGAAGAAAGCTCCTTTGAAGGCTCTCAACCGTAATTGCTAGTTCAGTATTTTGACACATTTTTTATACCATTAAAACTTTTACTTCCAAAGGATTATATGATAGAATGGAAAACAAGGAACTAAGGATAAGATAAACAAAAGTGCAGTTAAATCTGAAATAGTTAATCTTAACAATAACTAAACAAAATGTTAACAAATTGCCCAAAAACTAAATTAAAAATGCTAGAGTTCAAGTAGACATTCTTCAGCTTCAATAGAAGTTCTAACCTTGCGAAGGAATGCACTACTGGTCCTTGAACGATATTCTTCATAGCAGCTAAGGCCACAGAAAAGATCCTCAAAATATTCTGGGGTCTTGGCATTGCCACTCCTGTGAAATTATTACTTTTAGAAGCAACTTAAGAATACCAAATTCCAAGACATGCAGGGAAATACCTTCATACATAAGAAGTATACTAGTGAATCCGGAAAATAGAGGAGAATGAAGGGCGTACTTCATACAAGATCAATGAAAATATAAACAGAATTCACAATTAGTAACTTGTGCAGAAGATTGCTTCTTAGGACCTACATTATTGCTTTTTGACATAGTTTGCAGAGTGGTTCATTCATAAGCGTCCAGCCCTGAGTATATTGCTTTTCCTTTTTGCCAAAGCCACCACGTAGATTTACCAATTTCCAAACTGCATTTTCTGGCAAAGGATGGCTGATATTATACAAAGGAGTGGTACGCCTCTTGCTTCCACCATTCAACATTCCCTATGATAAAGCAAGTAGAGATTGGATTACAGAAGTTCATAAGTAACATATTACAAGATTAACATTTTTTGTCACTGATCAAAGATGAGGAGTTCAGATATCAATCAAAAACTTTTACATAGACACCTACTTCAGCATTGTGGTTAATACTTTCATTCAAGTATCGCAGCTCAATGGATAAAGGAAGCTGCAATGTCTTTCCACGTAATTTCCTTTTCTCAATAGGCCTTAATTTATCCCACTCACTGACAAAAGTGAGAAGAGCAAGTCTATAGTCTGGGTTGCCCTTGAAAATTGTGTAAACAGTCTCTTTGGTATCATTCCCTGTATGAGAACAAAGCAACTCCAGTTCCTCTGGTTGAAAATTCTCAAACAGCGGCTGTGGCCGTAAATTCACCCCAGGAATGCATGAGTAGAGATGAATCCTTCCAGTATATTGACTCACCTGCACAGTAAAGAAGCATGGTCACAACAATTGACTTCCATTAGTTTGCTCTTACATCTCATCAACACTTAAGAGGAACTATTGCTGTCTTCTAACAAGCTTGAGGGAGAATATATTACGCAGGTCAAGTTTTCTTACAATTGCATGTTACAATCACTAGACAGATACGAGAATTTGTTCGACAATAACATAGCAATTCATTTAACTGCTATACTATATTCATGAACTCACAAGAATGCCATGACCATTTTATAAACAGAATTGAATGAGGAATGATTGAATGGCAAGAAGATAGCAGCTATAAGCAAACTGCAACTTCATGAACTATAAGCACTTCATCAGACAGTATACTTTTAGAACCTCACTAAATGACTAGGGTAATTCAGTTAGATGGCAGCATCAACTAAACTGGAAATCTTAATTATCTCACAATTTTCACTTTTTCAGTGAACAGCTCTACGTAAAATGTAGATGAGCGGGGCTGGATGAACACAGAAGGAATCTATCAATTTTGAAAACCAAATCAGAAGTTATCATTAATGTCTTCATATAACAAAATCATTAATTGTTTATTTGCAAGTATTTGAACTGAGCTACAGTTAGCCCAAGACAAATCTTGCAGTTATATAGTATCAAGCCAGAAAGTAAAGATGGATCAATCAGAAAGCAGATATCATTGTCAAGTTTTACTACACATACCTCAAAGCGCAGAAAATTCAACTGCTTAGAGCAATGTCCCTCAGCTTCATTTTGCTCACAAGACCCAATATTCACTGATGTCTGAGTGTGAGATTGCTTTTCCTGCATTCTCAAATTTGTAAGACAACCATTTTTTCACATTTTCCTCATTTTGGGAACATTAGAGCTAAATCCCACACTCATGCTTTCCTTGCTTCTGGTTCCATTATCTTGTTAGAAGAATAAAATCTATTGAGACTTGCACTCTTAATTCCTAGGTTATATATTTCTAGGTGGTCCCATTTTACTGGAAAACTTTTGCCCATCTGTGGATCATGAACCAAACTAGCAGGTTCGTCAAATGAGATTTGATTATTCAATCCACACATAGACCAATATTCAGAAAATGTAAGTGAGAATTGGAGCTTCTTTGCTCTATATTTATTTTATTATAGACTGAAGTATAGATATACATGCATAGGGTTACAGAATAGGATAGAAATCTTTACAGATATGGAAATATAATCCTAAGATTCTATATATCTACAAGATATTGCTATCTAATTTTAAATGATCTGATTATGATCAGATCATAATATTATG
>JANIJH010000007.1:42887613-42899026 GCA_024520975.1 Erythroxylum areolatum | reverse complement strand
CTCTATAAGGATAATCCCTTAATTAAGGGACTATCTATTATTATGGGATTCTATCTATTATTATGGGATTCTCTACAATATTTCATGTTCCACCTGGTAATACCAAAGTTAGGCCTCCCCTGTCAAGTGAAACGCAACCAAACCTACTCGATCCTCTTCTGTCGTCCGTTGGCTCTGAAAAAATTGATCGTAGCGGCGCAACCAAACCAAAGGGTCCTCACGACACCATCCAAGCCTCAAGATACCCTTCGTTTAGCCTCTCCCCTTGATTAGTCGAAGCATGGCTATTGCCCGCCCGACCTTCATGGCCCCCACAATTCAGTTCCTTTCCTTGCTTCCTAAACCAGTGATCATCTCTTCGAATTGGGCAGTCGAGTTCCTTCGTTGGAGCTCCTCCATCTGCTAGAAACACTGCTCGACCCTTTGCATAAACACCCTGAGCATATTCTGGATACTCCCTAAGTCATCCATCATGTTTAGCTCTGATGCCAAATTGATATGGTCCTAGGCACAGGATCTAGTCACGGGACGATCCACCAAGGAATCCTCTTGATTTCACTTGTTGGAGTTCATCCCTTTTTCAAAAGACCCTATGTTTCTATGCAAGAGGGAGACCTGTCCATGACAAGGTCTCATCCTCCAAGCAATATTTCTCTAATAATTTGTTTGATGCTTTATTTATAAATAAGGTAGCCTTATATAGAGACTAGTTATATAAGTTTATTTAGGACAAGACTTCTAATAAGAATTGACCTACTAGTTTGTTTAGGATAAGACTTCTAACAAGAATAAACCTACCAGTTATGATACTAAATATTTAAATAGACTCCTTCTAAGGTAAGATCTACTATTTTAAATGGGTGCTATAAATCTCCTATCAATGGATGTTAAGGGCACAACAATTTTACCATAATCCTTAACAAACTTTCGATAGTTGCCCGTTAATTCAAGGAAACCCCGTAAGCCCTCAATGGTGGTTGGTTGCTGCCATTGAGTCATCGCTTTGATTTTATCAGGGTCAGTAGAAACTCCAGTAGTAGAAATCTGACGGCCCAAATAGGAAACTATAGTCTAAGCAATAAAGCATTTAGAACACTTCAAGAAAAGCTAGTTCTAGTGCAAATTTGAGAAAACCTCTAACAAGTGAGATAGGTATTCTGCTAAACTCTTGTTGTAGATCAAAATATCATCAAAGAAGATCAAAACAAACTTGCAAAGATAAGTGTTAAGTGACAGTTTCACCATAATAGTTTAAGCTATTATGTGAGGCTAACTTAATTGCTTTTATATATTAATTAACACACCCCATCAAGTGAAAGTCCTTTGGGCTTGAAACTTGCACAGGCTCACTCTACCTTGTGCTAAATAATAGGTAGATAGTAGAATTTGAGCTCATGATCACTTGGTTAGGATTTGAGCTCATGATCACTTGGTCACAAAGGCTCTGATACTATGTTAAGTGACCGCTTCACCACAATAGCTTAAGTTGTTGTGAGAGGCCAACTTAATTGCTTTTATATATTCACTAACAATAAGGAAGAAAAATGTCGTTCATGAGAGCTCGGAATGTGGAAGGTGCATTGGTAAGGACAAATGGCATCACCAAGAACTCAAAATGGCCATTATGTGTACGGAATGTAGTCTTGGCCACATCATCTGGATGCTTGCAAATTTGATATCCTGATCGTAAGTCGAGCTTAGTTAAGAATTGAGCACCATGTAGTTTCTCTAACAACTCCTCGATGAATGGTACAAGAAATTTGTCCTTGACGGTCTTTGCGTTGACTATTCAAAATCTACACAGAATCACCAACTAGAGACTTCATTCTTAACTAATAACACCAAAGAAGAGCATATTAACCCCTTCACCAACATCTTATCACGTTGCTTTTCAATCTTTGTTTTTTGTGCATGTGGATATCGGTAAGGGCGGACAATAATTGGGTCAATTCCACTCATCAGAGTAATTTTGTGATCACCAATGAGAAAGAGGTAACCCCACTGGTTCCTTAAAAAGATCCTCAAACTCCACTAATAGGCACTAAATTCAATGGGTGATACGGTCATCTTGTAGCATTACATGACTAAATGAAGAATAACCCTGTCGTTGCAGCCCTTGCAATTGGAGGTCAATGTCATCTCTCACAATTGCATGCACAACCTTTTTAAATCCCACACACTTGGTCCCAGTGTCCTAAGCCAACTAATACCTAATATTGCGTCACAAAAACCAAGTGGCAATACATAAAAATCTAACTGAATTTTGTGGTTCCCTAAACGAAAACAAACATTCTTTCAAAGTCCAAGACATTGCAACTTCTTGCCATTTGCCACCATAACTTGAAGATGATTCTTCTTATCAATAATCAAATTGAGACGAGCAACCAAAGAAGAATCTATAAAACTATGTGTGCTGCTGGTATCAACCAAGATTTGCAGAGGCCATTTATGGATATGACCCTTAATTTGCATCGTCTGAGGATGTGGACTTTTTATGATAGCATGGAGCGAAATCTGTGGTTCTTGGTTGGTGTCAGATGGAAATTCATCCTCTGAAGAATCTACAGGGTCATCAATGAAGAATAATCTCTAACAACGATGTCCAAGCAAATAAGTTTCATCATAGTTAAAAAAGGATTCTTTGCGCAATATTTTGTCATTTCAACCTTGGTTAATCACTTGATATACTAAGATAGGGTTGGTTGTGAGGACAGAGCTTTTTTTGGATTAACCAAGGTAACTGGTGGTTGCAACTATTGGTCGTCTTCTGAACATCTCGCTCCACAGCGGTGTTCATATAATCGGGCTAAGTTCATGGCAGTGGTCAGATCCTCTAGTCGACGAAATTCCACTTCCACGACAATCGAGTCTTGCAACACACTAATAAAAATCTCCACTTCCTGATCTGTTCAGAGGAAGGATGCACGAGTAGATAAGTGTTCAAATTGACGCTGGTAGTCGTCTACCGAAACTGTCTGGCAAAGTCGGATCAATTCTCCCAATTTACTGCAACTGCTTGAAGGTGCAAATCTTTTGAGGCAGTAGTTCTTAAATTCCTCCCAATCCAAGTCCAAACGATCATTATCCAATTTCAAAAACCAATACTAAGCATCGTCTTCCAGATGTGGAGCGACCATGCTCATCTTATCTTGATGTGGAACTTGCCAATGTCAAAAGTAGTAATTGCAGCGACTCAAAAGCATCTATCCAAACACAATAATGCTCAATAATGGCAATATCATCGCCACCAAAAATGGGACTTAACTTGAGTAAAAATTTCCAAGAAAGTGTTCAACCAAAAACCTTAAACTTTTGAGTGAATCACATGATAGAATCCTAAAGAACTCTAATAAGTCCCCAAAACAAAAGTCCATTTGTTTGAAAGAAGTACATTCTTGCCATCCATTATGGTAAAGAGGAATTTTAAAGGTACTATAACGATCTTTAAGGGCCTAACACAATGTCCACGTACACTTTAACTCAAAAACTCAAGTTGTTGCAATGGCCACAACTGAATTACAATAAATGCACACTCCTATGCTCAAGGGAAGTTCATTGAGTTGAAAATGATTAGAAACCACAAGCCTATCATATCATACACTCCCATCTAAAAGAACCATTCAACCAAAAACTTATTGCTGATGAGGCACAACAAACAACACGCACATTGGCCATAAAACATAAAAAGGATTCATTCCCTCTCCAACCATGCCATTTGTTCAATCCCTTGAATATGCTAAGACTTTTTTAGTTAAAAGTTAGGAGTGCAATCTACTTACAGGGAAATACTTTGAGAGAAACATCAAAAATTAATCTGATCCCTAGGATTCCCAATTAAAGCAATGTCCAAAAACAAGAATTACAAGAAAGTTGTAGCTTATAGTACACATTATTTCCAATATAAACTATTGTTGAGCTACTAACTTGATATTCATAAAAAGGACAACTAAATTAATATCATACCTGAAGCATCAAAGATGGGGACTGAGGCAACTCCAAGAACACAACATTTTGTGCTAAAGAGAAATCAAGTCCAACGCCCCCAGCAGTTACGCCAATTATTGCAATCTTCACCTAGTAAATGGATGGATTAATGTTTTAGTTTCCTATAAAGGGGAAAATTTGTTTTGAGCTACAGCGATTAGAGTTTCAAAGAAGAGAAAAGAAGTAATACAAACATATAATCAACACAAGTCGAGTGAGTGCAATAACAAATTGACAATTGAGGAAGTAGAAAAGGTAAACAAGAAAACAACCAAAACAAGAACTTACCTATTGATTGAACCAATCAAAAACATAACTTAGTTGTTATTTAAGGACTAACCCTTTCGAAACCTATCAATTTAAAATAGAAAAGCATGAGATGTGTGGAATTATTGCAGTTTCATACATCAATCTCTAGTTAAAGGTGACGTTGCATAGCAATAGTCATTACTGGGGCCCATGATATGCCTAAAGGTAAAGTTAAACTTAGAATATGGATGATAGAAGAGAATATAACCTTGGGGTAATCTCATGTCATCAAACTAAATCAAGGTTAATAAGGTTAGTATGTTGACCAAGCAGAAAGCTAAATATGATACCTGCACTCATTAATTAACTCAAGCTAATTTTTTCGTATCAAAATCACCAAATTTAGTGAGAAGAGAATACCTAGAAGTATGAAAACAATGAGGTAAAATGGAAAAAAGAAAGTAATCAGGCAAAAACATATTGTGAAATGAATACAAGATGTACCTCATTGGATGACTGGAATGATTGCACAGCTATTTGTCTGTCTCTTGCAAGTGTTGTTCCATCAATGCGAACAAACCCAACTTTTTTCTCACATATGAACTCCTAATACAAAATAAAGGGAAAATTCAAGGTCTTTAATCTAGGGCAAAATCATATACTCAAGGTCAATTTAGGCCTTACATAAGAAAATAGAAGTTGCAGATAGTAAGGGAATAGTTTAAGACTAACCTAGACATCAAACTAGAAGCATTACACAGTAAAGAATCAAAAAGTTATAGTAGAATTTAACTAAGTGTCAACGCAGATGATAGTTAATAACATTATACAACAACAATTAGAATTTAACTAAGTGTCAACGCAGATGACAGTTAATAACATTATACAACAACAACACCCAGTATAAATCCTACTAATATGCGGGATCTGGGGAAGTCCAATAGTACACAGCCTTACCCCTAACTAATAGAGAGACTATTTCCAAATGACCCACATGAAAAGAAAGAAAGCAAGAGAGCGAGAGCGAGAGAGAGAAAGAGAGGGAGAGAGGGAATAATAATAATAATAATAATAATAATAATAATAATAATAATAATAATAGTAATAATAATTAGTAATAAGAAAAAGATGAAGGAAGAAGTTAAAAATGATAATATTAATGATGCAAATATTAGTAATAGTAGTAGTAATAATAAGAATAAGAAGAAGAATAAAATAATAGTAATAGTAGTAATAGTATTTATGGTGGTGGTGATAGTCGTAGTAATAATAATACAAATAATAATAAGAAGAAAAATAATAATAATGATGATGATGATGATGATAACAACAACAACAATAAGAACTACTAAATCCAACTAAATCCCTAAGAGGCAAGTACTACCTATTTACAAGTTTAGGCTAACTACAAGAAAAATTATAAGAATCTCTTTATACAAGGGATCCTTTATCTGAATCATATAACAAAAATATATACATATAAGCTAATCCTCAAAGATGTACAACAGCACCACCATAAGATAAATTTCATTTTGGAAGGCAAACACCATAGGTCTAATATTATTCTAAAAAATTAGTAGTTCCAAGAAATGTAAAAGAAATCAGTTCCAACATTGTTTTCTAGCAATTGAGATTGGTCTACTCCCTTTAAATATTACAAAAACCTACAAATTATCATGTTTAGATTGGAACTACTTAAATTGGTTTAGGGTTGAATGATCAATTTCCTAGGTTACATAAGCATTTTTGAACTACTAGTTATTGGCCAATTTAATTTTGTGTTTATTTCCTCAGTTTGGTAGTCCGGCAATATAATATCCAAAGGGCTTAGAACAAAATAACAATTCACCACTTTTTCACAAGAATAGATGATTGAACCATGTAATGAGGAAGGATGAAATAGAAGTCCTCTTACCTGCACTCTATCAAGAACTTTATGATGATGGGCAAAAATTAACATCTTTTGCGGCCTAGGAACTACATCAAATTCTGTTAATCTATTTGGCTCTGAAATAAGTGGATGTATGGATAGCCATTCATAAAACCCAGAGAGCTTTGCAATGCCAAGCTCTTGGTAGGAAATTTTCCTGGATTTGCATTGGGCCTCATTTTCTGAAAAAGAAGGAAGAAGTAGTTAATAGTTTGCACAGTAATGAAGTGGGGGCGATGCACCAATTACAAAATCAAGTGACTTATCATTCATTAAGTATCAGTTACATCTTGAACTTTGAACCTTTCAAAGTATAGATCCTAATTAGATAGAGGAGTCTATATGAAGTCATTAAGACCTAGAAGAGTCGTTTTGAAATTGTTATGCTTTTGTGAGAGATATATTTAAATCCATAAAAGGTTCCAAGCCCTAAACCAAAGCAACCTCCACTAATTATCAGGTATATACAAAAAAAGGGGGGCATAGATGCAACAATATTCAGGTTTTGGTATTATGGCAATTGGATGTAAATCCCTCTTGTGAGGGATATGTGTGATTGCAAGCAATAGAGCAGCCACCGTTAGTTTAGTGTAAATGCCATTAGATCAATAATTCAATTATTAGCTCGCATGCAAATGACCATGCTATTCCTTTAATTACAAAAAAAACATTATAAACCGACTAAAAGCAACTAATAGATTTTGATATGTCTACACTGAATCAGTAGATGATCAATTCCTAAGCCTCATCCATCTGTTTAAGCCTTTGGGTTTATTGGTTTCTTTGCATGTTATCAATCTTTTTACAATTAAGAGGTCTCAATTTCAAGTTCAATTTCTACCCGTTACAAGATGTTGTATTTGTCCAAACTTCCTACGAAAGGGCATGATAGAATAATACATGGTCAGTTAGAGTAGAATGGTTCCTTGACAAGATCCTAATACACACATAATTGCTACCAAAAGTGGCCAAAAATCTATGTTATTCACAAGAAACTGAGCCTTCCAATGTTCTTTGGGATTGGCCTAGTAAATTACAGATATAAACATTTGCACATATGAACTAGAACTCGTATCAATTTTGCCTTTGAAGTTTGATCAGAACAGCAAACCAATTCAATTGAACCTTTGTGCATCATGTTTATGAGTAGCTAGCATACATCAGTCAACTCAATGAACATCGTTTCATTTTTTTTGAGTTGAAATGGCAAAGTGGGTGGGGTTAAATTGGAGCAAACCTAGTAAACTTGTCAAGTTAGTTTTCACAACCTTTTTTTTATATTTGGTCAATCACATTCTAAAGCCTCACCTAGAATAACATTTACAAAAAAAAAAAAAAAGTCATCATTTGTTCACTAAGCCTGGTATATTTTCCTAAAGAAAGAGCATCCTTATTAATAAGCAGTAGCATGGAAAATTAGGTAGCAAGATTCCAGAAAATTAAACACTTCTATTAACAAACTACAAGAAACCAAGTTGAAGGCATATTAAAGGCTTGGCACATGCAAGAAACCAATAAATACCACATGTTTCTTCTAACTTCTCTAGTTGCATGGCTTCATCAGTATCATTTCCACATGTGTCACCATTATACACCCCAACTGCAGCTTTTGCAGAAACTATATCTGACTTCTTTAGCAATAGTCTTATAATCTGCCTACGCTTTGGCGGTAACTGCTCCATCACATGCTCTTTCAAGCGTCTTATCTAAAACACAAAATTATCAAAGTGAGGTGACTACTAAAAGGAAAGTGTGAGTAGTGACTTGTAAATGAAATAGGATATAGCCACATGGAAAGAAGAAAAAAAATATTCTCCAAAAGAACCCACTGCAGCAAAAAATCTCTCAATCCCTTGTATTAAAATATGAAACAAAAGAAAGAGAATAGGAAAGAAAGATAACCACAGGATTTAGGTGATTTGCCCACAAAAGCCTAAATCTTGGGCACAATGACCAAAGAGGACGCATCATTCTTATTCAATTTATGTATCTAACATAATAAACGAGATCCATATTTATGAAGGGGAATGATATAATTATTGGCAATAACGTCTCTTAATTTACATAAGAATGTCCCCATTTCAAGTACTCTACAATTAATATAATTATAGTCAATCAGAGATTATTACAATAAATCTTGAAAACTCTGAAACCTTGACTTTCTCTCTATCACTCTCTCTCGATTTGATTACTGTCAACATTGCCTACCCTATAATATAGCTTCATTCAACCATAATGTAGAATCACTTCACCCAATTTATTTTGCAAGTAGACATTTGGCTAGCAGGTCATTAGGCATACCCAAGGATATCCTACATGAAGCTCCTTAGGAAATTGTTGAAAATTCCAATGCTAAAAATTTGGCCAAAGAAAAGTAATAATGGAAGAAAAAAGGAATGGCATTTATAAGTGACTGATGTAATACACATTGAACCAACCATCTAATACTAGCACAAAAAGTACAAAAATGGGTAAAAACTTGATATATGTTTTCAGATGTGAGATAATACGAAGATTCATAATCAGCCAACAACAGCTCTAGTATAACAAACAGAGGAAAAGGAAAGGAAGCGAGGGGTGGAAAAAGGGGGTAAGACAGCAGAAATATAACCCGCATGATATTGACTGTAGCACGCACAACATTAAGCACATGGAAACAAAAGCATACCATAACTGTTTGCCTAAGTAAGATGTTTAATTCCTCCAAGCGACTGCCTCTGGAAAAATCCTGCAACATGAATCTCATTACCAACCAAAGACTTCATTCTTAAAAACCAATGCGTGTTAAACTTTTCTGTGACAACACATCAAGCAAAAATACTACATTATCTACTAAGCCAACCACCTGGAGATCTCATTATCCAAGTCATATTTTCATTTTAAAATTGTCTTCTTTGACAACATAGAAAGCTTACCTGGAAATATTTCCCTTCAGAAGTTTGGACAAACTTGACAGCGCAGTAAGTTTTTGCAAAATCATACTTGCTCTGACCCAGTAAACCAGGCCTATACAGCAGCAGTAGCAATAGAATGTTGGCATCAACCAAAATTTAATAGAAGCATGTGAACAAAGTACATCTGTCAAGGAAACTTGCCATAACATGTTTATCTGATGAAAAATGTCGTATGGCCTATGATCACCTAGGAATTTGCAGGAAAAAAAGATGAGAATACATGTCACAGTGATTGTATTAATAATAACTATGATAACGACTTGTGTGGAAAGCACACACTACAACCTGGACAAAGAAGGTGTCCCAGACAAAAGAACTATGTGTTTGATTTTTTCTGCCACATCAAGAACAGCTTTTACCTGTTTAGACATGAAATGGTGAAAGAATAAATCACCAAGATACTAAGAGCAAATGAAAGAATCTAGCATTAATTTAGATAGAGAAGTTATCCGCATATGTCTTACATTATCAGCATCTTTTGTGTTATTACTATTAGGAAAAAGAAAAGGAAACACAAATCCATTGACAAGTTCTGGTTTCTGCTCTAGAATACAGACCTATGCTCACCATCTCATCTAATAATTTTGGCTTATTGAAACATTTGCATAGGGAGCATTGTCTGGTAAAATAATAATAGTTTAGGTTCGCTAAACAAGGAGTAGGATATTTAAGACATTAGGGCAGTCAATAATGCTAGAATGCCGATGGTTTTTTCCTATTTTCATCATATACATATTTATGAATGGATGATCAATGGTAGAATATTTCTTCCCACATTTCTCCCACAATATTATTCAACTTTTTACTGGTCACAGGCGGATAGTAAAGGAAAGTCCAATATATAATCACACATTATTTTGTAGGTTTATTAAGAAATTTCTTTAACAACTTTTCATTTGTATATGAAAACAAGTTATTGTAATCGTTGAAACTGATAGTTGATGACATCAACACATAAAAGTAAATCTTCTGCCCACTGATAAGTGTATGGTATCAATGACAATATGATTTCCAAATTTATAGCACAAAGAACAACCATGCCAATACTTCACTCTGTTTATTCTAAAATAGCATCAGTCAAGCTTCTTAGAGAGTATAAATTGCACTATTTTAACTATTAGCTCTGCGTACTGTCCCTTTGCCCTAACCATGCATAGTGCACATTTTAGTAACACAGCTATGATTTAATCCTGATAAAGTGCTCCAGTGCAATCAATTAGAAAAGAGCCATGAGAGAAAAAGAGAGGCAAAAGAAGATTTGGTATTCAAAGAAAACTCTAGAATTCTCATTTGAGAAGCATAGATCATTTCAACATCTGTATAAGCACAAATAAAATTTTAAACGAGAAAGAGAACATAGTACTGGGCAAAATTTGTTGGAATGTGATTTATTAAAGCAGCACATTATGTAAAGCTCGAACCTCTCCAGCGTCTGACTTCTTCTTTGAGCAGCGTACATGGTGAGATTCGTCAACAATCAAGAGAGCCCATTCTCGGACAAGGATGCTCTTTTGAAGGTGATGTAGCATTTTGTAAGAGATAACCACAACTCTGGGGTATCTTGATAGATATTCAGGATTATCCCGATGACCAAAAACTGAAGAAAAATTAGTCATGAATGCATACAAGAAAAAAAAAGAGTTGAAACTAAAAGCCCAAAATTAAGGACCAAAAAAAACAATGAAGTACAAAATTTTAATGCAATCCAAAAGTAGAGCCAGAATAAAAGCAAAAGGTCTATATCCAAATCCTATCTAATTTCAGGCTGCAGGTTACTTGAATTGAATTGAATGTGAACTGGAGCAATAAAGACAGAGTGAGAGATTTGAGAGAGATCCTTTGCTACGTTGTTAATGACTTAAGTGACACATAAAAAGAATGCAAGGAAGATTCCAAATCCAATAAAACTAAATAGGGATGAAAAACTAAGTTACATTACTTAAGTTGTTACTATGGCCAGCATTAGATAGTTCCTCTTATGAGTCTACTACATGAACAAAACCATATATATAGCATTAAATTAGCACAGCACTAGAATTCTGGAGCATTGTAGAACAAGATACTCTTCTATTAAGTGAGATTAGTTCCTCCTCAAATCAACATGCCTCTCCAACCACTAGGGGTGAGCATTATTCGGGCCGGCCCGATTACCCGACCCGGCCCGAATTAATTCGGGTAAAGAAATTACCTAATTCGGGTAATTCGGGCCGGCCCGGATATTAACCGAATTATTTTCGGGCCGGGACGGGTAACTCCGAAAAAATTCGGGCCGGCCCGATTACCCGAATTAGGTTTA
>JANIJH010000007.1:42848254-42887513 GCA_024520975.1 Erythroxylum areolatum | reverse complement strand
AAAAATTATAAAATAGGGTAATTAGGATAATTGGGGTAAATCGGGCCGGGATAATTCGGGTAAATCGGGCCGGGTAAATAAGTAATTCGGGTAAATCGGACCGGGTAATTTCGAGTAATTCGGGCCGGGCCCGAACAGTGAAAATCCGGCCCGAACTACCCGAATGCTCACCCCTACCAACCACCCTACTCCAATCAAAGGGATAACACAAGAAATAAAACAAAAGGGCAGAAAAATGAAGCTGAACAAGAGAAATCAATACCAAGGTGGATCTCAGAGGGCAAGCATGAGGACAACCATCTCTCTAACTCCTCTGCCCAAGAAAACCGCAAAACAGCCGGACAAACAACAAGTATAGGACCTTCATCTATGTAACACCCTGCAATAGCAATTGCCTGAAAACAGATTATGTACACAAAGGTTATGTGTTCACACCCTCTTCTAAGACAATTATCAAAAACTACAAACTATCAACTCAACTCTGTATCTAAAAATCAAATGCTTTCTAATATAGTATATGAATCAGCCAAGATAACCACAAATCATCTCTTATCCAAAAATTACACCTTTGACAATAAAAAGCATCAACCTCTGACAAAACCATCAAGAAAATGCAATATGGATATGCTATGACATGAAAAAGAAATGAACTATTGTGCTCATATTGGCATCGAGATTATAATCGTAAGCTGTATAGGTTTACATTAGAACCACTAAGAAACTTTCAACAAAACAATTACCTGGAGTGTTTTCCCTAGCCCCATTTCATCTGCAATAAGACACCGACCACCCCTTTGCAGACCAAATCGTACGCCGTCGACTTGGAAAGGCAATAAAGCATCTAATAGCTTCCTTGGCAACTTCGCAATCAATTCATCAACCTGTTCATCAGTTAAATGTGCAGGCCTGCAAGGTGCCCACCGCCCTATATCAAAGGAATGAGAAAGTCTTTGGATGACATTGAGTGTTCCAAAAGGTATCTTTTCAATTTCAACGCCCTTATAGTTCTTTAAACTGTTTAAAACTGCATCATAATCTCTGAGCTTATATACACAAGCCTTTCCACCTCCATGATTTTGAGTATAATGTGATGGCATCACCTAAAACAGAAATCAGTAATGTTACTTAAACTGGCAACAAAAAGCGTACTTTAATTAACCAATTAACAGCAATATTCAAAACTATCAATTTTAGCAAAAATAACCCTAACTAATTAAGATAGTCACATTCATCCCTCCACTTACATTGGATAAACAATCGGCTAATCTCTTCAAGCACTCCTCTACACCTGGACAAGAAAACCCCTGCAAAGCCTTGGGCGTGACGGAGAAAGTGTCAGGGGAGCAAATTTCAAGCCTGACCAAGAATTTTTCAACAAATTGGGTCCCTGAATCTGGGCCATCCGAGATCAAAGGAGGAGACCTTGGGTCATGGGTACAGGGAGTGAGATCAGAAAGGAGCTTTCGACACTTGAATAGCCTCCAAGGATTTTGCTTTTGTTGTTGTTTTTGTTGGTCGATAATGGATTCTGAGAATACTTTTCTCTTGGCTAGGGCTGCTAATCGGTTTGCTTCAGCTCTCTGCCTCTGTTCTTCAGTGATTGGCATTTGCCCAATTCAGGGTTTTCCGTTGACATGAAAAGGGAAGAACAGAAGATGGCTGGGTTTTGAATCGGAGCGATTTGGGAGGGAATACATGCTTACACGGGCAAATGTTTACCATCCGCACGTGGCAATTCGAGAAGACTAGGGCTCCACTACGCACGTGGCAACTGTCAGGTCCATTATTTTAATGCCCCATTAAAAAGTTAAAAAGCTATAAATCTATTATTAAAACTTTTAAAAATTAAAATAATATTTTAATATTTATGACTAAATTTCCAATATTAACATATGTTCATAATCTTTTTATTTTAACAAATCTTAATAAAAATGTTAAAAGTAACAATCCTTATAAGATAAGAATAAGAACTTAGTTATACTAAAATAAATTTAGAGTATGAATTACTAAGGTTTAATATATAAAATATTAATTTATAACAATCTAATAAGGATAAAGTTTACTGCATTATTATTAAAATATTTTATTATTTTATTTTCTTATAAATTATATAAAATATTGTTTTTGTCTTAAAATTTCAATCAAAATATATTTATCCTCTACTTTCAAATTAAACAAAAATTTTCATATTAATCATAAAAAATAATTTATTTATTATATTAGCGTATGTCTAACTAGGGTTAAGAGAAATTATTTTTCACTTTTAACAAAATAGTTTCTAATTTTTATTTTAAAATATATTTTTTAAAAATGAGGAATGTGTCATAATAAATTAAAAATGATATAATTTTTAAATTAAATATTCAATAAATAATAAATAATAAATAATAGATTTAGATTTAGATTGAAATGGTATTAACATATTTTTGTGTTTTGGAAAAATAATGGAGTGCATGAATAATATATGAATCATTTGTTGGAAGTTATGGTAAGGCAATTTTTTCAAGTGGCCTAAAAATTAGGGATTGAGGTTAATAACTTCCTATTAATATATAACTACTCAAATCTAATATTATTAGGAAAATTATTAATATTGAAAATTCTAATCCATTTATTAATTACATATTGATACTTGATGGACGTATCAGATTAAAAGAAAGGCACACATAAAATTGGTCTTCTCTTTGTCGTAATTTATACGTTTAAAAAAAACTTATGCATCCATAAGACAAGATGGTGTAAACAGAAGAAAGGGAGAATCGGAGAGAAACCAATTTTTCTACATAAAGAAGGTAATTGTTATCAAGATCAAACATCATGTCTTCATTATCAAATTCAGGTATGTGAAAATTATTGGTTTCAAGATCCTTTATAATGTAGACAAAATCAATTTCTTGTTACATGTGGTATTAGAGCCAGGTTTAGAAACCTATAATTTTCCATCGCAACTAGTAAATAATTATTGTTGAAGAACCTATCTATGATGAATGTTGTCTTCTACCTATGATTGGCTTATGAAAATTTGCCTCTATATCATCTTTGTGAAGTACGTGCTTGAAATTTAAAATCACTGTCCATAAATGCAATAGCAAAGGGATATAATTCAGCACTTGTAACAGTATGAAGAAGTATGATCATATTGCTATGAATTTTATATTATGTGTTTCTTTCACAATATGTGATTCCCCAGATGTACCCATTTCTATATTTCTTATGTGTTGTCTTTTTGTCTTATATTCATTTAATATGTGCTGTCTTTTATCTTATATGCATTTAATATGTGCTGTCTTTTTGTCTTATATGCATATAAATGAAAAAAATGATTTATATGTGTGATCTGAAGTCGGAATATATAGTTTGTGATCACCAAAGTCACTAAGCTAAAATGACTAAAATATCATGCATAAAATAGTCATTTTTTCCATGACACTCATAAAATGCCAGTTAGGAAAATTGATGAATAAATGACGTTCATTGATTATTAGAACTTTGGGATTTGCCCAAAGGAAAAACATTTATTCTATGATCAGTGAGCATGATTAAAGAAATTGAATTTCTTAAGTTAAATATATTTTGTTTATCTAGAGATAACATATGTGTTTGGTTAAGAATTTTAATTTCTTGCTAATGATGAAAAGAGACATTTATTTATGATTGTGTGTTGTAATATATACCTAAAGGTGCTTTATAATATACTCTAACATTTGATCTAAATTTATAATAGAATTAATTATCAGTATCTATGTTTATTTGCAACAATTTCACTTCATTCGCAAACTTCTTTTGTTACTTATTTAATGATTTGAACTTCTCTTAATAGAATGAACAAGTCAATTTCCACTTAGGTGCGTTGGATCTTGACTTGGCAATTTTGGAAGAAAAACCTGCTGCTATTACAGATTTAAGTAATGAGGAAGAGAAGTCCAAATATAAAGCTTCGATACGGTCTAACAAATTGAGCCTTATGTTTATGTGAATGATTATAGCAAATAATATTAAGACTAATATTTCATAAACAGAAAATGCAAAGGAATACTTAAAATTTATGGAAGAATGCTTTTTTGCAAGAACATACCATTGAGATGACTAATATTGTAGGAAGATTGAAGCCAGTAGGTATAGTTGCAGATGACTCCTTTCTGGTTCAATTTATTCCGAACTCACTGCCTCCTGAATATGGTGCTTTTCAAATTAACTATAACATATTAAGAAAAAGTGGGATGTTAATAAATTGATTGACAAGCTTATTCAAGAGGAAAATAAACTAAAGAACACAGGAGGTTATTTAGTCAACCTCACATTTCAAGGAGCCAGTAAAGCACAAAAGGTAAAAAATCAAAAGCTTTAAAAAAAAGAAAAGGCCTGCTAAAGCACCTCAGGCTAAAAAGAAGGAACAAAATAATGATAGGTGACAGTTATGTAAGAAAGAAGGACACTATCAGAAAGATTGCATTAAACGTAAGGTATAGTTCAAAAATAAAGGTATATCTAAGACTTTTGTATGTTTCGAATATAATTGATGCTCCTTATAATACTTGGCAGCTTGATTCTGAAGCTACCACTAATGTATTCAATACGATGCAAGGATTCCTTACAATCCAAACCATAAGCCAAATTGAGAATTTCCTGTGTATGTGAAATCATAACAAGGCTCAAATTGAAGGCATAGGGACTTCTCATTTGGTCTTAGATACTGGTTATTATTTATAACTATTAAAGAATCTTTATATACCTTTAATTTTTAGGAACCTTATTTTTGTTTCAAAGTTGGATGAGTGTGTTATTAATTTTAATACTAAACATGATTGTTTCAATTTTATAAGAATTATAGACTTATTGGTTCTAGTAGTCTTGTTGATGGTTATATAAATTGAAACTTGATGATCAATTTTATGAATCCTTACTTAATGTGCATCAAAATATTGGAATTAAGTGTAGTATGCTTAATGAAAGTTTAGCTTTTTGTGGCATAAACGTTTGGGTCATATATCTAAAGAAAGATTTTTTAATAAAGAATGATATTCTACAAATTCTAGATTTTATTGATCTTTGGTTCTGTGTTGATTGCATTAAAGGAAAGCAAACCAAACATAGTAAGAAAGGAGCTACAAAAAGCACTCAGCTTGTTGAAATTATACACACTGATGTATGTAGACCTTTTGATACTTCATCTTTTGGTGGAGACAAGTATTTTATCACCTTTATTGATGATTTTTCACATTATGGATATATATTTTTCTTAAAGAAAAATCTCAAGCAGTGAATGCTTTAGAAGTATACATTAATGAGGTTGAAAGGCAATTAGACAAGAAAGTGAAAATTGTAAAGTCTAATAGAGGTGGTGAACATTAAGGAAAATATGATGAAACGAGACACTGTCCAGGACCATTTGCTAAACTTCTTAAAAGAAATGACAAGTGCAGAACACACTATGTCTTACACACCTTAACAAAATGATATGATAGAAAGGCGTAATAGAATGTTGATGGATATGGTTATGAGCATAATGAGTAATTGATCTTACTCATCATTACCCAAATCCTTATGGATGTATGCGTTAAAAACAGCCATGTACATACTGAATAGGGTTCTTAGTAAGACAGATCCTAAAATTCCTTTTAAGTTGTGGACAAATAGGAAACCTAATTTAAGGCACCTACATGTTTAAAGTTGCCCAGCAGAAGCAAGAGTTTATAATCCATATGAAAGAGAGTTAGATTTTCGAACTATTAGTGGTTACTTTGTTGGTTATCTAGAGAAATCTAAAGGGTATATATTTTATTGTCCAAACCATAGTCTAAAAATAGTTGAAACCGTTAATGCAATTTTTTTTAAATGGTGAAGTTAATGGGAGTGAGGAACAACAATCTGTGGGCACAAAGAAAGTAAAGATAAATGTTCCTTTATTTGTAAGTGTTCCTTCAGCCATTATTATTCCAAGTGTTGTTCCAATTGTTAAATAACGTATTGACAACAATGAACAACATTTGATTGACGAAATATCCCTTGAAGAAACTCACACAAATCTGAAGCAAATGAGTCACATGAAATACCTTTGAGAAGATTTTAAAGAATAAGGAAATCAGCTATTTCAAGTGGCTATCAAGTTTATTTGCAAGAATCAGATCTTGATATTGGAATTGATAAAGATCTGATTTCATTTTCACAAGCCACAGAATATGCTGAGTCAGAAAGTGGGTTGATGCCATGAAGGAAGAGTTAAAATCTATGAATGATAACAAAGTATGGGATATCATTGAATTGCTAGAAGGTTCCAAATGAGTTGGGTGTAAATGGGTTTTCAAGACCAAACTTGACTTGAATAGCAATATCGAGTGATATAAGGCTAGATTTGTTGCTAAATGATATACTCAAAATGATGACATTGATTATAAAGAGATATTTTCACTTATCTCAAAGAAAAACTCATTACGTATTATTATAGCACTAATAGCTCATTTTGATTTAGAGTTACACCAAATAAATGTAAAAACAATCTTTTCTGAATGGAAATCTTGAAGACGAAGTTTATATGGACCAACTCGAAGGTTTTTCAATGGAAGAAAAAAGTAATATGGTGTGTAAACTTAAGAAATCAATATATTGACTTAACCAAGCTTTTAGGCAATGATATATTAAGTTTAATAATACCATCACCTCTTTCGGTTTTGAAAATATCTTGTTGATCCTTGTATATACCAAAATATCAGTGAGAGCAAAATTTTATTTTTAGTCCTATATGTTGATGACATCTTGCTTGCTACTAATGATTTGGGTATATTGCGTGAGACAAAGATTTTCTCTAAAAGAATTTTGAAATGAAAGATATGGGAAAGGCATCCTGTGTAATAGGAATTGAAATATTCCGTGGTAAAACACAAGGACTATTAATATTGTCTCAAAAAGCCTATATTGAAAGAATTCTACAGAGATTTAATATGTAAAAATGTTCTTTTGAAACGTTCTAGTTCAAAAAGGAGATAAATTTAGTCTTATGAATGTCTGAAGAATAATATAGAATGAAAGCAAATAGAATCAATTTCTTACGCTTCTATTGTGGAAGTCTAATGTATGCACAAACTTTTACAAGACCGGATATTAGTTTTGAGGTTGAAATGCTAGATATGTATCAAAGTAATCATTGAAAAATTGAAAAGAAAGTTTTAAGATATCTTCAAGGAACAAAGAATTACATGCTTATATATAGATCTAATCACTTGGAAGCATTAGATACCCAGATTCAAATTTTACTGGATGCATTGACAGCAGAAAGTGCTAATATCATGGAAAAGTGCTAAACAATATGTCATTGCCTTATCCACTATCGAAGTAGAATTTGTGGCATATTTTGAAGCCACAATACATGCATTATGGTTGTAGAACTTTATTTCAGGACTTGGGGTTATCAACACCATTACTAAGCCACTAAAAATTTATTGTGATAATTCTGGAAGAGTGTTCTTCTCCAAAAATGACAAATACTCAAGAGGTGCCAAGCATATGGAACTAAAGTATTTCGCCGTTAAATAGGAGGTTCAAAAATAGAGAGTGTCTATTGAGCATATTAGAATAGATCTCATGATAGTAGATTTGTTAACTAAAGATTTACAGCCAAAAACATTTAAAGAACATGTACAAAGAATGGGTCTTGGTTTTCCTTTTGAATGATGTATCTAATAAAGTTGACATTTTGTGCTCATTGATGTGTTTCTAATATACACCATTTATTGTTTCTAGTTATAATTTACACATAATTGTATTTTGACATGTCATAAATTGAATTTACTAGAAACATTACTGTGGAACAAGTTAAAATTTATGTGTCAATTATAGGTTTAGTGTGGTAAAACACTGGTGTTTGTGATATATGGAAAGGAGTATATTATGTAATAAATATACAACCACCATAACCCACATTTAGTGTTTTATCATATTTAAATAAGTTTGATATTCTGAGGATGAGTTTTGGTGCTTAATTGTAAATGCATCATACTTATGCATTAGTTTCAATCAATTTTAGGCTAAGTAGGAGAATGTTGGAAGTTGCTGTCAGGCAATTTTTTCAAATGGCCTAAAAATTAGGGATTGAGGTTAGTAACTTCCTATTCAGATACAACTAATCAAATATGATATTATTAGGGAAATTATTAACATAGAAAATTCTCATCCGTTAATTAATTACATATTGATACTTGACGGACGTATTATACTAAAAGAAAGGCACACATAAAATTGATCCTTTTCTTGCCTTAATTTATACGTTTAAGAAAAACTTACACATCCATAAAAAAAGAACGTGTAAACAAAAGAAAGGGAGAAGTGGAGAGACACCAATTTTTCTACACAGAGAAGGTAGTTATTATCAAGATCAAGCATCATGTCTTCTTCATCAAATCCCGGTATGTGAAAATTATTGGTTTCAAGATCCTTTATAATGTAGACAAAATCAATTTCTCCTTACATGTTGTATCCTTTATAATGTAGACAAAATCAATTTCTCCTTACATGTTGTATCAGAGCCAGCTTTAGAAACCTATAAATTTTCATCACAAATAGTGAATAATTATTGTTGAAGAACCTATCTAAGATGAATATTGTCTTCCACCTATGATTCCCTTATGAAAATTTGCCTTTATATCATCTTTGTGAATTACGTGGTTGAAATCTAAAATCACTGTCCACAAATGCAATAGGAGGGGGATATAATTCAGCACTTGTAATAGTATGAAGAAGTATGATCATATTGCTATGAATTTTATATTATGTGTTTCTTTCACAATATGTGATTCCCCAGATGTACCCATAACTATATTTCTTATGTGTTGTCTTTCTGTCTTATATGCATTTAATATGTGCTGCCTTTTGTCTTATATGCATTTAATATGTATTGTCTTTTTGTCTTATATGAATGTAAATGAAAAAAATGATTTATATGCATGATTTGAAGTCAAAATATATAGTTTATGATCACCAAAGTCACCAAGCTAAAAATGATTAAAATATCATACATAAAATAGTCATTTATTCATGATACTCATAAAATGTCAATTAAGAAAATTAATGAATAAATGACGTTCATTGATTATTAGAACTTTAGGATTTGCCCAAAGGAAAAACATTTATTCTATAATTAATGAGCATCATTGAAGAAAATAAATTTCTTAAATAAAATATATTTTGTTTATCTAAAGATGACATATATGCTTGGTTAATAATTTTATTTCTTGATAATAATGAAATGGCATTTATTTATGATTGTGTATTGTAGTATATACCCAAAGGTGTTTTATAGTTTACTTTGAAGTTTGATATGAATTTATAATAAAATTAATTATGAGTATCTATGTTTATTTACAACAATTTCGCTTTATTCGTAAGCTTCTTCTGTTACCGTATTTAATGGTTTGATCTTCTCTGAATGGAATGAACAAGTCAATTTCCACTTGGGTGTGTTCGATCTTGACTTGACATGTTTGGAAGAAAAACCCACCGCTATTACTTGTAATAGTCGATCTCCAAAACAACTAAGGGTTAGAGTGATAGAAGCTTTCATTTACTCATAATATACAGAGTAACATGAGTTACATCATTATATAATTAATTTGGTGCATTTAGGATATGATTTTATGATTTTATTCACATGCATAATATTAGCTTACACATATGAATCATGATTTAGAAATATGAAAACAAAGTGACAAAGATTTTATATGCATTTAATTGAGATGTTTCAGGGTATGAAAGTTGCAAAATGAAGTTGACATGTGAAGATTTGGGATGACTAAGCCTATGAAATGAGTAGCATATGGCTTAGAGAATTAAGTGACATATGGCAGTCATAAAGGACATCTGTACCATCTACAAATGGGACTTGTGTCTTACTTTAATACATGAAAATTGTCCTCTATATACATGACAATTGTCCTCTATATGACGTATACATTCCATGGTCATTTTCTTTTGTCATTTTTCTAGCTGTATACTCTCCATCTCCTCCCTCTCATTGCCGAAACCTACACCTAACTCACACCTTTGAATTTCTGCTTTAGTTATGTACATTACCACTCCAAAACCCATGCAAAATCCATCATAAAGATAACTTTAGAGGCAGAACATTGTTACATGTGCTGCTGTCTTTTTCTTCTAGTCATGGCTGAACTCATCACCTCGATGTTGTTGCAATGTTCTTGCATACAAGTGTGGCTAAGCAAGCTTGAAATTTGAGGTGGCATTTAAGCTAATCAAGTAAGTGAAACACTAATCTATTGTGGTACATGTTAGCAGAATTTTATTATGGCTAATTAGGGATGGATTGAATGGGTTGTTTGTGTTAATGATGTGCTGGAAAAAAATGAATGAAGAATGAATTGGTTACTTTTCTGTCCTATTTTTGAATGTACGAAAATAGTAGCTTATGGGTTGTTGCATGAATGATTTAAGTTGGGATTTGAAGTATAATTGATGAGGAATTCACGCTAAAGATAGGTGATATAAAGGTTTCAACTACGGAAAATTTAGGGTTGTAGGTGTGATTGTAAAAAGTGAATGGTAAAGGAAAAAGTGAGCAGAATTTTGTCAGCCTAAGTGTAACCAATATGGAAGTTGAATTAACTTGAAATGAATTAACTTTAAAGAACATGAAATCTGGAAAAGTTTAGGTGTTAGTGATGTCTCTAAGCTTGTAAAATTTCTGAAATATTGAAGGAAGTAAAGTTACACACATTAGTGATGTTGATAACAAATTCTGGAACTTTAGTTTCAGCCTTGTGTACATATCAAACTAGCTAAGAAAATTCAATCTATATTGGTGTATTTGGACTTAATTAAGGCTAGTAATGAGTTTAGATTGTTTTTTAATTAATTGGTTAAGAGCATGATAAGGATATGTAGTTAATTGACGACATAAACTAAAGAATGGATTGTTTTGATGTGGTTATATTCAAAGCTGGAAATTATGATGTGTTAAAGGAATAAATGTGTTCCTTAAATGCAAATATGATCTTAAGGACATGTATAATGTGTATAAAGTATGTATGAATGAGCATTGGAGAACATGTGGTAGTTATGAATGAGAATTTGATAAATGTATAAATACATATTGCTGGAAAAAGTTTGGTGAATTAAGATATCTAATTTGCTGAAATTTTCATATTTAAAGTAACAATTGTGTGTGATATAAAAGGCTATTTGATCATGAAAATGTACAAGGAGAAGAGTAATGTATGGTTGATGAATTTGAAGTAAATCATGCTTACTCAGAAGTATAACCTGATTGCAAAATGATAGTATACAAATTGTAATGTTTGAATGGTCTTAGGGTATATAAGCACACTGTAGACACGTATAGTGGAGAGATTGATTTACATTGGATATGGTAACATGTATAAGTGATTTTTAAGGGTTTATGATACCAAGTTGGTGCTAATTTAAAACTCAAATCATAATGGATAAAATGTGGAATTGAATAGTCAAGAGCTATACATAAGAATACATGCCCGAAAACATGAATAAACAACTTAGTGATTTATGACCTATATGTGTATGCATTGCATGACGATAAATACGCAAGGTCATCGTCAACATCCAGACGTTGCTAGAACATCGAGACAATAGCATTTCTGGAGAGTATTATGAGTCAACTTAGGTGCTAACTCGCATATATATGCTTTTGTATGAATTGTACATTTTATATGAAATGCGTGTACAATTGATTGATAAATGCTGAACTTAGGTCTAAGGACTTAGTTATATGGAATGAGCATACAGAAATGAAAAGTACTGAAAGCATAGCACATGAAATGATGCATCTCACCATATTGAAATGCATGATCAAATAAAGGAGTTGTAATCAGAGTGACTGATGTGCAGGAAAAAGCCTTGAGCTCAGAATTATGAAGAAGAGCATGATGCTCTGATAACATAGACTCGGTATCCACAAGGGGTATGGGCCAGCCATAAACTCGGTACCCACAAGAGGTACGGGACAACAGATTGCATTGATAGGCACTTGATCATAACAAAACAAAATGAAAATGAAAATGCCTATGCATTTACATCTGCATCCCTACATATATAATAAGATTGAATTGAAATGATTAATTAAACTAATTTGAAATAGCGAAATACACCTAAAGTCAATGGAGAATGTGATGTGATTACAACACTAGCTTATATGATATATTTGTTGAAGTGTAATAAATTGTGATATAACTTATCTTTGTGATATGACTTGTGTGAGTGCATCGATGTTGGTTAACTCATAGAGTTTGCAAACCCATCAAAATTACAACATTATTTTTCAGGTTCAGGGGAGTTGTAACTACTAAAGTGATATAATATAAGTTTAGTACTTACATTTTGGGGACGAAATGGCTCAAAGGTTGGATCATCTAAATCTGTAGAGTCTAGTTAGAGTCTTTTCCATTAGCATCCCATATCATGATATACATTTTTGTACTAATATTAAAATCTAAATTGATGTGTAATTTATATGTTGACTTCTGATTTATAATGATATATGTGACCTTTTATGCGTATGAAAGAAATAAGAAGAAATGATATATGGACCTACCTGAACTATATTTTTCATAGGGGAAATGTCAACATAGATGGAAATTTTAGAATAAACTCTATTAAATAAATCTTTTGAATGCTTATGATATGCTCGATGTCTAAGAGTAAGTTTTTTTTTTAATTTTCCTAGTGTATCATTCCCTAGAGTATTTATGAAATACCCCACTCTCTTGAGACATGTACCTGACATCTTTAATGATATCTGAATACATACCCCACAAGGGTAACATGTTAGAGCACTCACATCACTAACTTAATCATGGCATCATCATATAAAAACATAAATATCAAAATATTTTAAAACCGAATTCCTCATTTCATTTCATAAAAAATCGAATACGTACGTAGAAATTTTTACAAAATCCTCTGAGTATGTACATCATCAAAACGAAACTTTCTATCTAATCCTTCAATCTCAACTGACCAACCTTTGAGCCATTTCTCTTATCCAAAAGTACAAGAACTATGCTTCTTGTAGTGTCTCTCTGTCACTAGTGTCCTCTCTCAGTTCTGAAATGTCAACGCTGCAATTTTGTTGATTTTTGCGAACTCAATGAGGTAACCATCCTCGATGGTTCACTCAATTCATACAAGACATCATCATATACAAACACATAATTCACATCATCCCATTTATCATGTAGCATCATATATCACATTCAAAGTAATCATACCAATCATGTCAATCATTTATAATACACATATCAATTATAAATACAATGCTCATGAGACTCATTTTCCTTTATTATTTTGTTGTGACCGAGTGCCTTTCACTAGCCCATATCCCTTATGGATATTGAGCCTGTATTAGATAATGTCCCATATCCATTAGTGGATACTAGCTACAATAACAACTAAGCCAAAGGCTCTTATCACATGTTGAGCTTTAAGCTCTTTTTATTGGTGACTCTAATCACAACTATCTTTATCTTTCATGCATTCATGTAATGAAGTGCATCAAATTCTCATATTTTCAATCAATCATATGATTTCATATTCACATTCAGAACACATTTAACATCAGACCTTGGTCCGGCATTCAACAAAATTATTTAGTACACTTATTTCAGTCAAATTCATATACAATGAGCACTTCCAATATCTCATTCATGCATCAAATGCCTCGGACTTTCAAAGTTTGGAATCAACACAATCAAATTCATATTCATAAGATAATTTAGAACATAATTTAAAACAAACAATTAATTAAGTGAGACTGTCTAGGTTACTCACATGTTGCTCCAGAAAGCTATTGCCTCGATGTCTCGGCAACGTCTAGATGTTGACGCTCAAAATTCTCCTCTATATCATGCAATATACAATTACACATATCACAATTTGCACAATTATATAAATACTCATTTATGCACATAAGTATATATGAATTATGTACTATGCATGCTCAATGACAATCTCGAATATATATCTATTATTCTCATCATATGATCACTCATATATCAAAATCACATACATATGATTTGAACCTACGTTTACATTTTAATAAAACAAATTAAATCTAATTTCATAATTCAATTGATCATTCCAAATTCTTCTAAAAGCAGACTTTTAGGTCAACTTTGCATGATCATTCTGACAAGAAAAATGGGGTAATTATGCCACACTTTCTCTATAAAATTGTTCCCCTATGTCTTAAGTTTCTAATAGCAGCAAGATCATACAATTTGATTTAGTATTCTGAAAGTTATACTTAAAACATTTTAGAATGTTCTTAAAATATAATAGTACTATGTACTCAAATTCAAGCCAGATTTTGGAATTCTTAGAGATAGAACTAAAATTTGATTTCTTTAAGAAATTTGTAGCAGTATGTCTCTAATTTAATTGAAACAAAAAATCATCTCATTTGGATATCTAAATATCAAGATATGGCCGAAACAAAAAATCATCTCAACATGATCATAATAGAGAGGGAACCTCAAAGGAGCTGCACAATCATGACAAAGAGGGGGCATCCAAAAATGCACAATCATGTAAAAGTGCGATCATGATAGTGAGCAACCAACTGGAGATGCACGATCATGCACAACCATGATCGTGATAGTGAGAGTGCAGTGATATTCGACAATTTTGAACATCCTTCACTCTTTAACCATAACTTCTTCTCTGGAGCTCCGATTGACTTAAAATTTGAACCACAAACTCTTCACACATTGTATTTCCTCTCCAAAAAATTTCATGGCCATATGAATTCATTATGAAAGGATTTACAATGATTTATTGGTGAGTTTAGGATGAAAATGATGAAGTGTACTGGAATTTCTTAAATGGAGTGTTTTCATTGAACAAGCATTTATATTTTGGCCATATCTTGATCTATAGATATCTAAATGGAATGATTTTAAGTTTAGATTAAACTAGAGACATAGGGATATAGATTTCATGAAGGAATATAATTTTAATTCTATCTCTAGGAGTTTTAAAATTTGGCTTGAAGTTAAGTATAGAGTATTGTTATAGTTTGAGTATAGTCGGTATTTTGTGTATAACTTGCAGAATACTGAACCAAATTGTGAGAACTTGATGTCCTTAGAAACTTAAGACATATGGGAACATTGGTTTAGAAGACGATGTTGCCTAAATACTTCATTTTCTTTGTCATAATGATCATGCAAAATTGACCCGAAAATCTGTTTTAAGAAAAACTAGAATGATTGATTGAGCGATGAACTTAGAATAAATTTGGATTATTGAGGTGTAAAACCTAAGATCAAATTAGACATATATGAGTTTTGATTTATGAATGATCATGTAATGTGAGTTAATGAAACATACCTGGGATTGTCATTAAGCATGCATTGTACATAATCCATCTACACATTTTTGCATAAATGAATACTTACAATTGTGTAAAGTTGTGATGTGTGTAAATATGTACGTATTGCATGATTTAGAAGAGCGATTTCAGCGACCACATCCATACATTGCTGGAACTTCGAGGCAATAACTTTCTAGAGCAAACTGTGAGTAACCTAGATGGTCTCACTTGAATAATTGTTCGATTTAAATTCTGTATTGAATTATTTTGTAAATGTTGTTGTGTTGATTATGTACATTGAATGTTTGAGGTATTTGATGCATGAATAAGATATTGGAAGTGCTCTTTATATGTGAATTTTAAGAAATAAGTGATACTTAATTTTTAGGTTGAATGCTAGACCAAGGTCTAATGATAAATGTGAATGTGAATGTAAAGCATTTCATTACATGAATGCACGATAACCTAAAGGCTGTCATGACCGGAGAAGCCACCAAAAAAGTGCTTAAGGCTCAGAATGTGATAAAAGTCTCTAGTTCAGTTGTGAATGTACCCGGTATCCACAAAGGGATATAGGACATTATTTGAAACAAGCATGGTATTCACAAGGGATATGAGCTAGTAAAAAGGCACTAAGTCACAAAAAATTAATAAATGAATGTGATTCTTATGTGCACTGCATTTATAATTGATATGTATGTTTTAAATGATCAAAATGATCTATTTGACTGCTCTGAATAAGATACGTGAAGTAAGTAATATGTGATGTTACATGATAAATGAAATTATGTGAATTATGTGAATATATGACGTGATGTGTTATATGATTTCAATGAACCATCGAGGATAGTTAACTCATTACGTAAAACTCACCAAAATGGCAACGTTGACATTTTAGGATTGAGAGAGGATACTAGTGACAAAGAGACTCTAGAAGAAGCATAATTTTTGTACTTTTGGAAAGAAGAAATGACTTCAAGGTTGGTCAATTGAGACTAAAGGATCTAATTTAGAACTTTTGTATAATTCCTCATTTAGGTATCATGTTTTGAATATAAAAGATGTAAACTCTGATTGGTTTTGATAATGTTCATAAATGGATGTTTTGTAAACTATAATGTATATTCGATTTTTAATGAAATGAAATGAGGAATTTGGGTTTTTAAATATTGTGATATTTACGTTGTGAATCATGATGCCATGATTAAGTTAGTGATATGAATGCTCTAGCATGCCATCCTTTTAGGGATCATATTAAGATATCATTCAAGATGTCGGGTACGTGTCCTATAAGAGTGGGGTGCTACATTGTTTGGTATTAGAGCATGGTTTGGCATCCATAAAGATAGATTAAGCATATAAATATGAAATATTGAGAGAAATGCGGATAGTAATTGAAGTAATTGTCTATTATAGGTTATCAGATATATGTGATCAAGTGGGACACTCAGTTGACCTAGAATTAGTAGGAGCCAGTAAAGAGTCTTCTGTACCCCGATCTAAGAGAATGCCTCCGAGAATTCTTGAGAGAAGGGAAATGAGGTATGATAAACTGTGAAAGTAAGGGGTTGTGGACTTCTATGGAAGTACAGACCCTGCAGAGGCCGAGGGATGGCTAGAGAGAATAGAGAGAGTTTTCAGCTAGATGGACTGTGAGTCCGACGAGAAGTTCGACTATATGGTTTTCTTATTGTAAGGCCCAGCATACCAATGGTGGAAGACTGTTCCAGACAGTACCACCAGGCCTTGTAACCTAAAGTGCGAAGAATTTCTGAGGGTCATTAAGGAGAATTACATGCTCAAGATCTACCTGGATAGAAAGATGAGGGAATTTTTAGATCTAAAGAAGGGCAGATTATCGGTAGCAAAGTATATGATCAAGTTTAATGAGCTAAAGGGGTATGCTACTACCTTAATTGCTAATGAGGAAGATAAGTGTAGAAAATTTGAATATGGGTTGAACCTGGAGATCAGGACAAGGCTAGCAATCACCAACTTGAGTATTTTCATTGAGTTGAGAGCTACTTCGATCAGAATTGAGCAGATATTGAGAGAGGGACAAGAAAAGTATCGGTAGGAGTCTAGAATGATGAGGCCTAGTGAACTTTAGAGTAGTTCTAGCAGAAGATTGAGTAAACGCCAGAGTAGATCTTTTCGACCACTGGTTATATCAAAATAGTTAGGGTTCAAATAAAAGGATAGCTTCATACAGTCTGGTAATGGAAGAGGTGCAGTGTTGGGACAATTACCAATTGTGAGCACTGTAGGAAGAAGCACGGTGGTGAGTGTTGGACATTATCAGGAGCTTGTTTCCATTATGGCTCACTTGAGCACAGAATCAAAGATTGTCCTGTCATTGTTGAAGCTCAGTCTAGTGTGAGAGGAGGAGGAGTAACTGAAACTACTATCCAGCAGAGTCAAGCTAGTGGGTCTGGATAAAGAGGCCATGGTAGAGGCAAAGTGAGCTCTGAGATTCTATTGTCAGGATTGAGGTGCAAAGCAACCAACCACAGTCTCAAGCCAAAGTGTATGCAATGACCAGACAAGAGGCTCAGGATTCTCTGGATGTCATTGCAAGTGCATTACTGATTTTTGATTATAAAGCATTTGCATTGCTAGATCTTGGATCTATGTATTCTTTTATCACACTACATCTGGCTTCTAGGTTGCATTGTGATAGAGAACTGTTGAAGTATAGATTAGAGGAGAGTACATGGATAGGTAGTACCATAACAATAAGAGAAGTCTTTAAGAGGTGTTTAATTCGAATTGATAAAGCAGAATTAGAGGCAAACTTGATTGTACTATAGTTAAGGAAGATATATTATCCTAGGTATGGATTGGCTCACTACTCATAGGGATATCATAAACTGCTATACTAAGGAGGTGGTATTAGAATCTCGTAATCAATCAAAAGAGTTTTTAGAGGTATTAGTGAAGCAATGTTGGCCAGGCTGATCTCATTCGTAAGTGCTTTTAGGTTGATACAATGGGGGATATGAGGCTTATTTGACCCACATCATCGATACCTAAATTGAGCAGAATGTGCAGGACATTCCTGTTGTTAGGGAATTCCTGGATGTGTTTCCCACTAAGATATCTAGCTTACCTCCAGATTGGGATATAGAGTTCACGATAGACTTAATTCTAGGTGCTGCTCCTATATCTATTCCTCCATATAAGATAACACCTATGGAACTAAAAGAATTGAAGGGTCAATTACAAGAGTTGCCGCAAAAGAGTTTTATTAGACCCAATGTATCACCATGGGGAGCTCTAGTCTTATTTGTGAAGAAGAAAGATGACACTCTGAGACTGTGCATCTATTATAAACAAATGAATTAGGTAATAGTGAAGAACAAGTACCCGTTGCCTAGAATTGATGATTTATTTGATCAGTTATAGGGAGCTCAAGTGTTTACTAAGTTGGACTTAAGATCTGAGCATTATCAGTTGAAGCTAGTAGAGGCTGATGTACCAAAAAGGGCATTCAAGAGCAGGTATGATCATTATGAGTTCTTAGTAATGCTGTTTGGATTAACTAGTGCCCTAGCTACATTTATGGTTTTAATGAATAAGGTATTTCAGCCCTACCTAAATCGTTTTGTAATTGCATTTATTGATGATATCTTAGTGTATTCATATAGCAAAGAAAAGCATCCTGAGTATTTGAGAGTGATCTTACATATTATGAGAGAGAAACAGTTGTATGCCAAATTCAATAAGTGTGAATTTTAGTTGGACCAAATAGTGTTTCTGGGTCATATGTTTCTGGGTCATATGGTTAGTAGATTCGAAGAAGATAGAAGTAATAATGAGTAGTAATGAAGTGGGAGGATCTAAAGAATGTATCAAAAATTTGGACTTTCCTAGGATTGGTCGAATATTAGTGGAGATTTGTCAAAGGATTCTCATTGATCTTAGCCCCTCTGACTAAAATTTTGAGAAAGAATGTAGTTTTTAGATGGAATGACGATTGTCGGAAGAGTTTTGAGGAGTTGAAACATTAGTTGATGATAGCATCAGTGTTAACTATTGTATCAGGAACTGAAGGATATGTGGTATACGGTGATAATTCGCATTAAAGATTAGGATGTGAGTTGATGCAATATGGCAAAGTGATAGCTTATGCATCGAGACAATTAAGGTCTCACGATTATGACCAAGAGGAGAAATTAGGTAATGCAGGCACAATCATGATAGAGAGGGGATATCTTGAAATGCATGGTCATGACAGTGAGCAACCAACTGGAAATGCACGTGACAGTGAGAGTGCAGTGATATTTGACAATTTTGAACATCCTTCCCTCTTTTGATCATAACTTCTTCTCCGGACCTCTAATTGACTTGAAATTTCAACCACAAACTCTTCACACATTATCTTTCCTCTCCACCAAATTTCATGGCCATATGAATTAATTAGGAAAGGATTGATAATGATTGATTGATGAGTTTAGGATGAAAATGATGAAATGTGTTAGAATTTCTTAAATGGAGTGTTTTCATTGAACATACATCTATATTTTTGCCATATCTTGATCTGTAGATATCCAAATGGAATTATTTTAAGTTTAGATGAAACAAGAGAAATAAAGATATATATTTGATGAAGGAATCGAATTTTAATTCTGTCTCTAAGAGCTTCGAAATTTGGCTTAAAGTTGAGTATAGAGTACTGCTGCAGTTTGAGTATAGTCTGAAGTATTTTATGTGGAACTTGCAAAATACTAAACCAAATTGTGAGAACTTGGTGTCTTTAGAAACTTAATACATATGGGAACATTTTTTTAGAAGAAGATGTTGCCTAAATACTTCATTTTCTTTATCATAATGATCATGCAAAAATTGACCCGAAAATCTATTTCGAGAAAAGCTGGAATGATTGATTGAGTGAAGAACTTATAATAAATTTTGATTATTGAGGTGTAAAACCTAAGTGTAAATTAGAAATATATAAGTTTTGATTTATGAATGATCATGTGATGTGAATAAAGGAAACATACCCATGATTGTCATTGAACATGCGTTGTACATATTCTATATACACATTTGTGCATAAATGAATACTTATAATTGTGTAAAGTTGCGATGTGTGTAACTGTGTATGTATTTTTTTTGATAATTCAGTAAATTGATTAAAAATAATGGGAAGTTATGTACAAGCCACAAGGACACCCGGAAGTAGTTCTTTACCGCTGCCAAAAAATGGCCCCTTCCTAATAATATACAGAACTCATGTTTTGCTATAAGAGCCTAACTTGCCACAACATACAGTCAAAAGAAGGCCACCAAAAAGATGACCTTATAGGAGGTACATCCTAACCAACAACATAGCTATTCATAGATTACCATAATCTAAGCACATAAGGAATTCATCTTGATCCTAATAAGCCAAAACTCACTCCGATAAATAGCCTAGACATATGTGTATGTATTGCATGATTTAGAAGAGTGATTTGAGTGACCACATCTAGACATTTCTAGGACTTGGAGGCAGTAACTTTCTGGAGAAAATTGTGAGTAACCTAGAAGGTCACACTTAAATAATTGTTTGATTTAAATTCTGTATTGAATTATTTTATGAATAGGGTTATGTTGATTCCAGACATTGAATGTCTGAGGCGTTTGATGCATGAATAAGATATTGGAAATGCTCCTTGTATGTGAATTTGATGAAATAAGTGGTATTTAACATTTATGTTGAATTTCGTACCAAGGTCTAATGATAGATGTGAACGTGAATGTGATGCCTTTCATTATATGAATGCATAGCCACCGAAAAAGAGCTTAAAGTTCAGAATGTGATAAGTTCCTCTAGCTCAGTTGTGAATGTGCCCGATATCCACTAAGGGATATGGGACATTATCTGAAACAAGCATGGTATCCACAAGGGATATGGGCTAGTAAAAAGGCACTCGGTCACAACAAATTAATAAATGAAAGCGAGTCTCACGTGTATTGCATTTGTAATTGATATGTATGTTTTAAATGATTTTCTTGATTGCTCTGAGTATGATATATGAAGTAAGTAATATGTGATGCTACATGATAAATGAAATGAAGTGATCTAAGTGAATATATGTTGTGATGTGTTAGATGATTTAAGTGAACCATCGAAGTTGGTTAACTCACCGAGTTCACAAAACCTACCAAAATTGCAACATTGATATTTCAAGTTTGAGAGAGGATGCTAGTGACAGAGAGACTCTAGAAGAAGTATAATTTTTGTACTTTTGGAAAGAAGAGTTGACTCAAAGGTCGGTCAGCTGAGACTAAAGAATCTAGTTTAGAACTTTTGTACAATTCCTCGTTTATGTAGAGTGTTTTGAATGTAGAGATGTAAACTCTGATTGGTTTTGATAATGTTCATATATGGATGTTTTGTAAAGCTACAATGTATATTCGGTTTTTATGAAATGAAATGAGGAATTTTAGTTTTTTAAATATTGTGATATTTACGCTTTGAATGATGATGCCTGGATTAAGTTAGTGATATGAATGTTCTAGCATCCCACCCTTGTGGGGTACGTATTCGGATATCATTCAGGGTGTCGGGTACGTGTCCTATGAGAGTGGGGTGCTACATATGCTCTATTAGAGTGGTATGTTACATTACTGATTTAAGCAGTGGGGAAAAGAAGTCCAAATTCAACAACTCAAATATAATATTATTAGGGAAATTATTAATATAGAAAATTTTCATATGTTAATTAATTACATATTGATACCTTATGGACATATCAGATTAAATGAAAAACACACATAAAATCACTCTTCTCTTTACCCTAATTTATACGTTTAAGAAAAACTTTCATAACCATAAAAAAGAACGTGTAAACAAAAGAAAGGGAGAATGGGAGAGAAACCAATTTTTCTACGCATAGAAAGTAATTGTTATCAATATCAGACATCATATCTTCTTCCTCAAATCCAAGTATGTGAAAATTATTAAGACATGTTTGGTTCACAGGAATAGGAATTCTATTCCTGATATATTCTTAAAATTTAAATAATTCTTTGTTTCGTTAGACAAAAATATCATAATACCTAATCCTAAGATTAGGTATTCCTCAATTTTTAGGAATAGGCAAAGATCATCAAAAGATGTCTTTAGCTATTCCAAGAATAGAGTTATTTGTTGAAGACTTTTTTATCCTTAATAATAATAATAATAATAATAATACTAATAATAATAATAATAATAATAATAATGATAAAATTAATAATAATAAGAATAGTAGTAAGTAGAAAATAATTAATAATAATAATTAATAAGAATAAAATTAATAAGAATAATAAGAAGAAAATTAATAATAATAAGGAATTTAATAATTAATAATAATAAATAAAATTAATATTAATAAGAATAATAGTAAATAGAAAATTACTAATAATAATTATTAAAAATAATAATAATAATAAAAGTAATAATAATAATAAGAAAATTAATAATAATAATTAATAAAATTAATAATAATAAGGAATTTAATAATAATAATAATAATAGAAAATATAATTAATAAAATGATAACAATTTTAACAGTTAGCAAAAAATTATTAATAATAATAATAACAATTAATAATAAGAAGAATAATAAAATTAATAATAATAAGAATAAAATTAATAATAATAAGGAATTTAGTAATAATAAAAAAAATTTAGTTAACAAAAATAATAAAATTAATAATAATAAGAATAATAGTAAGTAGAAAACTAAGAATAATTAATAAGAATAAGAATAATAAAATTAATAATAATAAGAAGAAATTTAATAATAATAAGGAATTTAATAATAATAATAATAAATATAATTAATAATAATAAGGAATTTAATAATAATAAAAATAAATAATAAAAATAAAATAAATAATAATAAGGAATTTAATAAAAATAAAATTAATAAAGTCTCTATTCCCGGCAGTGGATACTTGTTCTTTACTGTCACCTGATTTAGTATACCTAAAATAAGTGTAACCAAATCTCTTCGGACCAAACATTAGGGGAAACGTGTAGATTTTGTTCGTGCAGTGCAGGTAATCATTGAAAGCTATGAGAAATCAAAAAATCAAGACCATTTAAACCCTAATGATAAAATGAGCCATGCAAATGGTGGGAAATAAGAGGAGTTATTATCTTAATTTGAGGTCAAGGATAAGAGAGAATCTTTAAAGACAACTGCTAAATGTAGAAATGGTACTAGTCTTTTGACCTTAAATGATCCAGATGTGGCAGAATCCAGTTCTTTGCATGACAAGGAATTGTTGTTGTAGAAAGCTACTAATAGTGTTATGGCTGCAGGAAACCTATGTTGACTACTTACATTTCAAGAAAAAGATCTAGAGGCCTATGGTCTAGGAAATGTGTGATAGAGAAAAAGACACCTGCTCTTGAACGGTCTAGAAGCTCATCTCTTTTGGGATCTTGTAGATTTCAAAACTTCACAATGCCATGTAATGATGTTAGTAAGTTTTTTAGGAATGTACCAACTGATGTAATCCAAGGATCTTTGCAAAGGAACAAGCAAATCAGGAAATCACCGGATACAGAATGCAATGATATGGATTCATCTGCTTTTTTTTTTATTTTGAGCTTTATTATTATTATTCCCGAATGTATAGACGATTATTTGATAATATACTCAACGAGGATGGCACGTTAAGATGATCACATAACCACATTATTGGAGGCATCACATATCAAAAGCATTTTAAACATTCATTTTGAATCATTTCATGCACAATCATATTAAATCACAAATGTCATTACACTTCATAGTTCACCTATATATTTGATAATAGGTGAGAAATTTGATGCATAATGACAAGAGATATCTGAAGGTACAACTGATCCTGACCACTAACTCATGTCCAATTGTAGTAGCTATTCACCAATTACTCTAATTAGATCTCCTTTGAACCTAAAAATCAACGTTGCAATTTTGATGAGTTTTGTGAGCTGAGTTCGCAAACTATCGTTGATGTATTCACTCGAGTCAGATACATAGAGACAAGTCATATTTTAACTCAACAAGTATTAAATATCATCTAGTATTGAATGTCACATCATATTTCATCATACCTTATCAAGTACATCAAGATTATCATGCTCTTACAAGTATACCAGGTAAGATAACATTTCATATCACAACACATCCTCATTTAACTTTCAACTGTATTTCAAATAATTCAATAGTTCATTTCAATTCAATCATATGATATATATATATATATATATATATATAGGCTGTATATGCAAATGCACATGTGACTCTATTTTCATTTTACTTTATTGTGACCGAACGCGTATTTACTGTCCCATATCTATTTTAGATACTGGGCTTATTTCATTTACTGTCCCGTATCCGTTGTGGATACTAGACTCATTATTAATTGAGCCTGTGGCTCTTTGTGCACAATCTTGAGCTTAAAGCTCTTTTTCACGTTGGTCACTTTAGTCACAACTCTTTTATCTGATCATGCATTTCAATGTGATGCATCATTCCATATACCCTGTTTTATTACCTTTCATTCCTCTGTTCTTTTATCATATGTATCAAATTCATTATATCTAAGTCTAGCAATTCACATTCAATTGCTCACACATTTCATATTCCTTCCAGCATTTCACATTCAATTATTCTCACATTTCGTATTTAGTCTGACATTTCACATTCAATTGTTCTCACATTTCATAGTCAGCATACAGATCAGACAGAAACACATATAATTGAGTTTACACATCTAGAATAACTCACAGTATGCTCCAAATAAGCTATTGCCTTGATAATCTGACAATGTCTAGATGTTGACAATCAACTTGTATATTTATCTTCATGAAATACACACATATTTCACACATCATTAAGTTGTCAATCATATGATTATTCAATCATTCACATGTATATATATATCATGTTTCAATGCATGCTCCATTGACCTGCTTATGTGAAGGTCTTTGATAAGGTATGATGAAATGTGATGTGACATTCAATACTGGATGATATGTAATACTTGTTGAAATGGGATATGACTTCTCTTCGTGTATCTAACTTAAGTGAATATATCGATGAGGCTTGATTCATTGAGTTTGCAATCTCATCAAAATTGCAACGTTGATTTTCAGATTAAGAGGAGATCTAGTTAGACTAATTGGAGTATACCTACTGCAATTGGACATGAGTTAATGGTCAGGATCAGTTGTACCTGCAAATGTCTCTAGTCATTATGAATCAAATTTCTCACCTATTGTCAAATGTATAGGTAAACTCTAAAGTGTAATGACATTTGTGATTTAATATGATTGTGAATGAAATGATTCAAAATGAATGTTTAAAATGCTTTTGATATGTGATGCCTCCAATAATGTGGTAATGTGATCATCTTAACGTGCCATCCTCCTTGTGTATGTTCTCAAATAATCGTCGATAAGTTCAAGAATAATAATAGTAAAGCTCCAAATTCAAAACAAAAGCAGATGAATCCATAATTTCCTCAAATCAACTGCATATGCAGATAAAAGTAAATATAGATTAATATTCAAAGCATTAACAAAAGGTAGGTATACAAAACTTTGGCTATGTTTGGTTGGACGTAAAATTTTTAATGAAATGAAATAGTTTATAATGGAATAGAACGTAAATGGATGTAATATTAGAAAAATGTTATTTGGGAGGGATGAAAGAGTTTGTAATATAATATAGTGAAATGTAGTTTGGATAAAGGGTCAATAATATAATATAGTGTATCATTTTACATAAAAGTAAAATAAAAATAATAATAATAATAATAATAATAATAATAATAGTAATAGTAATAGTAATAATAATAATAATAATAATAATAATAATAATAATAATAATAATAACAACAACAACAACAAAAACAACAAAAACAACAACAACAACAAAAACAACAATAACAACAACAACAACAACAACAACAACAACAACAACAACAACAACAACAACAATAATAATAATAATATTATTATTATTATTATTATTGTTGTTATTAATAATAATAATAATATTATTATTATTATTATTGTTGTTATTAATAATAATAATAATAATAATATTATTATTATTATTAAGAAGAAGAAGAAGTAAATTAATAATAATAAGGAATTTAATAACAATAATAATATAAATAAATATAATTAATTAAAACAATAAAATTAATAATAATAAGAATAGTAGTAAGTAGAAAATTAATAATAATAATAATAATAATTAATAAGAATAAAATTAATAAGAATAATAAATTAATAATAATAAGAAAATTAATAATAAAAGAAGAAAATTAGTAATAATAAGGAATTTAATAATTAATATAATTAATATAATTAATATTAATAAGAATAATAGTAAGTAGAAAATTAATAATAATAATTACTATTAACAATAAGAATAATAAAATTAATAACAATAAGAACAAAATTAATAATAATAAGGAATTTAATAATAATAATAATAAATATTATTTATAAAATTAGTAATAATAAAAAAATAATAAGAATAATAGTGAGTAGAAAATTAATAATAATAATAATAATAATAAAATTAATAATAATAAGAAGAAAGTTATTAATAATAAGGAATTTAATAATAATAAAAATAATAAGAAGAAGAAGAAATTAAAAATAATACGAAATTTAATAATAATAAAAATAAATATTAATTAATAATAATAAGGAATTTAATAATAATAATAATAATAATAATAAATAAAATTAATAATAATAAGAAATTTAATAATAAATTAATTAATAAAATTAATAAAACCTCAATTTTTGGCAGTGGATACTTGTTCTTTACTATCACCTTATTTAACTGTTTATAATCAATGCATAACTTTAAAGTTCCTTTCTTATTTTTCACAAATAAAACTGGAGATCCCCAAGGTGACACACTGGGTCTGATAAAACCCTTGTTTAACAGCTCCTGCAGCTGGGTCTTAAGTTCTTTAAGTTCTATAGGTGCCATCCTATAAGAAGGAACAGATATAGGACCAGTACTGGAACTATCTCAAAGGTGAACTTCGTCTCTCTATTTGGTGGCAATCCCGATAATTCATCAGGAAATACATCTAGGAAATCTCTAATAATGGGAATATCATGTAACGTCTGCTCAACTATAGTATCTGTCACATAGGTTAAAAAGGCCTCACATCTACCTCTAATCAATCTAAATGCGCATATGGATGAAATCAGTCTAGCTAGTACCGCTTGACTAACACCTCAAAATATAACTCTCTGTTGATTTAGAAATTCAATAACAACCTCCTTGTTGTAACAATTCATCACAGCCTTGTGAGTAGTAAGCCAATCAATACCTAAAATAAGGTATAATTCCTTGAACTACAATACTATCAAATTGGCTTTTAATTAAGCCTGGTCAATTCAGAAAATACATACTCTACATACCTCCCCAATCATTGTATTACTACCGAATGGAGTACTCACCTCTAACTCGAACCCTAACGTCTCTCTCTCTCACAATGCAATTGATATGCTAGGTGTGGGATAATAAATGAATGACTAGATCCTGGATCTAACAATGTAAATGCCTCAAGGTTGAAGACATGTAATTTACCTACAACAATATCCAGAGAACTCTGTACCTCCTGTCTAGTGATAGCAAAAATCCTGGCCTAAGACTATGGTTGATAACTCTGTACCTCAGTCCTAGGTACACTAGGGCCTGTTGAGGCTATCTTGCCTTTACCTCTGCCTCTTTGTCTAGCTCCACTAACTCTAATAGGTTGGGCAGCTATCTCATACACTGGTCTAATTGCTGTAGCTATACTCTAATTAGTCTAACTACTACAATCACCTGCAACCTAGAACATAACACACTCCACTAACTCTAACAAGTTAGGCAGTTGTCTCCAATTTGGGGGTTTAGGATGGAACGTAAAATGATACACTATATTACAATATAAACCCTTCATCTAAATAACATTTTACTATATTACATTATGAACCCTTCAATCTCTCCTAAATAACAATTTTCTGATATTACATCCATTTACATTCCATTCCATTAAAAATTTTACGTCCAACCAAACATGGCCTAAGTTTGTTGGCTATGGTCAAATATGTCAAACAAATTTTATCCTTTGGGGTAAAAGTATTGTTCGAAAGATATATTATTGTTTGCAAGAAGTAAGTATGTGTAAAAATTTAAGTGCATAATGCAAAATTTTCATAAGTCCTAATATTTGTGTTTATATCTTTATTTTGTAGGTCTCATGCAATTTCATATCTTGGTCATCGGATGTAAGTAAAAAAAGAAGAAGACATTGTAATAGTTAGAAGAGCAAATGTAACTATTATGTTGATTGTGACTCTTTTTATCTTTTATTCAATCACCTACCACTTTAATATTTAGTTGTAAGCTTTTCATATTGTTAAGGAAACTACAACTATTGCAAGGTTTTACATTATAGAAGTAACTGCAATTATTACAAAATTCCATATATTAATTATAATTACATTTATATCTTTCATAATCACTTATCTTCTAGTTTAGTTATTTTTTAGTAGTGTAAAGGAAGTTATAAGAGGATTTCTTCTTCTTTTAAGGCTACCAAACCCACTATAGAACCTCTCAATACGAGTATTGCCACAAGCCTTCACACTTTATTCCCTGCTTTTCAAACTTCTTTATAATAACAAGGAAATAAGAGGACGAGTATATTCAAGTAGCATGAATATTTATACGATTGTGTTAAGAGAGATCGATAGAATATCATCTCTTTATAACTTTAAGGCTTATTAAATACAAAGAAAAAACTTAAATCCTTCCCATTTAGATAAAAGAAATACTTGCACTTGCTCACCCTTTCTCACAATAATGTGCATTTTTTATTAAATTTGAATAGTAATATCTTGAAAAAGTAAATTATTGAAATTGTTATTAAAACTATTAAGCTACCAAATGATCTAGTTCTGTAACATCCCGTTTTTCACATGTTAAGGGTTAGAACCTTAGAATGCTAAATATGAGAGATAATATTGAGAAAATTAGGAAATGCATTTCATGCTCATGCACAATATTAACATACATATACATGAATTTGATTTTTTTGTACACATTTTAATGACTGTTCATGCACTCATTTGACATTTTCCGAGTACAAATGATTTTTAAGTGATTATGATGTCAATAGTCAATATTTTGTCTTGAAAATTGATTTGGAAAGTATAATTATTGATTTAGAATTTTTGGTAAAAATTTGAAAAATTTTCTAAAATTATGAGTATTTTTGAACTAGGAAAAATACCAACCGTTTTCGAAATGTTAACTGTTGGCACTCACTGAATTAAATGTTTTAAATTCATACATATTGTTACTATATGGATGTATTTGCTATGTCTGGCGGACAATTGGATGTATGTGCTTGAAATTATTTATTTGTTTGTTCTCACATTTAAACTGTGTTTCATCATTACTTTTTTAGTTATAGGTTCAGCCATTCATTGGTCATTGCATGACATCTTTATTTCATTCGAATGACTTGAAAGTAATTATGCTGGCACTATTCACAAGCATTTGATGATATTTAACTCGAGCACTTATTCAAGGCATAGTCCATGCAGAACTGAAGTGCTTTATGTTACTTCTTCTTAAACAATCCTAGGGAATTGCATAAGGCCTTGAAACATTAGATGAACCCTCCCTGAACACAAGAATGGGAGTGATGATCATCACAAATTAATTTAGTGGGGATTACATTCTTCTCACATGCATAAATTGTTTTGGTTCTATAATTAAAGCCGTATCAACGGTTACCTTAACACCGGCAACCTTGCCCTTGATTGTTGGCACATACATCCATATAAGGAGCAGCAATTGGTATGTTCAATACCTAGGTCTTAAAGATGTGTGTTGGAACAAACTAATATTGTGGAATGCAAGTGTGATATAACTTTATTTTAAGAAGAAACATGGGCATGATCAACATCTATGAAACCCTATAATATCTGTACATTAATTCATGATATGTAATAGTAACACTCCCCCTCGAGCTAGAGAATAGAGGTTGATCATGCCCAGATTGTTACTTTGGACAATCTGGATTTTTTGTTCATCCTAGAAACTGCTTACAATTTATACATGTTTCATTCAACAAATCATGAAGATTAATGTATAACTTACTTGATAAAACTCCAAACTCTTCAAAATCACCATGAAACCCTAGCCTCCAAGCTTATACGATCATCAACTCTTCTAGGATGAATAGGTTAGGTTTTTAGCTACAAGATTATTCAATAGAAAAGTCATATCAACGAGGTTTACCTAAACATCAACAACCTTGCCCTTAAATTCCTACAATTGTATTTCAGTGATTATAATTCCTTAATGCCACATCAACCAAGTTACAAAGATCAACCAATTGCAAATAGTTGTCTCTCCCAAGTTATAGATCATAGTTCTCCACCACTAGATACTTGCGACTATGAATCTTTGACATTAACATATGTTCCTTATATAGTCAAAAGATTCACTATTTAAAATTCCAACTATCAGAATGATTCTTCTCATTACAAATAACAATTATAAAGATTGAGTACGATGTAAAATGCTTTTAAGATGAAAAAAATGCCTCCCTTCTTAGGCACACATTGCATCGAACTCACCCACTCGCTATCTGAAATTGGGCATATAATACCTGTATCTAAAAGCTTCACCACTTCCTTCTTCACAACCTCTAGCATGTTTTGATTTAACCTTATTTGCCTCTCCCTCACTGTCTTGCATCCTTCTTCAAGGTTAACCCTATGCATCACCACATTGGGCCTAATCCCCTAATATCAGAAATTTGCCACCCCATGGCTCTCATCCTCTTCTTAATGATCTCTACCACTTTCTCTTCTTGCTCAACATTCAATTAGTTAGAAGTGATAATGGGTAGGGTGCGTTCCTTGCCTCAAAATGTGTATCCCAGGTGAGAAGGTAAGGGTTTTGGTTCTAAAGTGGGAGGCTTTACAATGGAAGGTGGTGTTGGTGCATCCTCTCTCTCTAACTTCTCTTACTTGTCTGTGACCTTCCAAAAATATCACTTTGAGCACCATCATTTCCAAGGAGTAGATGGTATAGTTAGTCACAAATAGTGCATGTGACTCATGCATTGAGACATTTCCCTACCCCTAAGAGAGAGGTAACAAAAGAGACAATAGAAATAGACAAACTGCCCATAAGTTGTCACAAAAAATTTTGTAGGCTTTCTTTCATAACTAAATGTCCAAGCAGAAGAGACCAAAAGAGAAATTAAATTCAGATACAAAAGGAGCGAAAGAGATGAATCAAGTGAACATGGGAATGACTTGAAATTGTGGCAAATATATTGAAATCTAATGAAGTTATAACTACTTTGAATTTTGACTTTTGCCTCTACTGTAACTAAGCATAATTTCACAAGCTTGAGGTAATAAAAGAATCATAGTTAATAATTCAAAATTTTTATTCTCAATGTTCCAATTATGACTTCTAATCCTTAGGCATTAAAGATATAATTGTTGGATAAAATGCAAGCATTACTTTTGAGTGTTTGATAAAAATAGCTTGTAAAAGCATTTTGGTGTGCATTGGGAGAAAATTGCTCAAACAAATGGAAAAGACAAATTGAAATAGATAAACCCTTAAAACCTGCATGAGCTACATATTGACTGGCCTTCTACATGCATTGCAACAAACCTTCACAATTGCATTGCATAATTAGATAAACACCAGGAAGTCAATGTATTTCAAGAAATCATGAAGATTAATGTATAACTTACTTGATAAAACTCCAAACTCTTCAAAATCACCGTAAAACCCCAGCCTCCAAGCTTATACGATCAGCAACTCTTCTAGGAGGAATAGGTTAGGTTTTTAGCTACAAGATAAAGAGATAGCAAGGATCTTGAAGAAACAAGGTAAAGGATAGAAAATTCTCAACATAATGAGGGTGAGAGTGAGATGGTCGTGAGTGAGGAAAATGATAAAGATGATGAAGAATAAAGCATATGGCCAACATGAAAGACAAAGACAAAGATGGTCTTTCAAAAGTAAATGTCGTGTGTGGGTTAAAAGCAAGGTAAAAATTACTTGGTGGGTGTCATGACATGTTTCATGACACTTACCACTTGAAAATCAACTAACCTTTTTTAATAATCTTAATACCATTTAATCTCTAGTCCATTTGTCACCTAATTTCTAATCCAATTGTCTTCCAAATTTTCTATGATATTTGCCATTAAATCCTAATATCCTACATCGATATTTCTACTATCATTCGTCACTTATTTCTATTACCACAAATCAATTGTCTTGCCATTTGATATTTTTCCTAGTCCAAAAATACTCATAATTTCAAAAAAATTCCAAATTTTAACAAAAAAATCTAAATCAATAATACTCGACAAATGAATTTTCAAGACAAAATATTCACTATTCACATCATAATCACTTTAAAAATTATTTATACCCCAAAAATGTCAAATGAGTGCATGAACAGTCATTGTAATGTGTACAGAAAAATCAAATTCACGTATATGTATGATAATATTATGCATGAGTATGAAATGCATTTCCTAATTTTTTTAATATTATCACTCATATTTAGTATTCTAGGGTTCTAACCCTTAACGTGTGAAAAACGGGATGTTACAGAACTAGATCATTTGATAGCTTAATAGTTTTAATAACAATCTTAATAATTTACTTTTTACCAAGTTGTTACTATTCAAATTCAATAAAAATGCACATCATTGTGAGAATGGGGCTATGCACTATAATTATCTGATTTGTTTCAGGGTATAATTAGACAATACCTAAAATTCTTCAACTTTGCATTTCAAAACTCATATATGAAAATGTATAATGTGAAAATTGGAAGTCTTTAGAAATATGAGTGGGTATATGTCTATATGCAAAGATTTTTCCAAGCACATTAGCACAAATCAACAATGCTCCTATGTCTATATTAGCATCAAGCAAATGTTCATGCAATATTGGCATATTCACAAATTAATAGCCAAACTAATTGTTGAATTAGTTAAATAAATCCCCATTACCAGATGTAATTCTAAACTTTGTAAACCAAGCTAGAGGAAAAAAACAGATGTAAAAACTAAAGTAACTCTTTCTTAACCACATTTCATTTGAACCAACTATTTTTTACATCAATGAAAAATGAAGATGCCATGGTAATAATATTTTTTCCCTTTCTTGGTGTCTTTGCTCTTAAATTTACTTAGGAATTGTCTTTAATACTCAATGATTTGTATTGACTATACATCTCTAATTATATACATGATGTTTGTCTAAAGATGGTAGGGAAATAATGTCAATCCCTATCATCAAGCTTCTTAAAATAAAGCTATAATCCTTATAATATCTGTACATTAATTCATAATATGTAATAGTAATACTCCCCCTCCAGCTGGAGAATAAATGTTGATCATGCCCAGATTGTTATATAGATATTCAGCCTAGGTCCCATTCAGAGTCTTTGTATTGAGATCCCCTAGTTGTTCTCCAGTCTTCACATATCTTATAGATACAATATTTTGTTATACCTTTTCACAAGCAAAGTGATAGTCAATTTCAATATGTTTAGTTCATTCATGAAATGCAAGATTGGAGGCTATATGAAGAGCAGCTTGGTTATCACACCATAATTTTTCTAGCATATCAACTTTAAACCATTTTAGGGATGATATTCCTATAGCACCATTGCCAGTGATAACAATATTGTCTACGTACACAACAAGAATAATAATGTTAGATGTAGAATGCTTGTAGAGGACAAAATAATTAGACTTGCTTTGTTAATTCAAAATTGTTCAACGGCTTGACTGAATTTTCCAAACCAAGCATGAAGACTATTTTAAACCATATATAGATCTTCGAAGGTGGCACACTTTCCTATACTCCCTCTGAGCAACAAACCTAGGTGGTTGGTCCATGTCTTCTTCCTATAAGTCTCATTTTTGTATTTTTATGTCTAATTGATGTAAAGGCCAAGCATGAGTAGCTACCGTAGAAATAAATATTTCAACCTAAGCACAAGAGAAAAAGGTAGCAAACCAGTGTACATCATAAGTCTGAGCATAACTTTTAGTAACAAGATTAGCTTTAAGTCAAGCTACTGAGCCATTAAGATTAACATTAATAGGAAATACCCATTTACATCTGATAGACTTTTTTCTTGCATTTGAATTCACTAAATTTTAGGTACCATTTGCATCTAGAGCATTTACCTCTTCTATCATTGTTGCCCACCAACCAAGATGAGACAAAGCCTCGTGAATAGTTTTATGAAGAGATACATAATCAAAAGAGGCAATAAAGGAACATGAGAGGATGACAAATGGTCATATGAAACAAAAGATGAAATTAGGTTAGTACACTGATGTTCACCTTTCTAGAGAGCAATTAGAATGTCAAGATCGATGTCCACGGGATCTGATGCCGAAGAAAGAATTGGTGTCGAATATATATCAAGAACATCTCAATGTCCAGTGTAGACATGATGAATAGGTGGAGGAAGTGGTGTCAAGATAGTAGGTGTAGAAGCAACATTTGGTGACTACTGAGTCATTTCATATACTAATAAATCATCATTCTTGCCATGACTATTATAAATGGTTAAAGAAGTAAAAAAGTAAGGAAGAATTTCCATAAATGTGACATCAATAAATACAAGGTATTTATTAATATTGGAATAATAACATGATACCCTTTTTAAATGCAAAAGTAACATAAGAAGACACATTTGGTATCTAATTTGGTGACTTGAGGATGAACATCACATGTAAAACATGAACTCCCAAATATATGATGTTTATTACGGAATAGGGGTTTAGTAGGAAAGAGATTGAGATAGGGAATCTCACTATAAAGGATGAATTATGGCATATGATTAATCAAAAAATAGGTTGTACATATCACAATGGCCCGAAAATATTTGGGTTCATGTGTAAGGAATATAAGTGCTCTAGTTGTTTTAAAGAGATGTTTGTTTTTCCTTTCAACTACACCATTTTGAGATGGTGAATCTACATAGGAAGTTTGGTGAATGAGGTCATTTTAAGCATGTAATTCTGAAAGGGATTAGTAAGATAGTCTTTGGCATTATCACTTTGCAACGTACATAAAGAAACATTAAATTGTGCTTTGATTTCAACACAAAAGTGGTAAAATGGAAAAATAGCTCAGAATGAATTTTCATGAAATAAAGCCAAGTTATCATAGGAAAATCATCAATAAAGGTAATAAAATATTGAAACTGAGTTTTAGATACAATGGGATATAGACCTCAAACCTCTAAATGAACTAACTTAAGAACAAACTGGCTCTTTAACTAACTTAAGAAATAATATGCAAAAGATGATGTTTGGCAAATTGACATGACTTACAATCTAAAGAAAACACATTTTTAAATTATGGATATAATTTCTTTAACACAAACAGGGACGGATGACCTATCCAACAATGTGCTTCAAAAAGGAGCAATAGGTATGGGCACCAGTTTATGGATATCTAGAACATAAAGACCTCCAGATACATATCCACTACTAATAATCTTCTTTGTTATAACATCCTATAAAAGACAATTATATGGGAAAATGAGACATATAATTTAGAGCTCGAGTAATATTTCTAGCAAATATTAAGTTGAAAGAAAATCCTAGTAGGCCTAACACATATGATAGGGAAAGTAAAAAATAAGGTAAGCAGAAGTAACATCATATGAGGAAGAACCATCTCTTAAATTAAAATTAGAAGGAGAGTTCTGTGTTGTAAAGGTAGTAAGAAGATTAGGAGAACTTGTCATATGATTATTAGCACCAGAATTAATAACCCACTAGGTGTTGGATGAAGAAAGCAAACACTTATTAGGATTAACTGTTTCAACAATGGCAAGGATAGAGTTAAATGAGATCTATGTGACTTCTTGATATTGACAAAATTAGCAAATTTGTTCATAGAGACAAAGATATTTGTTCTAAAGATGTGATAAGCATGTTAGAAGTAGCTCCAACACGTGTTGAGTGAGATTTTTTAATTTATTTTGTAGTTCTGGACATATACATTTGATATGACCTAACTCATGATAGTGGTTACATTTAACACCTCTTATATCATGATTCCTCTTTTCCCAACCCCCTGTATTGTTTTATTCTTACTTCGAATAAAGGAACATTCATTGTTTTGACTGATAAGAGCACTTAATGCATGAACAAGCGAAGCACCAATGGTAGTATTGTTTGTACACAAAACTCTAGAGAATACCTCATATAAGGAGGAAATTTCTACACTAGAGAGGATCTGCAACTTTGCTATATCAAATTGAGGATTGAGACCTGCTAGAAACTCAAAAATTGCCATTTGTTCTCTTGTTGAGTTTGTTGTACCTTAATATCAAAACTAAAAAATGACAAAACATTGATTTCTTCGTAAACTTTTTTGAAATTCATAAAATAGAATTAAAGAGACTAATCATTTTATTCAACATTACAAAATTTCTTACATACCTTATAGATATGAGAAATAATCTCGTTTCCCAAATACAAAAATTATAGTTAGTCCATTAATTCCTTAATATACTCTTAGTGATTAACTATACTAACCACTTTAGCATCTATTAAATTCCAAATTTGCAAGAATAATCTAGCATCATCTTTTAGCCATCTCTTCTTGTATTATCAAAAGGTGGATCATCCGTAAAATGGTCATCTTTGGAAATACTAAGAAAATAAATCCTAATTAGTTTGCTTCAATCTCGATAATTAGGAACTATTAACTTATGCTTAGTGATTTTAGACGTCACTAGAATACATTCGTAACCATAACTGGTTTGTGTTCATGAGCCACTGAAAATAAAGTAAATATACCCATACAACTATGTCAAAACCATTTGATAGGTCAATTTGAAGAGTTTAGTATACCACATTAAATAAGACCATATGTTGAGCTCACATACACCAAGGATCTAGCAAATTTTAATAACAGAAAATAAGTTACCTAGGATGAAAATAATAGTACAACTTTTGAAAACACAAAGGAACAGTATTTATTATTAAGCTACAATAGCTGTGGCGAAGTAGTGCACAAACTGCCTAGGTAGTCGATGGTGGTGGTGGGTCAAATAACTAAGCAAGTAGGAAGGGAGAGGTGATGGGTGGTATGGCTCTATCACACGTACTTTCACTCACCAACGTGTGGGACAAACAATTGACCTTCTGATGGCACATACGGCTCACTCGCAAGACCTCTAGTGACCAACTTTCAATTAAAGGCAAATCGGTGGCTGGAAAATCCAATGGTGCTAACAGTGAGACTCAAATGTCTTCTTAAACGGGTGGCCCAAACACTTACAACTACAGCAAGTAGAAGAACACTTAAATAATGCTGAAATTATACACAGATAAAAACTTAAAGTTTCAAATATCCAAGTATGGCTATGATTCTATGTCACGAATACTTGATGATTTTTATTCACTATACACCTCAATTTATATGCATGATATGTTCTTAAAGATGGTAACGAGACATTGTCCATCCCTATAATCAAGCTTCCAAGAATCAAGCTACAATCCTCATAATATAAGTACACAACAAGAATAATAAAGCTTCAATCAGAGGTCCCATACATAACATGGCTATTCACTTAAAAAATAATGTATTAATCAGGTGGATTTATCTTCCAGAAGGATCAAAATTAACAAAGAGAGCTCTAAAGTGGCTGGAGCAAATGTGGCATAGGTTGGAGTGGCTACGGCAACGAGTTATAGGGCAATGGACAGATTAAGGTAAGCTATGTGGCAACTACGGGCATTATGTGGTAGCAAGCACACCAGTGAGAAGTTGACTAGACGATGAGAAAATGAGAGCTAAGAGGTTGAAAGAGGTAACCAAATAGGGAGGGTGAGGAAGGAGGGTTGGGACTTGAGTTAAGAAACTTTCTCCTTTTTCAATTTAGTCTTAAAATTTTACCAAATTTATAAATTTTGTCAATATTCAATCGATATTTTAAACACTAACCAGTATAAACCAGTAGTCCGTACGGTACTAATATTAAGGGTGTCATTTTTTGGCCAATTTAGTACATACCGGTAAGTACAAAACGAAATTTGTATCTCTCCCTGGAAGTCTTTGGCAAGGATACACCATCTCTCTTTTATTATTACTTTTCTTTTTTTACGATGATCTTGTTGTGTTTCTTCTGCTGATAGTGAAGGCTCATTTCTTCATAAACTACATACTTGAATGTTTACGTTTATTCTGTTGATAATCAGGTCTAAAGGTTAATTTTGATAAGTCTAAGGTGTGATTTTCTCCCAATATCACTAGGCAATTCAAATTGAAAGTTAAAGTTACAGAGGATTTTGGACACAATTTAGGAGTGTTATATAATTCACTCTATATTTTAAGCTTATAAGGAGCTCCTTACCAATTTCAAATAATGATTAGGTTGAAAAGTTAGGCAACTATCTTTGGTAGGTAAAGATGTTATGGTAAATTTAAATTTTATAAACTTCTAAAAGAGATTTGTGACAATTTTGATATGGAAGTGCAGTGATTTTTATGGGACAGAACGAACACAACAACAAAAAATGCACTTGGTCCTGTAGTTCACCTCATTAGAAAACATATTGGGAGGAGTTAGCATTAAAAGTGCTCATGTCAACAATCAAGTTTCCCTTACGAAATTAGGATGGAACTTACTTACACATAATGAATGCCTTTGGAATAGTCCTCTATAGCAAATATATTATAAAGAACAGCTTGCCACTACAACAAAAGCATACATTTTGCGACGTCTAATAGACGTCGCAAACGCTCTTATCACGTCGCAGAACAGCATAGACGACGTCTAATAAAACGTCGCAATAGACGTCGTAGATAGTCGGTAGGT
>JANIJH010000007.1:42832611-42848154 GCA_024520975.1 Erythroxylum areolatum | reverse complement strand
TAATGAAAAGAAATTTGGTTTCAATTTTTAGTGATATTTATATTTGATGCCATGTGGATTGTAGTTGGTTGCTCGGTGGTGCACCTTTATCGTGGGTTACGTGTCGGAATGACCTGCGGGCGTCCCGATGTGTACCCTATGGTAAGGGGGCGCTACAACATATGTGACCTTTTATGCATATGAATGAAATGACAAGAAATGATGTATAGACCTCCTTAAACTATATTTTCATAGGTCAACATAGAAGGAAATTTTAGAATAAAATCTATTAAATAAATCTTTTGAATGCTTATGATATGATCGATGTCTAAGAGTAATTTGTTTTAAATTTTCCAATGTGTCATTCAGTAGAGTATTTTTGTAACACCCCACTCTCTTGAGACACGTACTTGATATCCTGAGTGATATCTGAATACGTACCCCGCAAGGGTGCATGTTAAAGCACTCACATCACTAACTTAATCATGGCATCATCATATAAAAACATAAACATCACAATATTTTAAAACCGAATTCCACATTTCATTTCATAAAAACTGAATATGTACATAGAAATTTTTACAAAATCCTCTGAGTATATACATCATCAAAACCTATTATAAAGAGGAATTATACAAAACTTTCTATGTAATCCTTCAGTCTCAGTTGACTGACCTTTGAACCATTTCTCTAATCCAAAACTACAAGAACTATGCTTCTTGTAGTGTCTCTCTGTCACCAGTGTCCTCTCTCAGTCTTGAAATGTCAACGTTGCAATTTTGGTGAGTTTTGCGAACTCATTGAGGAAACCATCTTCGATAGTTCACTCAATTCATACAACACATCATCATATACAAGCACATAATTCACGTAATCTCATTTATCATGTAGCATCATATATCACATTCAGAGTAATCATACCAATCATTTATAATACACATATCAATTATAAATTCAATACTCATGAGACTCACTTTTATTTATTATTTTGCTGTGACCGAGTGCCTTTCAGTAGCCCATATCCCTTGTAGATACCGAGCCTGTATCAGATAATGTCCCATATCCCTTAATAGATATCGGGTATAATAGCAATTGAGCTAAAGGCTCTTATCACATGTTAAGCTTTAAGCTCTTTTTACTGGCAACTCTAATCATAACTGCCTTATCTTTCATGCATTTCTGTAATGAAGTGCATCACATTCTCATATTTTCAATCAATCACATGATTTCATATTCACATTCAGAATACATTTATCATCGGACCTTGGGTCGACATTTAACAAAATTGTTGAGTACACTTATTTCAGTCAAATTCACATACAAGGAGCACTTCCAATATCTCATTCATGCATCAAATGCCTCAAACTTTCAAAGTCTGGAATCAACATAATCAAATTCACATTCATAAGATAATTCAAAACATAATTTAAAGCAAACAATTAATTAAGTGAGACTATCTAGGTTACTCACAGATTGCTCTAGAAAGCTATTGCCATGATGTCTCGGCAACATCTAGATATTGACGCTCTAAATGCACCTCTATATCATGCAATGTACATCTACACATATCACAATTTGCACAATTATATAAATACTCATTTATGCACATAAATATATACGAATTATGTACTATGCATGCTCAATGACAATCTCAGGTATATATCCATTATTCTCATCACATGATGACTCATATATCAAAATTCACATATCTATGATTTGAACTTAGGTTTACATCTTAATAAATACATTAAATCTGAGTTCATAACTGAATTGATCATTCCAGATTCTTCTAAAAATGAACTTTCGGGTTAACTTTGCATGATCATTTTGACAAGGAAATTAGGGAAATTAGGCCACACTTTCTTCTAAAAAATTGTTACCCTATGTCTTAAGTTTCTAATGACACTAATATCATACAATTTTATTCAATATTCTAAAAGTTATACTCAAAACATTTCATACTATTCTTAAATTATAATAGTACTCTGTACTCAAATTCAAGCCAGATTTTGGAATTCTTAGAGATAAAATTCGATTTCTTCAAGAAATTTGTAATCGTATGTCTCTAATTTAATCTAATCAAAAAATAATCTCATTTGGATGTCTAAAGAGTAAGATATTACTAAAATACCAAAGCATATTCAGTAAAAACACTCCATTTATCATATTCCAGCACGCTTCATCATTTTCATCCTAAATCCATCACTTAATCATTTCCGAATGAATTCAGATGGCCATAAATTTTTATGGAGAGGAAGAAAAATGTGTGAAGAGTTTATTGGTTTACATTTCATGTCATTTGGAGGTCAGGAGAAGAAGTTATAACCAAAAGAATGAAGGAGGTTCGAAATTGTCAACTATCAGTATGCCTTCTTGCCATGATCTTTCACTACCAGTTGATCCTCCTGTGTCAAGCATGAACATGCAATCCTAGTCGATAACGCAATGTCACGATCATGCATTGCAAGATGCAAGATCGTGCTTGTGCACGATCGTGTCATTTTTCCCTTTGTGCATGATTATGCATTGCCTAATTTCTTCTCTAGATTCACTGAAAAATTTTTCTTCTCTCCTTGCTCTCTTTTGTTTAATTTATCATTTCTAACTAATTTCTATCATTTTCTCTTCATTTTGACTCCCATTTAGCTCAATTTATTCACAAACAAATCAAAATCTATCACAACACCAAAAACATAATATTCATATACGCATATTTATTCTAGCTTCTTCACTTCATTTTTTTTCAATTCTTCATTTTCTGCATTTCTCCACCTTAAACTTATCATTTTAATTCTTTTCCCCATATCACGACGTCACCTTACACCTTTTTCCTTAAGTCTAAACTCATTTTAATTCATCTCTAAACACCTAAAGAAATTCATGTATATCAATAGTGAAAACAGAGGATATGTATATCAACTTTTATGAATTTTTGCACTCTTTTTATACAAACTTTCAATGATTTTTCTAACTCTAAAATCATTTCAACACCATCTTATAACATATAGATCATCAAATATACAAAAACACCACATGCGACACACCCAAAATTCTCACTCACGTTTCAGCTAATATACATCTTCATTTTATAACATCAACATCTAACTAACACAATGTATGTTTCATTATCATTTAATCACCATATATGTTTCATAATAATGCAACTCATGAGAATTTACATATTACTTGCTAAAACTTTAATTTCTTCAAAAACACCAAGGAGCCCTAACTCCTGATGCAACTTACTTACATCACTGTGAAGGTTGGCAGATTTCGATTTCTTATGGCAAGTGGAGAAAACAACAAGGTGGAAGTTGCAGGTGAGGATAAGAAAGCTAGATTTAATATTGATGGAGGTTGGTGAGAAAATCCGTGAAGAAGATGAAGAAAATCACATAGGAGAAAGCAAGAACAAAACAAACTAGGTCTTTCCAGCATAATCATGAAATAAAGATTAAGTTTGGTAAGTGACACTTGTCACTTGCCCACTTCCTATAGCCTCACCCAGTTCTCTATTTGTGTCCAATTTTTACTCCAATTGTCTCCTAAATTTTCAATATAATTTTCTCACAAATCCTAATACTATTACCCAATCATTTCAGTTGTCATTTTACACTTATTTCTACTACCATTGCCACTTGGCATTTTTCCTAGTCCATAAATATTCATAATTTCATAAATTTCCTAAAATTCACCAAAAATTCTAATTCAACAATTTATACTCTCCAAATCAGTTTTCAATACAAATAAACCACAGTCCTCAACATAATCACATATATAAATCAAGTATACTTGGAACTGCCAATGAATGCATATACAATCATTTTAATGTGCAAAAATCAATATTCACATGTGTGTGTATTCCATATTATGTATAAACATGAAATACACTTTCTAACATCCTAGTAAACTCTCGTATACACTATTCTAGACTTAATATGGGTAACGACATATTATAATTTTCTTGAATATCCTCTGGTATGTTCGGGAATATGCTGTAACATCCCATTATCCCATGTTAAGGGTTAGAACTCTAGAATAGAATACACGAGAGATTATTAAGAAGTTAGAAAGTGCATTTCATGCTCATGCATAATATGGTATACATACACATATGAATATTGATTTTTGCACATTAAAATGATTATACATGCATTCATTGACATTTTTCTAGTATAGTTGATTTATAAATGTGATTATATTGAGAATTGTGGTTTTTATGTGCTGAAAATTGATTTGGAGAGTGTACTTACTGATTTAGAATTTTTGGTATAATTTAAGAAAATTATGAATTTTTGTATATTTCTGGACCAGGAAAAATGTCAAGTAGCAAGACAATTGATAAATGATAGTAGAAATAAGAGTCAAATGGTAGTGGAAAATTTTATAAATGACCTTGGAATTTATTGACAAGTGTTATTAAAAATTTGGAGACAATTGAAGTAGAAATTGGAGTCGATTGGACTAGTTTAATAAGAGAACCTAGTTTAAACTCATAAAAATTAGACATGTGGTAAGTGACAAGTGTCACTTGCCAAACCTAGTCTTTATTCCCACAATTATGCTTGAAAGACAATTTAATTGTCTAAATCTTGCTTACTCCTTCTTCGTGACTTTCTTCATCGTCTTCACAAATTTTCTCATTAACATTGAACTTTGCTCTCACCTTTCACTTGCTACTTTCATTTTGTTAGCTTCTTCACTGTCACTAAAATACCTAACCCTACAACCTTTGACTATTGATGATTGTGTGATATTGGAAAGGTAGGGTTCATGTGATTTTGAAGAGTTTGGAGTTTTAAATAAGTAAGTATCATATGGTTCTTCATGATATGTAGAATGAAACATACATCACGTTAGTTAACAGTTAAATGTTTATAAAATTAGGATATATATTTGTTGAAACATGAATGAGAATTTAGGGTGTGCTGCATGTCTTGCTTTTGCATATTGGATGATCAATATTTCATAAGATGTTGTTGAAGTGATTTTTGAGATAGAAAGGCCATTGAAAATGTGTATAAAAAGAGTGTAGAAAATTCATAGAAAGATGATATATGTATGCTCTGTTTTCATTGTTATTACGTGAATCTCTTTGGGTGTTTTAGAGATGAACTAAAATGAGTCTAGAGATAAGGAAAAAGGATTAATGTGATGTGATATGGGAAGAATTAAAATGATAAGTTAGAGATGAACTGGAGGTATTGATGAGATGAAGAAATCTAGAAAATATGAGGAATGCATGTTGGATATGTTCAGCTTTTGATGTTTGTGATTAATCAGAGATTTTGATTTGTTTATGATTAAGTTGAGCTAAAATGGAAGTAGGAATGAAGAGGAAATAAAGAGGATATAAGTTAGAAATGATGGATTTAGTAAAAGAGATAAAGAAGAGATGAAAATTTGTAGTTTTGTAACAACTGCAGATCATCTTCTGTCACGATCAGGCACAAACACGATCACGATAGAGAGGGAACCTCAAAGAAGCTGCACAATCATGATAGAGAGGAACCCTTAGTGGACTTGCACGGTGACAAGAAAGGATTATCTGGGAGTTGGACAATCGTGTTGACCAAGAGGAGAAATTAGGCAATGCATGCACGATCATGATATAGAGGGAGTATCCAAAAATGCACGATCATGCAAAAGCATGATTTTGATAGTGAGCAACCAACTGGAAATGCATGATTGTGCATAAGCACGACTGTGATAGTGAGAGTGCAATGATATTTGACAATTTTGAACATCCTTTACTCTTTTGACCATAACTTTTTCTCCAGACCTATGATTGACTTGAAATTTCAACCACAAACTATTCACATATTGTCTTTCCTCTCCAAAAAATTTCATGGCCATATGAATTCATTATGAAAGGATTTATAATAATTGATTGATGAGTTTAGGATGAATATGATGAAGTGTGCTGGAATTTCTTAAATGGAGTGTTTTCATTGAACAGACATCTGTATTTTGACCATATTTTGGTTTGTAGATATCCAAATGGAATGATTTTAAGTTTAGATTAAACTAGAGACATAGGAATACATATTTCATGAAGGAATCAAAATTTAATTCTATCTTTAAGAGTTTCAAAATTTGGCTTGAATTTGAGTACAGAGTATTGTTAAAGTTTGAGTATAGTCTGGTATTTTACGTATAACTTGCAGAATAATGAACCAAATTGTGAGAACTTGGTGTCTTTAGAAACTTAAGACATATGGGAACATTGTTTTAGAAGAAGGTGTTGCCTAAATACTTCATTTTCGTTGTCATAATGGTCATGCAAAATTGACTCGAAAATTTATTTAAAGAAAAGCTGGAATGATTGATTGAGTGTTGAACTTAGAATAAATTTGGATTATTAAGGTGTAAAACCTAAGTTCAAATTTGACATATATGAATTTTGATTTATGAATGATCATGTGACGTGAATAAAGGAAAAATATCCAGGATTGTCACTGTGTATGCATTATACATAATCCATAGACACATTTTTGCATAAATGAATACTTATAATTATGCAAAGTTATGATGTGTGTAAATGTGTATGTATTGCAGATTTAAAAGAGCGATCTGAGCAACCACATCCAGAAATTGCTGGAACTTCGAGACAATAGCTTTCTAGAGCAAACTATGAGTCACCAAGGCAGTCTCACTTGAATAATTGTTTGATTCAAATTTTATATTGATTAATTTGATGAATGTGGATGTGTTGATTCCAGACATTGAATGTCCGAGGCATTTCATGCATGAATAAGATATTGGAAGTGCTCCTTGTATGTAAATTTGACGAAATAAGTGATACTCAACATTTATGTTAAATGTTGGACTAAGGACCGATGATAAATATGAATGTGAAGCATTTCATTACATAAATGTATAACAATATAAAGGTTGTTATGACCAGAGTAGCCACCAAAAAAGTGCTTAAAGCTCAGAATGTGATAAGAGCATCTGGTTCAGTTGTGAATGTACCCGGTATCTACTAAGAGATATGGGGACATTATCTGAAACAAGCCTGGTATTCAATAGGGATATGGGCTAGTAAAAAGGCACTCGATCACAACAAATTAATAAATGAATGTGAGTCTCATGTGCATTGCATTTATAATTGATATGTATATTTTAAATGATCAAAATGATCTGTTTAGCTGCTTTGAATATGATATATGAAGTAAGTAATATGTGATGTTACATGATAAATGAAATTATATGAATTATGTGAATATATGATGTGATGTGTTATATTATTTCAGTGAACCATCGATGATGGTTAACTCATTAGGTTCGCAAAACTCACCAAAATTGCAATGTTGACATTTTAGGATTGAGAGAGGAAACTAGTGACAGAGAGACTCTAGAAGAAGTATAATTTTTATACTTTTGGAAAGAAGAAATGGCTCAAAGGTCGGTCAGTTGAGACTAAAGAATCTAGTTTAGAATTTTTGTATAATTCCTCATTTATGTAGTATGTTTTGAATACAGAGATGTAAACTCTGATTGGTTTTGATAATGTTAATATATGGATGTTTTGTAAAACTTTATTTATATTCGGTTTTTATGAAATGAAATGAGAAATTTTGGGTTTTTAAATATTGTGATATTTACGTTTTGAATGATGATTCCATGATTAAGTTAGTGACATGAATGCTCTAGCATGCTACCCTTATAGGGTACATATTTGAATATAATTCAGGATGTCGGTACATGTCCTGTGAGAGTGGGGTGCTACATTGTTTGATATCAGAGCATAGTTTGGTATCCATAGAGATAGATTAAGCATATAAACATGAACTATTGAGAGAAATGCGGATAGTAATCAAAGTTATTGTCTATTATAGGTCATTCGACATATGTGATCAAGTGAGACTCTCAGTTGACCTAGAATTAGTAAAAGTCAGTAGATAGTCTTCTGTACCCCGATCTGAGAGAACGCCTCTAAGAATTCCTGAGAGAAGGAAAATGAGGTATGATAAGCTACGAAAGTAGGGAGTTTTGGACTTCTATGGAAGTACAGACCCTATAGAGGCTGAGGGATGGCTAGAGAGAATAGAGAGAGTTTTCGACTAGATAGACTGTGAGTCCGACAAGAAGTTGGACTATACAGTTTCCTTATTGCAAGGCCCAGCGTACCAATAGTGGAAGACTATTCTAGGCAGTACCACCAAGCCGTGTAACCTGAAGTGGGAATACTTTCTGAAGGTCTTTAAGGAGAATTACATGCCTAAGATCCACCTAGACAAAAAGATGAAGGAATTTCTAGATTTGAAGCAGGGCAGATTATCGATAGCAAAGTATGAGATCAAGTTTAATGAGCTGATGGGGTATGCTACTGCCTTAATTCCTAGTGAGGAAGATAAGTGTAGAAAATTGAAGATGGGCTGAACATAGAGATCAGGACAAGGCTAGCAATTATCAATTTGAGCAGTTTCACTGAGTTGAGAGCTGCTTCGATCAGAATTGAGTGACTATTGAGAGAGGGACAAGTAGAGTATTGGTAGGAGTCTAGAATGAAGAGGCCCAATAAATTTCAGAGTAGTTCTGGCAGAAGATTTAGTAAATACCATAATAAACCTTTTCGATCACTAGCTAGATCAAAACAGTCAGGGTTCAAATATAGGGGTAGCTTCATACAGTCTGGTAGTGGAAGAGGTGCAGTGTTGGGTCAGTTACCCAATTTTGAGCAGTGTGGGAAGAAACACGGTGGTGAGTGTTGGACATTATCAGGAGCTTGTTTCCATTGTGGCTCCTTTGAGCACATAATCAAAGATTGTCATGCCATTGTTGGAGCTCAGTCTAGTGTGAGAGGAGGAGGCGTAATTGAAACTACAGTCCAGCAGAGTCGAGCTAGTGGGTCTAGATAGAGAGGTCGTGGTAGGGATAGAGTGAGCTCTAGGATTCTATTGCTAGGATTGAGGTGCAAAATAACCAACCGTAGACTCAGGCAAGAGTGTATGCAATGACCAATAAGAGGCTCAGATTCTCTAGATGTCGTTATAGATGCGTTACTTATTTTTGATTATGAAGCATTTACATTGCTAGATCCTAGATCTATGCATTCTGTTATCACACCGCATCTGGCATCTAGGTTGCATTGTGATAGAGAACTGTTGAAGTATGGATTAAAGGTGAGTACACCGATAGGTAGTACTATAATAATAAGACTATAGTAATAGGAGAAGTCTGCAAGAGGTGCTTAATTTGAATTGATAAGACAGAATTGGAGGTAGACTTGATTGTACTACAATTAAGGAAGATATATATTATCCTAGGCATAGATTGGCTCACTACTCGTAGGGCTATCATAAATTGTTATACTAAGGAGGTGGTATTAGAATCTTGTAATCAGTTGAGAGCAGTTTTTAGAGGTATTAGTCAAGCAATGTTGGCCAAGATGATCTCATTTATAAGTGCTTTCAGGTTGATACAAACGGGATGTGAGGCTTATTTGACCCATGTCATCGATACCTGTACTGAGCAGAATGTGCAGGACATTCCTATTGTTAGGGAATTCTTGGACGTGTTTTCTGTTGAGATATCTGGCTTACCTCCAGATTGGGAAATAAAGTTCACGATCAACTTAGTTCTAGGTGCTGCTCCTATATCTATTCCTCCATATAGGATGGCACCTATGGAACTAAAGGAATTGAACGGTCAACTATAGGAGTTGATAGAAAAGGGTTTCATTAGACCTAGTGTATCACCATGGGGAGCTCCAATCTTATTTGTGAAGAAGAAAGATGGCACCCTAAGATTATACATCTATTATAGGCAACTGAATCAGGTAATAGTGAAGAATAAGTACCTGTTGCCTAGAATTGATGATTTCTTTGATCAGTTGTAAGGAGCTCAAGTGTTTACTAAGTTGGACTTGAGATCTGGGTACTATTAGTTGAAGATAGTAGAGGCTGATGTACCAAAAAGTGCATTTAGGAGCAGGTATGGGCACTCTGAGTTCTTAGTAATGTCGTTTGGGTTAACTAATGCCCCAATTACGTTTATGGCTTTAATGAATAAGGTGTTTCAGCCCTACTTGGATCGTTTTGTAATTGTGTTTATTGATGACATCTTAGTGTATTCATATAGCAAAGAAGAGCATGTTGAGCATTTGAGAGTGATCTTACAGATTATAAGAAAGAAACAATTGTATGCCAAATTCAGTAAGTGTAAATTTTGGTTAGACCAAATAGTGTTTTTTGGGTCATATAGTGACTGGACAAGGCATACAAGTAGATCCGAATAAAATATAAGTAGTAATAAAGTGAGAGGATCCAAAGAATGTGTCAGAAATTTGGACTTTTCTAGGATTGGCCGAATATTATTGGAGATTTGTCGAGGGGTTCTCATTGATATCAACCCCTCTAACTAAACTTCCAAAGAAGAATGCAATTTTCAGATGGAATGATGATCATTAGAAGAGTTTTGAGGAGTTGAAACATCAGTTGACGACAACATCGGTGTTAACTATTCCATCGGGAATTGGAGGATATATAGTATACAGTGATGCTTCGCATCAAGGATTGGGATGTGTGTTGATGCAGTATGGCAAGGTGATAGCCTATGCATCGAGACAACTAAGATCTCACAAGATTAATTATCTGGTACATGATTTAAAGCTTGCTGCAGTTGTTTTTGCTCTAAAAATATGGAGACACTATCTCTATAGAGAGACATTCCATATTTACACTGATCATAAGAGCTTGAGGTATCTGTTGAGTTATAAGGAATTGAATGGATAGAGTTGTTGAAAGATTATGATTGTACGATTGAGTATCATACGAGAAAAGCCAATATGGTGGCTACTGCTTTGAATAGAAAATCAAATAATAGTGTAGCTCATATTCAATTATCAAGGTTACTAAGCTTAATTCAATTGAGAGCTTTAAATGTGGAGTTGAATCTAGAGTAGAATGAGGCATTGATTGATGTATTGAGACTTAGATTGATGTTGCAAGATAGAATCTAAAAAGTCCAGAGTAAAGATCCTGATATGGTGAAGCTTATCGAGAGATTGAAAATGCAACCATACTCTAAATTTGAACTAATAGATGAGACACTGTGGCTAAAGAAAAGGCTGTGTGTGCCTAATGTGGATGATCTGAGGAGGGAAATTCTAGAGGAAGCTCATGTAGCAACTTATGTTATGCATCCTGGTACCACTAAGATGCATAACATGCTGAAGCAACATTTCTGGTGGCCTGGGATAAAGAAAAAAGTATCGGAGTATGTTTAGAGTGTATAATATGCCAACAGATTAAGGTTAAGCATTAGGCTTTGGTTAGGAAGCTACATTCATTACCTATTTCAGAGTGAAAATGGGAGCGAATTACTATGAATTTCATTGTAGGATTGCCAAAGGCTCTGAGGCAAAACAACGCTATATGGGTTATGGTAGTCTAATTGACTAAGTCGGCCCATTTCTTACCAATGAGAGAGAATAACTCACTAGACCAGTTAAATTAGAGGTATGTGAATGAGGTGGTTAGACTACATAGGGTTTTGGTGTCCATTATATCAGACAGGGATCTCATATTTACTTTGAGGTATTAAAAGAGCTTACAGTCGGCTATAGGTATAAAGTTAAACTTCAATACTACATTTCATCCTCAAACAGATGGACATAGTGACAGGACAATCAAGAGTCTTGAGGATATGCTCAGGGTGGGTGTATTGGAGTTTTAAGGAGTATGGGATTAGTATATAGTATTGATTGAATTTGCTTACAACAACCATTATTACAGTAGTATCGGAATGGCACCATGTGGAGCATTGTATGGCAAGAAATGTCAATCACCTCTATATTAGGATGAAGAGGGCTTGAGAATGGTTGAAGGCCCATAATTGATACAAGATACTGTGGATAAGGTTAAACTGATTTGAAGTCGAATTAAAGCAGCTGAAGATAGAAAGAAGAGCTATATGGATCAACACAAAAGAGATATGGAATACAGTGTAGGAGACAAAGTGTTTATGAGAGTTTCGCTTTAGCAAGGAGTGTTGAGGTTTGGTAGAAAGGGCATGTTGAACCTTAGGTACTTAGTTTTTATGAGATCATTAACATGATAAGACCATTAGCATACAAGTTATCTTTACCGAATGAGATGACTTAGTTACACAATGTATTTCATCTGAGTATGCTCAAAAGATACTGATCTAATCCAATGCATGTTTTACCGGCTCAAGAGATTGAAATAAGTAGTAATCCAAGTTATATTGAGGAGTCGATCATGATAGTGGGTTATCTGACAAAACAACTGAGAAATTGAGTAATTCCATTGGTGAAAGTCCTTTAGAAGAATCATTCGAGTGAGCAAGCAACTTGGAAAATAGAGGAGCAAATGATGAGACAATATCCCCACCTATTAGAACAGTCAGGTAAGAATTTCAAGGACGAAAGTTTTTTTAGGAGGAGAGAAATGTAACATCTCGTTATCCTATGTTAAGGGTTAGAACCCTAAAATAGAGAACATGAGAGATTATTGAGAAGTTAGAAAGTGCATTTCATGCTCATGCATAATATGGCACACACAAATGTGAATATTGATTTTTGCATGTTAAAATGATTGTACATACATTCATTAACATTTTTTGAGTATAATTAATTTACAAATGTTATTATATTAAAAATTGTGGTTTTTATATGTTGAAAATTGATTTGGAGAGTGTACTTACTGATTTCAAATTTTTAGTAAAATTTAGGAAAATTTGAAATTTTGTGTATTTTTAGACTAAGAAAAATATCAGGTGATAAGACAATTGATAAATTGTAGTAGAAATAAGAGTCAAATGGCAGTAGCAAATTTTATAAATGACCTTGGGATTTATTGACAAGTGTTATTGAAAATTTGGAGACAATTAAAGTAGAAATTGGAGTTGATTGGACTAGTTTAAAAAGAGAACCTAGTTTAAACTCATAGAAATTGGACATGTGGCAAGTGACAAGTGTCACTTGCCAAACCTAGTCTTTATTCCCACGATTATACTTAAAAGACAATTTAATTATCTGAATCTTGCTTACTTCTTCTTCTTCGTGACTTTCTTCATCTTCTTCATAAATTTTCTCACCAACCTTCATCAAAGTTGAACTCTGCTCTCACCTTTCACTTGCTACTTTCATTTTGTTATCTTCTTTCCTATCAGTAAAATACCTAACCGTACAATGTTTTACTGTTGATGATCGTGTCATTAAAGTGAATCACACGTTAGTATAGGATATATAAAGTGCACAAGAAGGGGGGTTGAATTGTGTATTCAAATTTTTAATACAATCCCCTTTTAAAAAAAATTGCTTTCTAAAAAACAATTGACAAACAATATTATGAAGTATTTATATCAGCAATAGAAACAAGAGTTAAGAGATAAGAATGAGAATCAACACAACAATTTTATACTGGTTCACCCCAAACCATGGGCTACGTCCAATCCTCAGAATCCCTTATGCGATTTCACTATACTTCACAAAAGTACAAGTATTCTTTTCACCGAGCCTCTTCAGGTCTCTTACAATAAGTATTCTTTTTCTCACTTAGCCTCTTCAGGCTCTTAGCTATTCTTCTTCCTTACAGAAAGATATTGCAAGCTTTGTTACAGAAAATATAGCTCTCGTGTTTTCGCACAAATACAGTATTTAGCTTTTGAACATTACTAATAAAATCAATAACTCTTTCAGTCTTCGACTTCGAATCATATTTATAGTCTTCATCTTCAACTGCTTCTTGATAACTGCTTCTTTCTTCTTGATTCTTGATCTTTAAAGAAACGATTATTCAGTTGAGTTCTGTAACTAACTCAAACTGATTTGATTCTTTGTCTTCGATTCCTTCATCTCATTTTCAGCTTCACTTCGTCTCATATTGCTTCCGTCTCATTTTTGCTTCTGTCTTATTTTCCTTCCGTCTCATTTTGCTTTCGCTTCTATCTCATTTTGCTTTCGTCTCATTTTGCTTTCGCTCCCGTCTCATATTCGCTCTTCCGTCTCATTTTGCTTTTGCTTCCGTCTCATATTCACTCTTCCATCTCATTTTGCTTTTGCTTCAGTCTCATATTCGCTCTTCCGTCTCATTTTTCTTTTGCTTCCATCTCATTTTACTTTTGCTTCCGTCTCACTTTTCTTCAGCTTCATCATTATTTGGTTTCATCAAAATTAATCGTAAAGTCATTTTGACTTAACAATCTCCCCCTTTTTGATGATAACAAATAATCATAGAAAAAATTTTCTTATCTTCCATCTTTTGTTCTGTTCCACTTTTCTTTTCTTGTTCTCCCCTTATCTTTGTTATTTCTTCTTCTTCTTCTCCTTTCTCCCCCTATTTGTTATTGATCAAAAAGATCATGGATGTAGATGCTTCATAACTTCAGAAAACATTGTTCTCATGTCAATGCAAAGTGACTTGATATCTTGTCGAATATCCGCTACTTCTTTATGCAAGTCACCCATAGAAGCACACAGATAATCAACTTTTTCTTCAATATCTTCATCAGGCTTTTGTTGTACAACTTCAACACCAACAGTCGTAGTATATGCATCTGAAGATATAACATCTGGTTCGATTATTGTCATGGTAGGAGGTTGAACAGATAGGTTAGGTTCTGGAAGATGAAGATCATCAGGATCAGTTAGTCTTGGAACTTGTCTTCCTAATAGGTATAGAACATCACCAAATGAAGACACAGTTGATAAAGGTCTAATGTGCATAATGAGATGCACAAAGGATTCTACTGAGTAGCTTCGTTCTCCAACCTTAATGGATCTGTACGGTCCTTCTGAAAGTCTTCCAACTACTTGAAAAGAATCTTCAGTGGTTTGCTGACCATAATTACTTCCTGACGCTGTTGAAATGAAGTGGAAAACATAAGTTCCAATATATTGGACTGCATGGCATGCTTTATCAATGTTTCTCACTTCAGCTTCAATCTATTCATCTGTTAGATCATTTATCCTTTCAGGATACATTTTCTTCTTCCCTTTATCCTCATTGCGAACAATGAAAGTTCGGGGTTGAATATCAGGCACAACCTTAATCACAGTTTTCCTTGTGATTGAAAAAATAGTGTATTTCTGTTTTGTCATCTGTGTAGGGTATGGTCTAGTTCCTTCATCCTCCAGAACATTATACATACTTTCTCGTCCTCACTCAACAAATGCATGGTACTACTATTTACCAATATAGGTTGAACTTGTACCTTGACTGACCTTTTTGGGATTTCTCTGATTATTATTGAATTGCTACTCCTGACAGGTTTGTTAAGTCAAAATGACGTTACATAAATGATTTTGATGAAATACAAATAATAATGAAAAAATAGATGGAAGAAAAGCAGACGGAAGAAAAGAAGACGGAAGAAAAGCAGACGGAAGCTAAAATGAAAAGCTGACGGAAGCAAACAGAAAAGCAGACGAAAGCTAAAATTGAAAAGTAGGCGAAGAAAAGCAGATGGAAGCAAACTACGCCAAATCAAGAATCAATTTAAGTTAGTTACATAATTAAACTGAATAACCGTTTCTTGAAAGAAGCAAGAATCAAGAATCAAGAAGCAGTTGAAGACGAAGACTATAAATATGAG
>JANIJH010000007.1:42755595-42766941 GCA_024520975.1 Erythroxylum areolatum | reverse complement strand
ACTCAATCGACAACCCGTTGATTTACCATTCCTTATTTTCCACTATATGTTAAAGACGAAGAAGGAATTGAACAGTCACACATATGGAATGTTGTTGACAAGGATATTCAGAGATTCTGGAGTTCTCCTGGACAGAGGAAACAAAATGAAGATAAATCCCAAGAGTTTTATCAATTTCGCAACGATTGGTAAAATGGAATTGAAGATTCTGGACAAAAAAGAAAGCAGATTCTAAGAAAATAGCAAGCACTAAGGGGGAGCGTGCACCCATGTCGAGTTTAAAATCTCAGCCCAATGTGAAAATGCCCATGGTTGAACAGACGACATCATCAAAAGATTTGATGATTTCTCACAGAGAAGGTAGCCAAGTGCGGGGCACAGAGACGTTCTCCATGAAACGAAAGGGGGAGATACTTCTATCTGATATACCGAAGAAAGCAAAAAGGTCACCCAGAGTTCGGGCCGTACGTCAGCAAGAAGAGAAGAAAATTGAAAAGCCGAACCTCTCTGTTCAACCTCCCGCCCTTGTTATAAGTGAACTGCCTGTTCTAACTTATGATGCATACAGTACGACTGTTGCCTGTGAAGAAGAATAGAAAAAGGATGAAGGTCATCCCACCTCATTAAGTGACTTACGAGAGGAAATCGTTAAACTTCGAGGAGATTTCAAGTCACTTGGAGCAGAAGTGAAAGAAATGAAGGCCATGATGTCAGAAATATTGAAGCATTTACGCTCTTAATTCATTCTTGATCAATAACAAATAGGCGCGGAGAGGAGGAAGAAGAAAGAAGAAGAAAGAAAACGAAGATAGGGGGAGGAACAAGGAACAAGAAGACAAGAAGTTTTGTTTGGTGTATACAATCCGTTCTTATACTTTGTGCTCGTTATTTTGGTTCTCATTAATATGAATATTTGTTATCATCAAAAAGGGGGAGATTGTCAAATCAAAATGACTAAACAAAAATGATTTCCATCAAGAACAAATAATAACGAAACAACACAATGAGACGGAAGGCGCAAACCAAAATCAGATGGAAGGAGCAAGCGTGAATCAAACATGAGACGAAAGAGCGAGTCAAACATGAGACAGAAGAATAAGTCAAAGTAAGACGGAAGGCATAAGTCAAAAATGAGACGGAAGAGGAAGTCAAAGTGAGATGTAAGGCGTGAGTCAAAGATGATAAAAGTAAGAGGAAGTGAAAGTAAGACGATAAAAATAAGACGATCAAAGTAAAACGAAGTGAAAGTAAGACGATAACGGTGTGAAAGATAGTAAGTTTGACTCTCTTTCGTCTTAGTTTCTATCCTCTTAGTTTGAGTTTTCTATCGTCACTTTGCTTCGTCTTAGTTTCTATTGTCTTAGTTTCTATCGTCTTAGTTTGACTTAACTCCTCTTCGTCTTACTTTAATCGTCTTACTTCTATAGTCGTACTTTCACTTCGTCTTACTTTGATCGTCTTACTTTAATCGTCTTATTTTTATCGTCTCACCTCTATCGTCTTACTTCCACTTCGTCTTACTTTGGCTTCGTCTAACTTCTATCGTCTTACTTCACTTCGTCTTACTTTTATCGTCTTAGTTTTATCGTCTTACTTCTATCGTCTTATTATGACTTCGTCTTACTTTGATCGTCTTACTTTGACTTCGTCTTACTTTTATCGTCTTCTATCTTCTTAGTTTGACTTAACTCCTCTTCGTCTTACTTTAATCGTCTTACTTCTATAGTCGTACTTTCACTTCGTCTTACTTTGATTACTTTCATTTCGTCTTACTTTGATCGTCTTACTTCAGTTCGTCTTACTTTTATCGTCTTACTTCTATCGTCTTACTATGACTTCGTCTTACTTTGATCGTCTTATTTTGATCGTCTTACTTGTATCATCTTACTTTGACTTCGTCTTACTTTTATCGTCTTACTTTCACTTCGTCTCACCTTCACTTCGTCTTTCTTTTATCGTCTTACTTCTATTATCCTACTTTCACTTTGTCTATCGTCACTCTGCTTCATCTTAGTTTCTATCGTCTTAGTTTGACTTTTCTATCATTTTAGTTTGACTCTGCTTCGTCTTAGTTTCTATCGTAATAGTTAGACTTTTCTATCGTCTTAGTTTGACTTACTTTCACTTCGTCTTACTTCGATCGGATTACTTCTATCGTCTTACTTTCACTTTGTCTTACTTCGATCGCATTACTTCTATCGTCTTACTTTCACTTCGTCTTACTTCTATCGTCTTACTTTTAATATAGTGCACAAATAAAAATAACACGAAGCGATAAGTCAGACGAACTGGAAACTGAGACGAAGCGGTTACCATATTATGCTATATAATATTACAATTCTTCAAGATACAATCTTGATCAACGCATTTACAATCTTCCTATTGGATCACAAGTAGCTGCTATATGGACTGACACTGACGATGAACAACATGATAAATTTTCTCATATTCAAGTTTGCACTACGTCTTCTTTATTTGAGGTATCCTTTTTCAGATTTTTCTCCCCTGGATGTAAGTGCTCCAAGTTTGTTAACACTGACGATGAACAACATGATAAATCTCCTCATATCCAAGTCTACACTACGTCATCTTTATTTGAGGCATGATTTTTCTCCCCTGAATGTAGGTGCTCCAAGTTTGTCACTGACAACGAACAACATGATAAATCTCCTCATATCCAAGTCTGTACTAACTCAGGACCGAGTTATAGAATTCAATCTTTATCCGCTTGAACATCCACTTTTGTTTCACCGGGGTAAATCACGAAGGCAACACGGTATTAAGCGGTGACTAGAGCCGCAAAAATTGCTGCAGAGAAACTCCAAATGTTGAACAAAACCCTATAAAAGTCGAAGAAAAAATGAAAAAACAAAAAGGAAAATAAAAGTCGATTTTATACACACAATAAAAAGTCGATTGAAGTCGAAGAAAAAACACCCAAATAAAAAAGGAAAATGAAAACGAAAACTTACCACGGGTGCAGAGAAACAAAAGAAAACACGAAAACTTTCCAAAGTTGTAGGCCATCTGTACACATAAAAAAAGTGGATGAAACAACCGCACAGAAAAAAATGGCCAAAAATGAAGGAAAACTTTTAGACACAATAAAAAGTCGATGGAAGTCGAAGAAAAAAACGCAAACAAAAAAAAGAAAACGAAAACTTACCACAGGTGCAGAGAAACAAAAGCAAAAATGAAAACTTTCCAAACCTGGACAGAAAGTCCAAATGTTAAGTAACTGTACACATTTAAAAAAGTGGATGAAACTGGAAGGAAAAAACCGCACACAAAAAAAGAAAAAAATGAAGCAAACTTACCCAGGCTCGAGAGAAAAGCGTATGTCGACAATAACAAACAGAAATATAAAACCACGGCTTAAAGACAACAACAGCAATAAACAGCTGCAGACTTACCAATCATCAGGGCAAGAAAAAGAGGCGAGAAGGAAAACTGACCAAGAAGGAAAACTGACCAAAGGTGGAAACGAAAGAAGTGAGAGAGCAGAGGAAGGCAAGGTCGGAAAGGAAAAACAAAGAGAGAGAAAATGGAAAAAAATGAAGCAAAGTTACCCAGACTGGAGAGAAAACCGTAAGCCATCTGTGCACACAATAAAACGTGAACGAAAGCAAGAAACAGAAATATAAAACTACAGCAATAAACAGCTGCAGACTTACCAATCATCAGGGCACGAAAAAGAAGCGACCAAAGCTAGAAACGAAAGAAGTGAGAGAGCAGAGGAAGGCAAAGGTGGAGAGGAAAAACAGAGAGAGAGAAAGTTTTGCGGAAGATGACACAACATTCAACGAACAGATATAAGCCGTCAGAAGGACATGGATTGCGTGGTCGCCTAAGGACACAACACTCAATAAACAAGATAAGCCGTCAGATTAAATGGACGGGTAGGATGAATTACGTGGTCGCCTCACGACACAACATTCAATAAACTAGATAAGCCGTCAGATTAAATGGAGGGATGGGATGGATTGCGTGTCGTCTGCGTAGTCGTGTGAGGACACAACATTCAATGAACAAGATAAGTCGTCAGATTAAATGGACGGGCGGAATGCATTGCGTGGTCGTCCATCCCAACTCGCTCTTAGTATATATACTTAAATAGTAAAATAAATTGAAGTTGATGATTTGATGAATTCCAATTGGTGTTTGAATGGATAAGAATGTGTTGCTTTAGTTAAGGAAGTGAAGTTGAGATGAATTTCAAGTTTTCACAAGGATAAGATTTGTGTTCTGACTTCCATAAAAAATCTGGAATAATCTAAGTAGAATTAGCCAAAGTTGCCTTCATGAAAGTTGTAGTTCATCTTTATAGCTTTCCAACGCTATAAAGTATGCGATTTTTGAATGTAGGAGTTGAAAGATACGATTTTTTTTGAAGTTTGAGATGCTGTTTAGGATAACTTTTTCCAGGCAGCCACTTTGAGGTAGATTTTGACTCCCTTAGAGGCCAAATTGGTTTTTAATCCTTTATGGAAGTTGTAGAGCTTCCTTTCAGCTTTTCATTGATGCCAAATTTGCAAATTTTGAAATTCTGAGTCAAAAGTTATAGAGTTTAGAAGTTAGGTAGTCGGAGAAAAAAAAAGTCGCAGTGTTCTCACGCGCGCCGCGAGGGCGACGCTGCGCCCTCGCGCTGCTCGCGAGGACAACCCGACCCTCTTCCATTCTTTTGCTTATAACTTTTCCGTCTGACCTCCGATTGACCCAATTTTTAAAGCGTTGAATTTCTAAGACAATCCTTTACCTCTCCATAAAAGTTTGTAGGCTTTAATATTAATTTGAAAAAGATTGATTGAATCAAAGTGAGATGGTCGGTTAAAAGAGTATGAGTTGGATATGTTTCTGAATATGCTTCAGTATTTTGACGATATCTTGAGCTATAGAGCTCTGAATGGGGTGATTCTTGTTTCTAAATAAACTAGAGACATGAAGCTACAATTCATCTGAAGGAATTAAATTTCAATTCGGTCCTTAAGACTTTCAGTTTCTGGAGTGAAGTTGGGTATAGTGCACAGTCTCAGTTTAGTAATAGTCCGAAAGTGTTTGGGCCATAACTTTTAGAGTTCTAAACCAAATTAAATGTTTTTGATGTCATTAGAAGCTTAATGAAAAGAGGAACAAATATTATAAAGAAGTCCTTTTGAAATTCCTTTTGAGATGTTCCAAAATCTGTTCGGAAGTAAGTGAGATGAATACTTTTGTTGACATTTGAATTGGTATGGGCATATACCATTTTGAAGAAAGTAATAGTGATTCCGTTGTGTGAGTTCACCCTTTGTGGCTTGAGATGTTATGAGAATGATGAGGAACCAATGATGGCTAATGAAAGTACTTTGAAGTAACTCTATAAGGAAATCCGCTCATGCTTTATAAGGGTGAAAAGAATTAACCCAACAGGGTAAAACGTACATGTTTTATGTTTTCGAAGAGTGTAGAAAAAAATACTAAGGAGAAATGAAGAAGATCAAGTTTCATGTTTTCGCAAACATTAGATTCCGGACTCAAGCGAGATCCAACAGTTACTGAGACTGAAGCTATTATTAATAAGAGCTTTAAGCTCCTGCATATGTGGTTTGAGCCTATGGCTCACTGTGATTACTAAGTCTTGTATCTACAATAGATAAGGGACAGACTAACTCAATGATTCGAGATACTGTAAAAGCACACAGTCACAACAACATAAAAATGAATGTGAGTCTCATACATTTAACATTTGCATATGACTTGAATTTATTGAATGATTTGCAAATCTCTATGATTGTTGTTCATTTTTTAATAGTTTGACTGAGAAACAATTTATTATGATAGTGTTTGGTGTTAATCAAGTGAATTTGAATTGTATGGATACATATGTATGCTATAATTAATCTTATTTTATGAAATGACTGAGACTATTACTAAAAGAGCTTAAAGCTCTATGGTAGAGCCTATGGTTCCCACCGAATACTGAGCTCAATGTCTGCAATAAATACAAGAGATTGAAAAGGCACCCGGTTACAACACTTTATCACTCATATATGATCGAAATTCGTTGAATGATTTGCAAAGTTGCAATAAAATGAAAGATTGATATGAACTATGTGACTATATGAACTGTGTAACTGAATGAACTATGCGACTGTATGAACTATGTGATTTTATGATGATTGCATTTTGTTCCATGAGTGAACTATCGAGGATGGTTACTCTACTGAGTTTACAAAACTCATTAAAATTGCAACGTAACTTTTTAGGTTTAATAAATATCTCCAGATAGACAAATTGGAGTTAGCCACTATATTCGAGTAAGAGTTCCAGGTCAGGATTAGTTTGTGCCTGTGTATGTATTTCATTATGTTGTATCAAAAGTGTACTCATAAGTGTTGTACAATGTATATGAAGATGATCTTGAAATGTAATGATATTATGCCTATGAATATTTTGTTTCTGTAATGGGCCCAAGTGGCCACTGAAACTCTAATGAGTTAAATAATGATTGTGATTTTTGTGACTGAAAATGTTTATAAATAAATTGGGCCGAAATTGATTATCAATTTTTTCACATTTGCGTACATTGTTTAAAACAAATTTGCAATGAGTTTTGACCATTTATTGTCCTAACATGCCACCCTCATGGGATACATATTCGGATATCACTCAAGATGTCAGATATGTGACCTGTGAGAGTAGGGTGTTACAATTTGTCTGTTTCTATTGTCTCTTTTATTGCCTCTCTCTTAGGGGTAGGGAAATGTCTCAATGCATGAGTTGCATGCATTATTTGTGACCAACTATACCATCTACTTTTTGGAAATGATGGTGCTCAAAGTGATATTTTTGGAAGGTCACAAACAAGTCAGAGAAGTTAGAGAGAAAGGAAGCACCCACACCACTTTCTATTGTAAAATCTCCCACTTTAGAACTAAAACTCTTACCTTCTTACCTGAGATACACATTTTTAAGCAAGGACCACACCCTACCCATTATCACTTCCAGCCGATTGAATGTTGAGCAAGAAGAGAAGGTGGTAAAGATCATTAAGAAGAAGATGAGAGCCATAGGGTGGCAAATTTCTGATATTATGGGGATTAGGCCCGATGTGGTGATGCCTAGGGTTAACCTTGAAGAAGGATGCAAGACAGTGAGGGAGAGGCAAATAAGGTTAAACCAAAACATGTAAGAGGCTATGAAGAAGGAAGTGGTGAAGCTTTTAGATGCAGGTATTATATACCCAATTTCAAATAGTAAGTGGGTGAGTCCGGTGCAATGTATGCCTAAGAAGGGAGGCATTTTTTAACCTTAAAAGCATTTTGCACCATAATCAATCTTCATAGTTGTTATTTGTAATGACAAGAACCATTCCAATAGTTGGAATTTTAAATAGTGAATCTTTTGACTATATGAGGAACATATCTTAATGTCAATGATTCATAATCGCAAGTATCTAGTGGTGGAGATCCATGATATGTAACTTGGGAGAGAAAAATATTTGCAATTGTTTGATCTTTGTAACATGGTTGATGTGGCATTAAGGAATTATAATCATTGAAATACGATTGCAAGAATTCAAGGGCAGCATTGCTGGTGGTAAGGTAAACCCTGTTGATACGACTTTTCTATCGAATAATCTTGTAGCTAAAAACCTAACCTATTCCTCCTAGAAGAGTTGATGATCATATAAACTTGGAGGCTAAGGTTTCATAGTGACTTTGAAGAGTTTGGAGTTTTATCAAGTAAGTTATACATTAACCTTCATGATTTATTGAATGAAACATGTATGAATTGTAGGTAGTTTCTAGGATGAACAAAAAATTCAGATTGTCCAAAGTAACAATCTGGGCATGATCAACATCTATTCTCCAACTCAAGGAGGAGTGTTACTGTTACATATTATGAATCAATGTACAGACATATTATGAATTAATGTACAGATATTATAGGGGCATAGATGTTGATCATGCCCATGTTTCTTCTTAAAATAAAGTTATATCACACTTTATATCACACTAGTTTGTACTAACACACATCTCTAAGACCTAGATATTTAAACATACCAATTGCTGCTCCTTACATGGATGTATATGCCAACAATCAAGGGCGGGGTTGCTGGTGTTAAGGTAAACCCCATTGGTACGACTTTAATTATAAAACCAAAACAATTTATGCATGTGAGAAGAATGTAATCCCCACTAAATTAATTTGTGATGATTAGTCCCATTCGTGTGTTTAGGGAGGGTTCATCTAACCTTTCAAGGCCTTATACAATTCCCTAGGATTGTTTTAGAAGAAGTAACATAAAGCACTTCAGATCCACATGGACTATGCCTTGAATAAGTGCTCGAGTTAAATATCATCAATTGCTTGTGCATAGTGCTAACATAATTACTTTCTAATCATTCAAATGAAATAAAGATGTCATGCAATGACCAATGAATGGCAGAACCTATAACTAAAAAAGTAACGATGAAACACAGTTTAAATGTGAGAACAAGCAAATAAATGATTTCAAGCACATACATCCAATTGTCTGCCAAACGTAGCAAATACATCCATATAGTAACATTACGTATGAATTTAAAACATTTAATTCAGTGAGTGCCAACAGTTAACGTTTGGGAAACGGTTGGCATTTTTTCTAGTCCAAAAATACTCATAATTTCAGAAAATTTTCTAAATGTTCATCAAAATTTCTAAATCAATAATTATACTCACCAAATCAATTTTCAAGACAATATATTCACTATTCACATCATAATCACTTAAAAAATTATTTATACTCAAAAAATGTTAAATGAGTGCATAAGCAGTCATTGAAACGTGTACATAAAAATCAAATTCACATATGTGTATGTTAATATTATACATGAGCATGAAATACATTTCCTAATTTTCTCAATATTATCTCTCATATTCAGTATTCTAGTGTTCTAACTCTTAACATGGAGAAAACGGGATGTTACAGAACTAGATCATTTGATAGCTTAATAGTTTTGCAGGTGATTGTAGTAGTTAAACTAATTGGAGTATAGCTACTGCAATTGGACCAGTGTCTGAGACAGCTGCCCAATCTATTGGAGTTAGTGGAGCTGGACAGAGAGACAAAGGTAGAGGCAAGACAACCTCAACAGGCCCCCAGGACCGAGGTACAGAGTTATCAACCATAGTCTTAGGCCAAGATTTTTACTATCACCAGATAGGAGGTACAAAGTTCTCTAGATGTTGTAGGTACATTACATGTCTTCGACCTTGAAGCATTTGCATTATTAAATCCAGGATCTACTCATTCATTTATTACCCCACAGCTAGCATCTCAATTGCATTGTGTGAGAGAGAGAGACGACAGGGTTCGAGTTAGAGGTGAGTACTCGAGTTGGTAGTAATACAATGATTGGCGAGGCATCTAAAGGATATATTATCAGGATTGACCATGCTGAATTAAAAGCCAATTTGATAGTACTACAGTATAAGGAGTTAAGACCTTATTTTAAGTATAGATTGGCTTATTGTCACAAGGTTGTGATAAATTGTTACACCAAGGAGGTTGTTATTGAATCTCCAAATCAACAGAGAGTTATATTTCGAAGTGTTAGTCAAGCAATGCCAGCTAGATTGATTTCAGTCATATGCACATTTAGACTGATTAAAGGTGAATGTGAGGTCTTTCTAGCCTATATGACAGATACTATAGTTGAGTAGACATTACATGATATTTCCATTATTCGAAATTTCCTAGATATATTTCCTGATGAATTACCGAGATTGCCACCAAATAGAAAGACGAAGTTCACCTTTGAGGTAGTTCTAAGTACTGGTGTTATATCTATTCCTCCTTATAGAATGGCACCTATAGATCTTAAAGAACTTAAGACTCAGTTGCAGGAGCATCATCAAAAGGCATGAAAGGTAAAATTGTAACATTAATTTTCAAGTTCAAAGAAAATCTAGTTAGACTAATTAGAGTATAGCTACTACAATTGGACATGAGATAACGGTCAGGATCAGTTGTACCTACAGATATCTCTAGCCATTATGTATCAAATTTCTCACCTATTGTCAAATGTATAAGTGAACTCTGAAGTGTAATGACATTTGTGATTTAATATAACTGTGTATGAAATGATTCAAAATGAATGTTTAAAATGTTTTTGATATGTGATGCCTCCAATAATGTGGTAATGTGATCGTCTTAACGTGCCATCCTCGTTGAGTATGTTCCCAAATAATCGTCGATACATTCAGGAATAATAATAGTAAAGCTCAAAATTCAAAACAAAAGTAGATGAATCCATATCATTGGATACATGTATTATGTATCCAATGATTTCCTGATTTGCTTGTTCCTTCATAAAGATCCTTGGATTACATCAGTTGGTACATTCCCAAAAAAACTTACTAACGTCATTACATGGCATTGTGAAGTTTTGAAATCTTCAAGATCCCAAAAGAGATGAGCTTCGAGACCTTTCAAGAACAGGTGTCTTTTTCTATGTCATACAATGAATATAGTGTTAATTTTATAAGAAGCATTATTGTCATCAATTATTTGCTTGTATTTTTTTGGCGAATATCAACTTATGTTGCTATTCATAAAGCACTCTAATAAAGAAGTAGGACTTACCAGTAAATAGCAGAGATCTTCTTGTTAGACTCTCTTTAGCTTATTTTTTGTCTTTTTAAACAATTTGGACCGGCATCAATCAAATCTTCTTGCATAAATTCAATTGGAAAACTGATCTCTTCGGATGATGGTAGTTGCATCCTACATTCACTTTGACAGGAAAGCATTCCTGAAGTGGCTTGTGGTTCTGCACTCATTAGTTTCGGTACTATAAATGCTTCGACCTCCAAAGGGAAAGTGTCCCTCTGGGTAGATGCCGCACCCTTCACTTTGTCGAATGCAGCAAACAGTTTATCTTTAGATCTGATGATTTTAGAAAGAGCTTCCCCAGACTTGGAATCTGCTACAACAAAGACACAACAATAACGTAGAAGAAACATACAAGATTTTAAAAGATGAACACTCAACTGATATTATGGACTAGAAACTAAAAGAAAAAACAATCAAGCAAACAACTATAAATCGAACGAGTTCCTCTTGGTTTATTATGTAGAGTGCATACCCAAAAGAGAGAGGATCACAGCACGTGCTGCTAACTGTTCAGCCTCTTTCTTGTTTTTACCAATTTTCCCACTATAAGTTAAACCATCAAAAACCACAGAACATACAAAAGAAGGACGCAATCCTGGTGTCTTAACGGTGTTGTAAATTGGCACTTGCAATTTCATCTTGACTGCAAATTCATGAAGGATAGACTTGCAAAACACTGTATGCTGCAATCACATTGCAAAGTCAAT
>JANIJH010000007.1:42681779-42694261 GCA_024520975.1 Erythroxylum areolatum | reverse complement strand
AAGTCAAAGGATCACTTATACAATCATCACAATGATAATTCCATAGACATACAAGTAATGTTCCAAATGGATTTCTCGTATTGGGTTTGTTCAGTGAACTTTTTCTCTAGCAAGCACCCACACGTTTGTTTAAGTATCACTATACTTTAGCCTATGAGATCGACTACTTCCTTCATAAGGAAAAATAAAATGTGTGCTAGTCTTTTTACGTTCTATTAGTGTCCAATCTTAATAGAACAATTACGACGAACATTTTAGGAATAATACATAAATGCAATATGAATCTCATAATTATAATCTCATTATAATTTCATTTGCAATGTAAAATTATCCCATAGACTTTATCATGTACATCTAAACATGTACAAGATAAAGAATGCCTTTAAATAATTTGTCACTAACTACAACCAAATCGATTGGCTGTAGGGCATAAACCAACAGATTGGTCCTTTAAGAGTAATATATTTTTGGTAGCAATGGGAACTAGAACATTTGTTTTAGTTGTATAGATTTTTGTCAAAAACAATTCAATAGGATAATGAACCAACTCCTAACTAAGAGAAAGAATAGTTCAATGAGCATGAAAAACTATTATAGGGAATAAAATGCTGAGTGTTAAAAGTAGAAATAAAAGCAATATAAAGCATACGAAGTTAAAAAAAAACATCTTGCCATCTGACATGATTCATAAGCTTGCTGAGAGCTTTTAACAAAAACAAAACCATTACATAATAGAGAAGAGTTTATTGAAACATATAAACCCTCAAAGCCTACATGAGCTACATATTGATTGGCCTTCACTGGCTTTTTACATGCATTGCAACAAACCTTTACAATTGCATTGCTAATCAGATAAGCAGCAGGAAGTCAATGTGTTTCAATAAATCATGATGATTAATGTATAACTTACTTGGAGAAACTCCAAACTCTTCAAAATCACAATGAAAACCTAGCCTCCAAGATTATACGATCGTCAACTCTTCTAGGAGAAATAGGTTAGGTTTTTAGCTACAAGATAAAGAGATAGTAAGGATCTTGAAGAAACAAGGTGAAGGATAGCAAAAACTCAATGTGATGAGGGTGAGAGTGAGATGGTCATCAGTGAAGAAAATGAGAAAGATAATGAAGAAGAAAGCATATAGCCAACGTGAAAGACAAAGACAAAGATGGTCTTTCAAAAGTGAATGTCATGGGTGGGCTAAAAGTAAGGTAAAAATTGCTTGGTGGGTGTCATGACACTTACCACTTGAAAATCAATTAACCTCTTTTAATAATGGTACTTAATACCATTTAATCTCTAGTCCATTTGTCACCCAATTTCTAATCCAATTGTCTCCCAAATTTTCTATGATATTCATCATTAAATCCTAATATCCCACATCAATATTTCTACTGTCATTCGTCACTTATTTCTATTACCATAAATCAATTATCTTGCCACTTGACATTTTCCTAGTCCAAAAATACTCATAATTTTAGAAAATTTCCAAAATTCAACCAAAAATTTTAAATCAATAATTATACTCGCCAAATCAATTTTCAAGATAAAATATTCACTATTCACATCATAATCACTTAAAAAATCATTTATACCCAGAAAATGTCAAATGAGTGTATGAACATTCATTGTAACATGTACAAAAAATCAAATTCATGTATGTGTATGTCAATATTATGCATAAGTATGACATGCATTTCCTAATTTTCTCAATATTATCTCTCATATTCAGTATTCTGGGGGTTCTAACCCTTAATATGGGAAAAATGGGATGTTACAGAACAAGATCATTTGATAGCTTAATAGTTTTAATAGCAATCTTAATAATCTATTTTTTTTCATGTTGATATTATTCAAATTCAATAAAAAATGCACATCGTTATGAGAATGGGGCTACGCACCATAATTATCTGATTTGTTTCAAGGTATAATTAGACAATACCTAAAATTCTTCAACTCTGCATTTCAAAACTCATGTATGAAAATGTATAATGTGAAAAACGGAAGTCTCTAGAAATATGGGTGGGCATATTTCTATATGCAAAGATTTTGCTAAGCACATTAGCGCAAATCAACAAAGCTCCTATGTCTATATTAGCATCAAGCAAATGTTCACACAATGTTGGCATATCACAAATTAATAGCTAAACCAATTGTTGAATTAGTTAAATAAATCCCCATTACCAGATGTAATTCTAAACTTTGTAAACCAAGCTAGAGAAACAAAAACAAAAGTAGAAACTAAAGTAACTCTTTCTCAACCACATTTCACTTGAACCAACTCTTTTTTACATCAATGAAAAATGAAGATGCCCACTGTAATAATAAAATTTTTCCTTTTTTGGCGTCTTTGCTCTTAAATTTACTTAGGAATTGTCTTTAATACTTAATGATTTGTAATTACTATACATGTCTAATTATATACATGATGTGTGTCTAAAGATGGTAGGGAAATAATGTCAATCCCTACCATCAAGATTCTTAAAATAAAGCTACAATCCCTATAATATATGTACATTAATTCATAATATGTAATATTAACACTCCCCCTCGAGCTGGAGAATAGATGTTGATCATGCCTAGATTTTTACCTTAAAGTCTATACAACTTGGAGGTTGGATATGCATAATATTAACATACAAATATATGAATTTGAATTTTTCTGTACACGTTACAATGACTGTTCATACGCTCATTTGACATTTTCTGGGCATAAATGATTTTTTAAGTGATTATGATGTGAATAGTGAATATTTTGTCTTGAAAATTGATTTGGGGAGTATAATTATTGATTTAGAATTTTAGGTGAAAATTTGGAAAATTTTCTAAAATTATGAGTATTTTTAAACTAGGGAAAATGCCAAGTGCAAGACATTTGATTTGTGGTCATAGAAACAATGATGTGCATTTCCTATTTTTCTCAATATTATCTCTCATATTCAGTATTCTAGGGTTCTAATCCTTAACATAGGAAAAATGGGATGTTACATAACTAGATCATTTAATAGCTTAATAGTTTTAATAATAATCTTAATAATTTAATTTTTTCAAGTTGTTACTATTCAAATGCAATAAAAAACGCACATCATTGTGAGAACATAAATGGATGTAATATTAGAAAATTGTTGTTTGGGAGGGATGGAAGGGTTCATAATGTAATATAATGAAATGTTGTTTGGATGAAGGGTTTATAATGTAATATAGTGTATCATTTTATATTCCATCCTAAACCCCCAAATTGGAGATGGTTGCCCAACCCGTTAGAGTTAGTAGAGTGTGTTATATTCTAGGTTGCAGGTGATTGTAGTAGTTAGACTAATTGGAGTATAGCTACTGCAATTGGACCAGTATCTGAGACAGCTACCCAACTTGTTAGAGTTAGTGGAGCTGGACAAAGAGGCAAAGGTAGAGGCAAGACAGCCTCAACAAGCCCTAGTGTACCTAGGACTAAGGTACAGAGTTATCAACCATAGTCTTAGGCCAGGATTTTTACTATCACCAGACAGGAGGCATAGAGTTCTCAAGATGTTATTGCAGGTACATTACATGTCTTCGACCTTGAGGCATTTGCATTATTGGATCTAGTATTTACTCATTCATTTTTTACTGCACACCTAGCATCTTAATTGTATTTTGAGAGAGAGAGACGTTAGGGTTTGAGTTAGAGGTGAGTGCTCTAGTCGATAGTAATACAGTAATTGAGGAGGTATGTAGAGGATGTATTATCCGGATTGACCAGGCTGAATTAAAAGCCAATTTGATAGTACCACAGTTGGAGGAGTTAGACCTTATTTTAGGTATAGATTAACTTACAGGGTTGTGATGAATTGTTACACCAAGGAGGTTGTTATTAAATCTCTAAATCAATCGAGAGCTATATTTCGAGGTGTTAGTCAAGCGGTACTAGCTAGACTTATTTCAACCATATGTGGATGTAGACTTATTAGAGGTGGAAGTGAGGCCTTTCTAGCCTAAGTGACAGATACTAGAGTTAAATAGACATTACATGATATCTTCATTGTTAGGGATTTCCTAGATATATTTCCTAATGAATTACCGGGATTGCCACCAAACAGAGAGACAAAGTTCACCATTGAGCTAGTTTCAGGTACTGCTCCTATATCTATTCCTCCTTATATGATGGCACTTGTAGAACTTAGGTCCCATTTGGTTACACTCTAATTAGCTATTTTTTTAGTTGATTAGTTAATTTTAGCTGATTGACTCTTCAAATAGCTGATAAAGTTGTTTGGATAACAGCTTTTCATCAGCTTATTGAAGAGGAATCGTCAAATATGGAAACGCTCTTGTATAGGAGCTCTTTCATCAAACAACTAAAGTTTTAATCATCCATATCCAATTATATACCCAACGCCAACCTCTCTATGAGACCAAACTCTATCTCTCCAGATCAATTTGACAGACGAAGATGAAGAAGGCATCAATTTCAAGATCATTCATCTATTCTCACTTTTTGCTCTCTTCTCTTTGCCTTGTTCGCCTTCCATTAAATCCTTCACAACCTTGGCAATTTCTTCATGTCTGATGAGGCCATTTTCGTTGACTTTAAGACTCAGTGCCACTTTGATCTCCTGGGTTAGCAGAACCGCATTCATTTTTTGCTCAGCATAAAATGGCCAAGCGACTAAAGGCACTCCGTTCACTATACTTTCAAGGATCAAGTTCCAACCGCAGTGGGTTACGAACCCTCCGATTGAACCATGACGCAACACTTGTGCCTATGGTGCCCAAGACGGCACCACCAAACCACGCCCTTTAGTTCTATCTAAGAACCCTTTGGGTAAATTATCAAAAGGATCTTCATCATTTGTGGTCCTTACCACCCATAGAAACCTTTGCTTACCCATCTCTAAACCTAAAGCCAATTCAGTCATCTGATGGTATGAGAGAATTCCGATGCTTCCATATAAAAAGTACACGATGGAGCCATGTTGCTGATCTAACAAAAAAGAGATGAAAGCTATGAGAGATCTAGATCTAACCAAAAAGAGATGAAGGCCATGAGAGAGAGAATGAGAGTAAAGTATGAAAAAGAAGAGAGAGACGAGATAGGAAGTTACAAGGTAAAAAATGAAAACAAAAGGCAAGAGATAAAAGTACAAGAAGACACTAATTTTTTGTCATAAAGTAATTAATATTAATAATAAAATCATTAAATCAAGTTAATTATTTATTATTACAAAATATGAATTATAAATAAAAAAATAAACATATTATTTGTTAATATTGTTACATAATAAATAAAAGGTTAACGAAAGGCTTAATTTATTATCATATAAAACTAATAAATATATTATTACTTATTAATAAAGTATAGTAAAAATATTTATTAATTATAAATAAATAATTGTATAATGTAAATAATGATCTAAGTATGATAAATTGTAGAAATATAAATTTTATTTATTAATAAAAATTAATTAACAATTATTTATAAAATACATATTATAAATAAAATATGAGTAATTGATCATCTTCTATATTAGTATTATTATGTAATAAATAAAAACTGAATTTTTTTATTTTATTATCATATTGATTATTAATTATTAATAAAATTATTAATATATTTTCTTTTGTTATCATATTAATTATTAATAAAATAAAAGGCATATATTTATTAATTAATAAAATGGGAAGGGTTAAAAATCAATTTTGCAGGGAGAAGGTAAATTGGTTTTCCTTATAACTTTTTTTAAAGTTATGTCCTAATAAGTCATTTTACACATAAACAGTTAATATTAAATAGTTAATTTTACTAAATATTTCTAACAAACAGCTAATACAATCCGCTGGTCAAATCAGCTGATAAAATTAACTATTAGCTAACAGTTAATGCAATCAGTTGATTGCCAAATGGGGCCTCAAAGAACTTAAGTCTCAGTTGCAGGAGCTGTTAAACAAGGGTTTTTATTAGACCCAGTGTGTTACCTTGGAGATCTCCAGTTTTATTTGTGAAAATGAAGGATGAAACGTTGAAGTTGTACATTGATTATAGACAGCTAAATCGGGTGACAGTAAAGAACAAGTATCCACTGCCAAGGCTTTATTAATTTTATTAATTTTTATTATTAAATTCCTTGTTATTATTATTATTATTAATTATAATTATTAAATTCATTATTATTATTAATTATATTTATATTTATTATTATTAAGTTCCTTATTATTATTAATTTTGTTCTTCTTATTATTAATTTTAGTATTCTTATTATTAATTTTCTACTTACTATTATTCTTATTATCATTAATTTTATTTATTATTTTTAATCATATTTATTGTTATTATTAAATTCCTTATTACTATTAATTTTCTTATTATTATTATTATTATTAATTTTATTATTCTCATTATTATTATTATTAATTTTCTACTTATTATTATTCTTATTATTATTAATTTTATTAACAATAATAATAATAATAATAATATTATTATTATTAAATTCATTATTATTATTAATTTTCTTCTTCTTCTTATTAATTTTATTATTCTTATTATTATTAATTTTCTACTAACTATTAAAATTGTTATTTTTATTAATTATATTTATTATTATTATTATTAATTTTCTTCTTCATATTATTAATTTTATTATTCTTATAATAATAATTATTATTATTATTAATTTTCTACTTATTATTATTCTTATTAATATTAATTCTATTAATTATATTTATTATTATTGAATTCCTTATTATTATTAAATTTCTTCTTCTTATTATTAATTTTATTATTCTTATTAATTTTATTCTTATTAATGATCGTTATTAATACTTACTACTTTTCTTATTATTATTATTTATTTTATTATTTTAATTCATTATATTTATATTTATATTATTATTATTGTTGTTATTATTATTAAATTTCTTCTTATTATTAATTTTCTTCTTGTCCTTCTTCTTCTTAATATTAATATTATTATTAATTTATTTTACTTTTAGGTGCAGAAGCATATTGGGTTCACATATTCCTTACTCTCCGATGACTTGCTCGCTTCATGTCTTCAATCGTAAGTGATGTGTTGAAGTATTCCCTGAACTCAGTGATTCGACCATCTTTAATGATGCAAACATGAACCCAATATGCTTATGCACCTTCCCAACCTTCCACGATCACGCACTCTCCGATGACCTCTATGCTTCTCGGCATGAACCTGAACTTAGTTGTGGTATTTGAATCGCCGGTGAGCATCCTCATCACGTGTTCGCAGTGGGGAGGTCCATAAAACCACCATTTCAGGTCACCTATCAAGAGCTTGCCCATGGTGTTCCTGTCAGCGTTTGCCAACGCCTTGTATAACTCACCAACAATACTCTTGTTTTGCATTTCTGGGTTTGGATCTAACATGGGTTTGTTAGACTATTTTATGTCCCATGTGACTTATAGTTTGAGTGCCATGAAAAGTACTCAAGATAATGGTTATTGGGTATTACAGAATGGATCTCAAATGGGCCAAATTCCCTTTCCCTTTCTCTTCCAACAATGAGCTATCATGATGGTTGGTGATTGAGTATATAAATTTTAGAAACAAAAACTTATATAGAGTAATCTCAATTATTCTGAACCATTGAAGAAACACAGTAAAGAAAGGAAGCAGAAAGGGAATAAATCAATATCTTACAAGAACAAAAACAATCATGAATACAGGTATGCAAATCTCAATCGATCTATAAATGTCTTTCAATTGGTATCAGAAGCATGGATGTTGTTTTATTGTTTTATGCGGTACACCATAGTTTTTTGTTCTATTTACGATTATAATATTGCATGATTATGTTGTCAGTGCGGTGTTTTTTTTCCTGTATTTGTAATAACATTCATGAAAGAAATATAGAAAACACACAGTAAAAGAAACCGCAACTCGATGATTTTTGTCTTCATGATTTTTTGATGTTAATAGCAGTCTGCATATTTCACATAAAAATAATAGTTTTGGATGGATGATTTAGATTTATAATACACAGTTGAAAGCATGAAAATATTAAATCAAAACATCATGCATGGATGTCAATATAAACCAAAGTTTTGTTTTTAGTATCAAGAAAAACCAAACACGTCATGCATGGATGTTTATCAACAACCGAAAGTTTTAGTATGAAGAGAAACCAAACACAAGATGGTTTTTGTAAGGTTGAATGGTTTAGAGTGAGAAAAATAAAAGACTTTTGTATCATGTAATGACTACCGAAGAAGACAATGGTGGATTACATTTTGTTGGTTCATGCAAGAGAGGATTCTAAAAAGGACTTGTTAAGAAGAATCCATAACAGAAATAAAAAACAACAAAAAAAACAAAACCAGCATCAAAGGAAGACGATGGTGCAACATCTGGCGAGTGAAGCTGGCACATGCTCTACACGCATCAGACAGGCTTCCAAGCCCAAAAAATTAAATTATAGATTGATTTTTGGGCATTTGGGCCATTAAAGGATGTTATTGGGTTAGTAAATAATTGTGGACATTAACCCCAAGGAAAAATAATTTTAGGATGGAACATAAGGGATTATTTAATTCATAATTGATTTATACATAATATAATTTTGGAAATTAATGACATATTATATATTTCTTTGGTATTTTGAATATTTTATATTAAATAATCGTTGGAATTAAATTTTCCTAGTATATGTTGAATGTAATACATGACATTATGGACATTTAGAATATTTTGTTTGTCACCAAAGTGACCAAACTAATTAAATTAAATTTTTTCATGTATGATAATTGTCCAATCAAATGTTTATTGCATGGAAAGCTTGTTAGTCACCAAAGTGGCCTAGCTTGAGAATTTTTTAATCATTTAATTGTGATTTGTTTCAAATTTTTTATATGATATGATGACAAAATGATATAAAGATTGAAATGAACAACTGAGATTATTAATTATAACGTTAGGAGGTCTCCCAAAAGTGGACCACTGCTTATAATTAATGACAATAAAGGGACTTTATCAACATATTTAGTTAATATGATTGTATATCCAAAAATAACATGCATATTAACCGTAACATGCTTGATTGTCCATTATAGTATTATATATTCATCATAATAGTTTACTTCTATGTATTTAAATTTCACCCAAAAGAGAATCTAAATGCATAGTCAAAGTTTATTAGTTAGTTTGAATCCATTTAGGTTTACTCAAAGCATTAATGCGTGGACTATATGTTGTATGCGCAACATCTACTAGTTTGTTCGCCCTAGGCAATGGCTTGATTAAGTTCAATATTCTGAACTAGGGGATTGGTCTGAACAAATCTATTTCCAATTAGGTGTAATGGATTTGGACTTGGCTATTGTTTCAAACGTAAGGCTTGCAGCCATAACTGAGACTAGTTCTGAAGCTGACAAGTCTTATTATAAGGCTTGGAAATGATCTAACAAGCTGAGCTTCAATTTGATGTGAATGACGATTGCAGAAAATGTAAGGTCGTCAATGCCTAAGACGGATAATGCAAAGGAGTTCATGTTCAAGCTTAAGGAATACTCCCAATCAGATATAGCTAATAAGTCCATAGTAGAGACTTTAACAAGTGAGCTAATGACCAAGAAGTTTGAATGGTCACAGCCCATTCATGATCATATAACTTAGATGTCAAACCTAGTTGCAAAGTTAAAATCTATGGGTATAGATATGAGTGAGTCCTTTCTGGTATAGTTTATAATCAACTCACTTCCTCTAGAGTTTGGCCAGTTCTAAGTGAATTATAACACTATTAAAGAAAAATGGAACCTTCAAGAGATTAAGGCCATGTTAGTTTAGGAGGAAGGGAGATTGAAGAAAATAAAGGAACACTTCGTTCATCTCACGTTTCATTAAGGTTCTAGTAACAGTAAGAATAAACCACGACAAAAAGGAAAAAATAAGGACAAAGCTCTTAATAAAGTTAATGAGGGTCAAATCAAGAAAGATAAGAGATGTCACTTCTATAAGAGGCCTGATCACTTTCAGAAAGATTGTCCTAAAAGAAAGGCTTGGTTCAAAAATAAAGGTACATAATATGTCTCAATATGTTTTGAATCAAATCTTATTGACGTGCCTAAAAGTACCTGGTGGTTAGATTCTGGTGCAACTACTCATGTGTCGCATATTAAATATGGATTCCTTTCAATCTAGACTATAAACAGAAATGAAAAGTTCTTATATTTGGGGAATAGAATGAAGGCATGGATAGAGGGAATTAGGACGTACAGATTGATCTTGGACACTAGGTGTTACCTAGATCTAGAAAAGTGTCTTTATGTTCCTGAATAAGTTAGGAATTTAGTTTTGTTGCAAAATGGAAATAGTGTTTTTTTTCATTGTATAAACATAAGTACTATTATGATTATGGTACATTAATTGATTGTTTATATCATTTCAATCTTGATGTTGATTTTGCTGAATCTTTGTTTCATGTTGACCATATTATAGGAAATAAACGTAGTGCACATAATGAAAGTTTTGCTTTTTTATGGTGTAAAATATTAGGTCATATATCCAAAGAAAGGGTACAGAGGTTAGTAAAAAAAATGAAATCTTACCTCCATTTGATTTTTTTACTGAAATATATGTGTGGATTACATTAAAGGCAAGCAAACTAAACATATGTCAAAGCATCCAACCACAAGAAGTAACGCATTACTTGAATTAATACACACTGACATCTGTGGTCCTTTCGACGTTCCTTCTTGGGGCGATGAAAAATATTTCATTACCTTTATTAATGACTTCTCATAATATGGATATATTTATTTACTACATGAGAAGTCTCAGTCTGTGGACATCCTAGAGGTGTTCATTAATGGGATAGAAAGGCAGCTAGATAGAAAAGTAAAGATGGTGAGGTATGATAGAGGTGGTGAATGTTATGGAAATTTTGATAAAAGTGGACAATGTCTAGGTCCATTTGCAAAGTTTCTTGCCAGTCGAGGCATATGTGCATAATGCACAATGCCTGGTACGTCACAACAAAACGGTGTAGCTGAAAGGCAGAATCATACTCTTATGGAAATGGTTAGGAGCATGTTAAGTAATAGTACTATACCTTTATCATTATGAATGCATGCATTAAAGATCTTTGTATATATGCTAAATAGGATTTCTAGAGAGGCAGTTCCTAAAACACCTTATGAACTGTGGTAGAAAGGAAACCTAGTTTATGACACCTTCACATTTGGGATTATCTGGTAGAAGTAAGGTTGTATAATCCACATAAAAAGAAGTTTGATGTAAGAACCGTTAGTGGTTATTTTATTGGCTATCCTGAAAAATCAAAGGCGTATAGATTTTATTATCCTAACTATAGTACGAGAATAACTAAGTCTGGTAACGCTAGGTTCATTGAGAATGGTCAAATCAGTGGGAGTGGAGAACCACAAAAAGTGGATATTCACAAGAATCGAGTAGAAACTACTCCAAGACGAGTAGACACTACTACATCAGACGTGATTCCACCAGTTGTTATTCCTCTTATTGCACCACAGATACGCAACATATTGGAACAACAAATTAATGTTCTACTTTTACAAATTGAACATAATAATGACGAACCAGCTAAAAATGATTAAGATACAAATGATCAAGTAATCTCACATGACGTAGCATTATGTAGGTCTGTAAGGCAAAGAAGACCAGCTATCTCAAGCAACTATGAAATTTACTCACTTGAACATAAATGTGACTTGAGCATTGATAAAGATCCAGGCTTGTTCAAACAAGCCATGGAATGTAACAATTCTAAAAAATGGTTCAATACTATGAAAGAAGAGTTGAAATCAATGGACGACAACAATGTCTGGGAATTAGTTAAGTTGTTGGAAGCTATAAAGCAAGTGGGTTGTAAATGAGTCTTTAAGACCAAACATAACTCACAAGGCAACTTTGAAACATATAAAGCCAGACTTATTGCCAAAGGTTACACTCAAAAGGATCGTATTGACTATAAAAAGACCTTCTCTCCAGTTTCAAAGAAGGACTCTTTAAGAATTATTATGGCACTGGTGGCTCATTATAATTTAGAGCTTCACCAAATAGACCTAAAGACCGCCTTTCTAAATGGTGACTTGGAACAAGAAATATATATGGATCAACCGGAAGGTTTCATGACCACAGGAAAGGAATGATTAGGGTGTAAATTAAAGAAGTCAATATATGGACCAAAGGCTTCCTAACAATAGTATCTTAAGTTTAATGATATCATTATGTCTTATAGTTTTGTAAAAAACATCGTTGACCGGTATATCTATATGAAGGTTAGTGGGAGGAAGTTTATTATATTAGTCCTATATGTTGATGATATCCTTCTTGTTGCAAATAATGTCGTTTTATTACATGATGTAAAGAATTTTCTTTCTAATAATTTCGAAATGAAAGATATGGGTGAGGCATCCTATGTAATAGGAATAGAAATATTCCGGGATAGATCACAAGGATTGTTAGGATTGTCTCAGAAAGGATATATCAAGAAAGTATTA
>JANIJH010000007.1:42485786-42502580 GCA_024520975.1 Erythroxylum areolatum | reverse complement strand
CTTAATGTATGCTCAAACATGCACTAGGCCAGATATCAGTTTTGTTGTTGGAATGCTAGGACGATATCAAAGTAATCTTGGACTAGACCACTGGAAAGCTGCAAAGAAAGTCCTTAGATACTTACAAGGCACCAAGGACCATATACTCACATATAGAAAATCAACCCATCTTGAAGTAATAGGTTACTTGGATTTAGACTATGCCGATTGTGTAGACTCATAAAAATCTACATTCGGTTACATGTTCCTATTAGCTGGAGGAGCAGTTTCGGGGAAAAGTAGAAAGTAATCCATCATTGCTACTTTTGAGGCCACAGTTCATGGATTGTGGTTACATAACTTTATCTTAGGTCTTAGTCTTATCAACAGTATTACTAGACCGTTAAGAACTTATTGTGATAATTTCACAGCTGTATTCTTTTATAAGAATGACAAATATTCAAAGGTTGTCCATGAAAGAAGAAGTGCAAAAACATAAAGTGTTAATTGAGCATATTGGTAATGATCTCATGGTAGTAGATCCGTTAATGAAAGGCTTACTGCCCAAAACATTTATTGGTCATATTGAATGGATGGGCCTTATAGATAAGTCCTTGTTAGTATAGTATTCAGACATATATATATATATATATATATCATTGTCTTGCTCGAATTGTTATAACACTTGTGAATTCAATTACAGTCATATGTTTTGCTTACTTACTGGTTATCCATATTATGTTGTATACAATAATTATTATGTGAGATAACAATTACCAAATTATCCACTTAAAGTTTTTTGAGTTGAGTTGATTCTGTGATACATAGAAAAGACTAGGTTATATAACTTGTGACCGCCACGATCCTATTAGCTTAATTCAATTAGGGATGACTTGATCAATTCAATGTATTATGCACACTTAACGTTTTATTATTGGATCACCAAGTCATAACATAGGCCAAGTGGGAGATTGTTAGACTATTTTATATCCCATGTGACTTATAGTTTGAGTCCCATGAAAAGCACCTAAGATAATGGTTATTGGGTATTATAGAATGGATCTCAAATGGGTTAAAGACCCTTTCCGTTTCTCTTCCAACAATGAACTATCATGATGGTTAGTGAACCAATAAGATGGTTGGTGATTGAATATATAAGTTTTAGAAACAAATACTTATATAGAGTAATCTCAACTATTCTGAACCATTGAAGAAACACATTAAAGAAAGGAAGTAGAAAGGGAATAAATCAATATCTTACAAGAACAAAAACAATCATGGATATAAGTACGCAAATCTCAATCAATCCATAAATGTCTTTTAGGGTTTTGATGCAGTTTCTATGGCAGACACCATTTTTCTTGTTTTATAGAAAGAATCTGTACTTTTAGGTTTTGAAGATTTTCTGTGTAGATAGTGCATGTTCATACCTGACCAAAGAGAAGCTATATGTAGATGATTAAAGGTGGTATAACGATTTAACTGGTCTTAATTAACAAAAATCACATATAATCAGTAATTAATTCATTCCAGGAAGTTTTGTTTTGAAAAGACTGAAATCTATAAACATTTGGAATGATTGAAAATGATGTAGTTGTTTCTTTCGTACTATAAAGTGCAATACAATACTTTAATACGATAGTTTGTAAACACTAAAAAGATACAGAGAATGACGATAGGATAGACACACTTTAGAAGGGTAAAAAACTTTAAAAGAGTTTGATCTTTAAAATTTTTAAAAATATTTTTAATTTTCTAAAAAAGAAATTACTTCTTCCAGACGTTAATTAAAAAATAATAACAAAACACATCTTATATGAACTCACTCGATTTGAATTAACTAAAATTGACCTAAATTAATAATTTAAATAATTATACAATAAGTTATTATTTTGTGTGATGTTTAATTAGTTTGGTTCATGTTTGAGAATTAGATTGGATCGTTATGTAATCAACAATGAAGTGATGTTCATATCAGGTAATTTTTCCTTATTTTTAACCATATTTTAAAAAATTAATTCTTTTAAATTGTGAAAATAGAATATACATTAGCTAAATGTTAACTTCTTCTTCATCTAACTCCTCTTTTACCATAGGAGTTTCAACATCTACTTCATCATTTGCTGGAGTGACAATTTTTCCTTCAAACTCTACTTGTTTTGGAGTACTATCTGTTTGCATAACATTTTCAATTGTTACCTTTCTTAACATGATAGATTTGTTAAAGGTAACATCCCTGCTGAAAATTATTTTCTTTGACTCTGGCATCAAAGACGATATCCTTTCACGTTAAAGGTGATCCCCCAAGAAAATTGCTTTCTTTTCACATAGATCCAACTTTGACTTCTTAACATGATAGTATGCAGTGGAACTAACCATAGTTAAGAAATCATAATCTATAGCAAATTTTCAAACCATTTTTCCAAAGGTATTTTACGACTAATAGCAGTTGATAGAAGATGATTGATGAGATGGCAAGCATATTTAATAGCCACACCCCAAAATTCTTTGCCCAATGCAACATTAGACAGCATACACCGAACATTCTCTAGCAATCTTTAGTTCATACGTTTTGCTACCCCATTTTGTTGTGGTGTATCCCTAACTGTAGAACGTCTGACAATATGATAATACCTTCATCTTCGCAAACTTTTAAAAATAGATCACTCCTGCACTCCCTACAATTATCTGTATGGAGATACTTGATCCTTCTGCTTGTTTGAGTTTCCACTATCTTCTTACATTTGAGGAAAACTACCAGCACTTCATCCTTAGCGTTCAGAGTATACACCTCTACTCTTCGGGAAAAATCATCAACAAAGGTCACATAATAATGTTTTCCTCCTAAAGAAGATGTTGAAGGTCCCCACACATCAGAGTGAACATAATCTAAAATACCCTTTGTATCATGGATTGCAGTGTTGAATTTCACTCTTGTATGCTTACCTTTGACACAATGTTCATAGAAGTCTAATTTGCAGGCCCGAACTCCTTTCAATAATTCTTGATTTACTAATATCTTCAAGGATTTTTCACTTGCATGTCCTAAGCACATATGCCATAACCTAGCTGTTTCTAGCTCTTGATCATCATTAGAAGCTACTGCTGTTGTTCCAATAACTGCATACCTTAGTAATAATATAGGTTATTGTTTCTTCAAATTCCTTTCATTACCACAAGTGCACCAGAGATAACTTTCATTACTCCATTTGCTGCATTATAGTATAACCCTTTGATTCGAGGACTCCCAAAGAAATGAGATTCTTTGTCAAACTTGGCACGTATCTGATATTTGTTAGAGTCCTGGTTGTTCCATCATGATTCCTTAAGCAAATTGAACCAATCTCATTTGTTATGCAGGGATTGTCATTTGATGTGTAAATAACTCCACCTTCTAGCTCTCTAAAATCGGAGAACCAATCCCTATTGAGACACTGTGATGAATACAACCTGAATCAAGTAGCCATGGACTAGAAGGGCTTATTGAGGATGTAACAACTAATGAAAGATCTAAGTATGTATCTTCATACTTAGTAATATTTTGCAACAACCTTTCCATATCAGGTTTGTTTTTATTCTTTCGGTGCCCTTTTTCTTGACAAAAGGCACATTCATCTTTGCTCAGCTTGAGCCTCGACTTAGATCCTTTCTTTCCTTTTCTCTGACTTTGAGAACAATTTCTGACTACCAAAGCTTCTACTGCTCCACTTGTACGTTCTTCCTTTGTCTTCCTTTTCAATTCATGTCTTTACAAAGTAGTTGTAACTTCACTAAGAGACACATCAACCATCCCATGAAATAGAGTAGTTTTAAGAAATTCAAACTTGTTAGGAAGGGATCCCAACAACATCAAAGCCATATCTTCATCTTCAAATGTCACATCCAAATTTATTAAATTAGTAACTAACTTATTAAAACTGGTGATGTGATCATTTATAGTGGTACCCGAAACATAAGAGAAACAAAATAGTCTCTTCTTCATATGAAGCTTACTTTGACTACTTTTCTTCAAGAATTTCTCTTACAATGCATTCCATAATTTAACTATAGAAGTTTCCTTCGAGAAAATATTCTTTTACTCTCTGGAAATACATGATCGAATTTTACCATATGTTAAACAATTTATAGTCTTCCAATCTTTCTCCTCAACAACGTCTGGTTTCTTTTTTTTAATAGCAATGTTAAGACCTTGCTAAAAAAGAGTGTCTTGAACTTCACTTTGCCACATGTCAAAATGACCCCATACCATCAAAAATCTCCACCATAAATCTTATATTTTTCACAACAATTCTTGCTAGAATAGACGAGGTAGAAGCTGTCAATGTGGTTGGTGTAGTCGTATCTTTGATTTATGTCATCTCTACTATAATTTCTATTCAATAACTGTCAATGTGAAGTGCCAATAGCTTGAGAAAAAATCTTTTCTAATGTAAAAGATTAGATTACACTACAACTACAGAGCATACAAAGAAAAAACCTTGGCTCAGATAACAATTGTTGTGAAATTCAGGTCAATTTTATCAATAATAACAAATTCAACTTGAGCACTATTGCCTAGGTGAATAGAGTGTGAATGATTGTATTGAAAAATCACACCAGGTAAATTCATAGGAAAGACTGAAGGAGTTACAAACGGTCCTACTTAAAACTTATTCCCCTAGATAGAAATTTTCTAGACATGTAATTTAATAGCACAATAAATCACTACAATTATACTCAATAATAGCTATTAAATAGATAAATAAAGAACATCAGAATTTAACGAGGTTGAGACAATTATGTCTACTTCCTCAGACACTAATAAATTGATATTTCATTATTTTCGAAAATAATACAAGTGAAATACCACTCCCATAGAGCATATGCCCGACATATTGAAAGATATTCGGGAATATACTCTACAAAAGGGCTTGTTAAGACAGTCACATTTCCAAATTTTAAAGGCATCACATATCTACTATTTAAATATTTTAATCATTGCAAAATAAAAGCATTTCAAATCTTCATTTTGAATCGTTTCATTCACAATCATATTCAATCACAATCATTTTGATCAATTTTTATTTACAAACATACAGTCTCGAATGTCATTTCATTTCTAAAATTCATATATATAATATACAATAGTTGAGTGATACAATTCTTGATAAAACATAGCTAAGACATTTGAAGTTACAACTGATCCCGACACTGACCCATGTCCAAATGCAGAAGCTACTTCAACTAGACTAGCTAGAGAAGTTAGGTCTCCTCAGTACCTAAAAATTATTATTGCAATTTTAATGAGTTTTGTAAACTCGGTGAGTGAACCATCATCGATGTGCTTACTCAAATAAAACATAGAAATCTCATGTATAAAGCACATTTCAATTAGTATATGTTTTGTAATTGTGTTTATTGATGATATCTTAGTGTATTCATAGAATAGAGAAAAGCATGATTAACATTTGAGAGTTATCTTACAGATTATGAGGGAGATATAGCTATATGCCAAATTCAGTAAGTGTGAATTTTGGTTGGAACAAATAGTATTTCTGCGTCATATAGTGACTGGACAAGGCATACAAGTAGATCTAAAGAAGATAGAACCAGTAATGAAGTGGGAGGCTTCGAAGAATATATTAGAAATCTGGAGTTTCCTAGGATTGGCCAGATATTATCGAAGATTTGTAGAGGGGTTCTTATTGAACTCAACCCCTCTGACTAAATTTCTGAGGAAGAATGTAATTTTTAGATAGAATGATGATTGTCAGAAGAGTTTTGAGGAGTTGAAATATCGGTTGACTACAACACCGATATTAACTATTTCATTGGGAGCTGGAGGATATGTAGTATACAGTAATGCTTCGCATCAAGGATTAAGATGTTTGTTGATGCAACATGACAAGGTGATAGCCTATGTATCGAGACAATTAAGGTCTCATAAGATTAATTATCCAATACATGATTTAGAGCTTGTTGTAGTTGTTTCTGCTCTAAAAAATATGGAGACACTATCTGTATGGAGAGATATTCCAGATCTAAACTGATCATAATAGCTTGAGGTAACTGTTGAGTCAGAAATAATTGAATATGAGATAGAGGAGATGGATAGATTTGTTGAAAGATTATGAATGTACTGTTGAGTATCATCGAGAAAAAGCTAATGTGGTGGCTAATGCTTTGAGTAGAAAGTCAAATAGCTGTGTAGCTCAGATTCAACTATCGAGGTTACTAAGCTTAATTCAATTGAGAGCATTAAATGTGGAGTTGAATTTAGAGCAAAATGAGGCATTGATTGCTACATTAAGACCAATGTTGCAATATAAAATCCAGAAAGTCTAGAGTAAAGATTCTAATATAGTGAAGCTTATTGAGAGAATGAAAATGAAACCAGATTCTAAATTTGAACTGAGAGATGAGACATTATGGTTGAAGCAAAGGCTGTGTGTGCCTAATCTGGATAAAGATAAGGATATTTTAGTCTTTTGTTATTCTAAGTTTATAGTTTCAAATCAAACACTGATATATAAATTCTTTAACAGTAAACCAAAAAATGATACACATTTTATTTTATTCTTTATCTTTTCTATCCGTAAGAATAATTATTATATTACTTATCTACTCTAGCTTTTAAACCAAACTCATTGTTAGTTTCATGATCTTTTATCATGCAAACAAAATCAATTTTTCCTAACATCATTTATTCTAAATAAATTATCCAAGGAATGTAAGATTGATGAATCAAAGGATGAATAATAAAATTGGAGCCAAGTCTCCGACCACCAACTCAACAACCCCCTCGGAGACACTTCTCCAAACTTACACATCCCTATGTTTTATTATATTTGGTAATTGCCATGAAGCAGCTAAAGGATGGTGTTAACCCAAGAATGAAGCCAGCTCAAGAGGGCGATCACAACAGGCAAGGAATCCAAAACCACGAGCTGTATATTGTTTGTCAAAGGGTATTCGATACCATTTCCGCCAACTGAAGGAATATTGTTGGTGATGCGTCACATAATAAACTGGCCTAAACACGTCGGATTCGGAGCAAACTACAGATTAGTGTAATGCGGTTTGGCAGTTTCTCGTCAAACTTTGAGTAATCTTCTGTGACAATACCTATAATTTGCATCCCAAGATGACATATTTGTGGCCAGACAGAGAAATGAACAATTAACAGCTGACAACAACATTAAAAAACAGGAGAGGGGAGGTTAGAGATCCTTTGCTCCTTTCATAAGATTAGATATTCCACATGGAAAGCAAGTCTCACTTTGCTTGCACCATTCTCCTGGGCATTAGCTAAAGTTGATGGAATCACTACAAATGCTTTCATAGTAGGCTCTTATTCTAGAGTCTGCTCCAAAATCAAGTACTTCCCAGGAACAGCGCAGCAAGAAATAAACAATAAAGCTGAGTTCAGATACAGCTCGGTCCATATTTGCGTAGGTTTTGGAGCACAGAGAGTTTCAAACATAAGAGGTACATAAGAAAATTGTCATTTCTTCTTTTGTTTGTCTGCCAAAGCAATATCATCAAGTGTTATAGGGGATTAGATTTTGCATTATTTTTGAGTCTGATTGACAATTACCTCTGCAAAAGCATGCTTTAGAATCTGTTCTGGCAAAGTAATACCGAAATGGATTGTTTCATGTATGAAACAAGAAGCCAAGAGAAAATGGAAACCATAGAGCCGGTGTCAAGGACCCTGCCTATATGTCATTCTGTGCTTGTGTCCCTTTCAGATGAACTTAACGAATTGAGTTCGCTATTCCGCACATTTTTATTTGATTACTTATTTAAACTGATATAAATATTTCTATTTAATATATGTACTTTTATTTATAAAAATTCACTGTCAATTATTATAAAGAATTTATATTTAATGAATAAATATAATGTTCTGTACAAATAAATTCTAATTTTATAATATTTTTAATAATTTTCATAATTTTATAACAAATACAAAAATGATTAATTCTAGAAATTTAAGACACTATAATTTTATATATTGAGAAAGAAAATTTGTTCATAATTAATCATATGTGTAAATTGGTTTTTGATTTTGTAAATAGAAAATTTATTACCTAACATTTAATATATACTTATTTTAAATTAACTAAAGTACTTTAAAAACTTTAATATATATATATATATATATATTAAATATATAAATTAAACATTGTGCATATATTTCATTTTACATAAATTGATATCTGATTTTTATCATAAATTATTTTTAAAAAAATTAATAATAAAAATAATATTTATTTTTAAAATTAAAATAACTTTCGATTGATCGAGATATTAACTCTCCTCTATACTGTTGACAATCTAGCTACAGGAAGATTTTCTGGTCCAGGACAGGAGGAATATAGAAGTGGCACATGCATGGAAGATACAATTTCAGTATATATCTATATATATGCAGTGATAACAGTCATTGATAATGAACTACTTAAGCTTAATATATTTCGATTCTGCGTGTGCATGAAAAAACTGCAGATTTAGGGAAGGCCCAGTCCTTATCTAACCGGCCATTGGGCCGAATTCAATGTTCTGCAGTAAATAATAATAACAGAAAGCATCTGCAAGGCTGTCCAAGTAGCAAGGTTCGGAGCTAGTTCTAACGACAGATTTATTGAATGACCAGTCCGAAATATAAGCTCGAAGACGACGAGTTTGCAGCTGCTGTTGCTGCTACTGCTTTTGTCATTTACTCCCAAGAAGCTCATCATAAGACAATGAGACAGGATTTCGAGAAGTCAAAACTAGACATGGGAACAAGAAAAGAACATCATACCGTTTCCAGTTCTGCTAATTTGGCTAGACGTGCCTCCTGGAAGGAAGTAAAAGATACAGGTACTGGTTGAAGCTAAAACATGACTTTTGTGACAACCTATTACCAGGTCTGTGATGTGAACTGTTTACCAGGCGAAGTTTCTGTTAGAAGACCAAATCAACAGGATCAAAGGTTGCCAGAAAATGGTTTGTCAAGCAGAAAGCCTAGCCATTCTTCTTCATCAAGAAATGCAATAGATGCAAGACGTAATGCAAATTCATCAAGAAGACATGTGGAAACTGGCGCAGACTCATGGGAAATGGCTCAACTGCGAAAGCTGAACAAATGGTAAGTACCAACAAACTTGAGCTAAGTGTCCGATAACATTCTTTTCTCCACTAGATAAAATAAAGGTAAAAGATTAATAAACTAAAAATGTTTAAGCTTTATCACTAATCTTCTTCGGTTATAGCAAAAATTGGACTTTGTCCCTTCTCTTTCTCTTCTCTGTTTCTGTCTCCTTAGCAAGATCAAAATTGCAGGAATGAAAAGCAAAAATCTAACATCCTTGCTTGGGAGAATGCAAAGAAGATGCAGGTCAATCTCCATATGGAACGGAAAAAGGTCTGTAATTTATTTTGGTGATGTCTACTGGATTGAAAGAATGGTACTAATAAGTCTTTATCACTGCTAAGAGTAGACTGAATTGGAGCTGAGAATGGAAAGAAACTTACAGCATTATAAAAACAAGTTAGCCAGAATTGAGCTGATTGCTGACGGAGCGAGAAGGCAGCTGGAGGAGAAAAGAAGGAACGAAGAGTCTGAGGTGAAAGAAAAAGCAAAGTACAGGGGATCGAATGGAAGGAATCCCATGAATTGTTTCTGCTGCTAACTATTTCCATGACCCACAAACAAGTAACCTACTGATTAATGTACAAACCCAATATAATTACTGATACTAAATGTTAGAACAACTGGTCGAAAGAATTACTTGCAATGTAACTTTGCAGCAATAAGAATGAACATGTTACTTGATACTTAAAATTCTGCGCAATGCCTCCCTTCAAAGTATCCAGATATAGACACAACAAAAGGACTTCTAAGACTCACATAAATCTACATTTCCACAAATTTCAAGTGGCCTATCCTTTCTCGCTTCTGTAAACGTATCGTTTTGGACCTGACTACTGCAAGTACGACATCATAAATTTAATTTCACCGACGTCAAGAGACTTTTTTATGTAACCTAGACTATCAATCCTATTATTAAGGTTAGTTAGCTTTTGGCAGTTATCTTTTCCATTGAGTAAAATTTGAAGTAAGTCTGTCAGACTCGTCAACTTTGCAGGCTTGTAAAAACAATCACTCATATTCGGAAGTGTTTGGGATGGCGATTCATTTCATTTTCCAACCTGCATATACAAAATGAATGTTTACAGCCTCTCATCGAAAGAGGGACCTGAGACAAGTAAAGCTGCGAGATGGTGTTGTGAAATTCGGGTTAATTTTATCAATAATAACAAATTCACTTTGAGCACTATTGTCTAGGTGAATAGAGTATGAACGATTTTACTGAAAAATTGTACTAGGTAAATTTCCTAGAAAGACTGAAGGGGTCACAAACAATCTCACTTAAAACTCAATCTTCTAGACAGAATTTTCTTTAATATATAATTTAATAGCACAATAATTTACTACAATTATACCCGATAATAGCTATTAAATAGACAATAAAAGAACACCAGAATTTAACTGAAGTTTAGCCAATTATGCCTACTTCCTTGAATATTACTAAATTAATATTTCACTATTTTCAAAAAATAATACATGTTAAATACTACAAAAAGGAGAGAAGAAATATTTGCCTTAAGAAAAGATAGGCAATTTTTGGGATGTTAGATAAAGATGGAAAAGCTCTCCTTTTATAGCTTAAGGAGGCTCTCCCATCTTTACAATTTTCCAATATGGGATATCAAAATATGTGATAAGTCAACAACTCTCCACCTTGACATATTTCTTAATCTTTTTCAAATTTTTTACAAAACTCAACTTTAGTAGCGTCTTTAAATGCGCTTCAAAGCACCCATCTTCAAATTTTAACAATATTGATCAAGTTCAAACAATGTTGGAACTTGACTTCAGTCACCACCTTTGTTAACATATCAATGGGATTCTCAGTGGTCTTAATATTTTGGATTGCTACTCCACCTTCTTCTAGAACCTTTTGTACAAAGTGATAACGGACATTAATATGCTTTGTCCTTGCATGGTAAACTTAGTTCTTTGCTAAAAAGATAGCACTCTGACTATCATAGTGCACTTTGATGTGCTTCTGTTGAACCCATAACTCACCAAGCAATCATTAAGCCAAACTGCTTCCTTTATAGCTTATGTAGCTGCCATATACTCTATCTCCATAGTCGACAAAGCAATTGTTAACTATAAGGTAGACCTCCAACTGACTATTGCCTGTGCAAGAGTAAACACATAATTAGTAGTTGATTGACGCTTATCTAAATCATCGGCATAGTCAGAATCACAATATCGAACTACACATTGACCCATTTTCTTATCCTGTTGAAATATTAAACCAATATCTATGGTGTTTAGAATGTACTGTAGAATCTATTTCACAGCTTGCTAATGCTCCTTGCTTGGATCATGCATATACCTACTTACAACCCCAACTGCTTGTGAAATGTCGGGCCTTGTACATACCATAACATGCATCAAGCTACCAACTGCATTTGCATACGGTACTTTAGTCATATACTCTCGTTCTGCATCTTTCTTTGGAGATAAAGATGCATTGAGCTTTATATGAGGAGCGAGTGGAGTACTAACAGGTTTTGACGTTTCATTCATGTTAAAATGATGAAGTACCTTTTTCAAATATTGCTTTTGAGTCAAACGCAGTCTCCCCAACTTTCTGTCTCTACTTATCTCCATGCTTAGTATTTTTTTTGACTTCACCCAGATCCTTCAATTCAAACTCCTGATTCAACTAAATCTTCAATCTCTCAATTTCTCTTTGATTCTTTGAAGTTATCAGCATATCATTAACATATAGGACAAGATAGATGTAGGATCCATCTTGTAGCTTATGAAAATATACACAATGATCATATTTGCTTTTTGTGTACTTTTGTCCTATTATAAACTTGTCAAATCACTTGCACCACTGCCTCAGAGATTGCTTCAATTTGTATAACGATTTTTCAAGCTTGCACACCATATTCTCTTTTCCAACAACTTTAAAACCTTCGGGTTGAGTAATATAGATTTCCTCCTCTAAGTCTCCATATAAAAACTCTATTTTGTCATCTAATTAAACTAGTTTCATATCAAACTGTGCTACCAAAGTTAACAAAATTTGAATAGAGGAATGTTTTACAACTAGAGAGAAAACTTCATTATAATCAATTCCCTCCATTTGAGCATAGCCTTTGGCCACCAGCCTTGCTTTGCAGTGAACATTATCCTTATCGGGAAATCCAACTTTCTTTGCATATACCCATTTGCATCCAATTGCCTTCTTTCCCTTTAGGAGACTAGCTAGCTTCCACGTCTGATTCTTATAAAGGGAATGTATTTCTTCATTCATAGCTATCCTCCACTTATCTCCGTCTAAATTTTGGACTGCTTCCTTATAAGTGGTAGGAATGTCATCAATTTTGCTTTCTTTGCACATGCATCTAATTTTGACTTCTTAATATGATAGTATGCAGTGGAATTAAGCACATGTAAGGAATCATAATTTGTAGTAGGTTTTTCGAATCATTTTCCAAAAGTGTTTTTACCACCAATAGCAGTTGATGAAAGGTGATTGATGAGATGGCAAGTATATGTAACAGCCTCAGCCCAAGATTCTTTACCCAACCCAGCATTAGATAGCATACACCAAACTTTCTCTAGCAATGTTCGATTCATACATTTTACCACCCCATTTTGTTGTGGTGTATCCTTGACTATGAAGTGTCTGAAAATACCTTTATCTTTGCAGACTTTTAAAAATAAATCACTCCTATACTCCCCATCGTTATCTGTATGGAGAAGCTTGATCCTTATGCCTGTTTGAGATTCCACCATCTTCTTCCTCCTAGTACTTCATCTTTATTCTTCATAGTATACACTATTACATTTGGGGAAAAAATCATTAACAAAGGTCACATAATAGTGTTTTCCTCCCAAAGAAGCCATTTTGGAAGGTCCCCACACATCAAAGTGAACATAATCTAAAATACCCTTTGGATCATGGATTGCAATGTTGAATTTCACTCTTGTTTACTTCCCTTTGACATAATGTTCATAGAAGTCTAATTTGCAGGCTTGAACTCTTTTTAACAATTCTTGATTTACTAATATCTTCAAGAATTTTTCACCTGCATATCCTAAGCACATATGCCATAACCTAACTGCTTCTAGCTCTTGATTATCATTAGAAGCTACTGCTATTGTTCCAATAACCGCATTACCTTGGTAATAATACAGTTTATTGTTTCTTCAAATTCCTTTTATTACCACAAGTGCACCAGAGATGACTTTCATTACTCCATTTGTTACATTTATAGTATAGCCCTTTGATTCTAGGACTCCCACAGAAATGAGATTCTTCGTCAAACTTGGCACGTAGCTAACATCTGTCAAAGTCCTGGTTGTTCCATCTTGATTCCTTAAAAAAGTTGAACCAATCCTATTTGTTGTGCAGGGATTGTCATTTGCTGTGTAAATAGCTCCACCTTCTATCTTTCTGAAATTAATCCCTATTGAGACACATTTAATGACTACGACCTGAATCAAGTAGCCATGGACTAGAAGGGCTTATTGAGGATGTAACAACCAATGAAAGATATGAGTTTATATCTTCACAGTTAGCAATATTTGAGTTTGCAATAGCCTTTCCCTTATCAGGTTTATTTTTATTCTTCATCTTTGGACAATCCTTTTTGCAGTGCCCTTTTTCCTAACAAAAGGCACATTTATCTTTGCTCAGTTTAAGCCTCGACTTCAATCTCCCTTTCTTTCCTTTAATCTGACTTCGTGAATGACTTCTGATTACTAAAGCTTTTACTGCTCCACTTGTATGTTCTTCCTTTGTCTTCCTTCTCAATTCATGACTGTACAAAGTAGCTGTAACTTCACTAAGAGTTAAATCAACCTTCCAATGAAGTAGAGTAGTTTCAAAAAACTCAAACTCCTCAGGAAGGGATCCCAACAATATCAAAGCTAGATCTTTGTTTTCAAATGTCACATCTAAATTCATTAAATTAGTAACTAATGATTAAAACTAGTGATGTGATCATTTATAGTGGTACCAGAAACATAAGAGAAACAAAACAGTCTCTTCTTCATATGAAGCTTACTTTGATTGCTTTTCTTCAAGAATTTCTCTTCCAATGCATTCCACAATTTAGATGCAGAAGTTTCCTTTGAGAAAGCATATTTTTGCTCTCTGGAAAGACATGATCAAATTGTACCACATGCCAAATGATTTATAGTCTTCCAATCTTTCTCCTTAACATCATCTGGTTTCTTTTCTTCAATAGCAATGTCAATACCTTGCTAAAAAAAAGTGTCTTGAACGTTACTTTGCTACATGTCGAAGTGACCCGTACCATAAAAAAATCTCTACCACAAACCTTGCTAGAATGGATGAGGTAGAAGCTGTCGACATGGTTAGTGCAATCGTATCTTTGATTTCTGTCATCTTTGCTACAATTTCTATTAAATAGTTATCAATATAGAGTGCCAATAGCTGAGGAAAAATCATTTCTGATGTAAAAGATCAGACTACACTGCAACCGCAGAGCATACTAAGAAAAAACCTTCGCTCTGATACCAATTGTTGTGAAATTCAGGTTAATTTCACCAATAATAACAAATTCACCTTAAGCACTACTACCTAGGTGAATAGAGTGTGAATATTTGTACTAAAAAATCACACCAGGTAAATTCCTAGGAAAGATTGAAGGAGTCACAAACAGTCCCACTTAAAACTCAATCTCCTAGACAGAATTTTCTTAGATATGCAATTTAATAGCACAATTATTCACTACAATCATACCTAATAATAGCTATTAAATAAACAAATAAAGAACATCAAAAATTTAATGGGGTTCAACTAATTATGCCTACTTTCTTGGACACTACTAGATTGATATTTCACTTTTTTAGAAAATAATACTAGTGAAATACCACTCCCATAGAGCATATGCCCGACATAACGAAGGATATTCGAAAATATACTCTATCGTATTTCTAAAGTTTAAAGTCATCACATATCAACTCTTTACATATTGTAATCATTTCAAATCTTCATTTTGAATCATTTCATTCACAATCATATTCAATCATAATCATTTTATTCCATTTTTATTTACAAACATATTCAGTCTCGAATGTCATTGGATTTCTAAAATTTATATATACAATATATAGTAGTTGAGAGATACAATTATTGATATAGCAAAAATAAGACATTTGTAGTTACAACTGATCCTGATACTGACCCATGTCCAAATGGAGAAGTTACTTCAATTAGACTAGCTAGAGAAGCTAGGTCTCCTCAGTACTTGAAAATCAACATTGAAATTTGATGAGTTTTGCAAACTCAGTGAGTGAATCATCATCGATGTGCTCACTCAAACAGAACATGAAAATCTCATGTATAAAACACAGTTTAACTAGTACAACACCTCATCCAAATTCAAATCTCATATATATCACATTACTTATGATATTTCAACAAGCATATTATGAATACAAAGACTTCATATAGTCACTTCAGAACAATCAATCATTTATCTCAATTCTTCATATCATCAACATGTACACAAGCATTACATATCATTATATCAATATAATTCAACCTTTATTTGCAATCTCACTCATGAACACATGTAAAGATGTAGATGCAAATACACATGAGACTCACTTCTATTTTTATTTTGTTGTGACTGAGCACCTATTTAACTATCCTGTATCCGTTATAGATACCGGGCTCATTTTAGATACTATCCTGTACCTATTGTGGATACCAAGCTCATTAATCGTTGAGCTTGTGGATTTTTGTGCACATTCTGAGCTTTAAGCTCTTTTTACATTGGTCACTCCAGTTATAAATCCTTTATCTGATCATGTATATTCATATGATGGAGTGCAACATTCCACATAATATGTTATCAATCACTTTCTTTCAATATACACAGTTAGTTATCACAATCATCGGATCTAAGTTTGGCATTCAACATTTAGTTGAGTACACATTTCCCCATTCATATACAATCAATAAGTACTTCCAATACATTCCCGAATATCAAACTCATCGGACTTATAATGTCTGGAATATCACACATCTAGGTCAACTCACAGTATACTCCATATAAGCTATTTCTTTGGTAAACTGACAATGTCTGGATGTTGGCAATCACTTGTGTATCTATCTTCTTGCAATACACACACATAGTCACAATTCATTAAGTTATCAATCATATGATTAATCAATCATTCACATGTATATAGATCATGTTTCAATGCATGCTCAATGACTATCCCGGGTATGTCCTTATTCACAAATCTTGATCATTCATTCATCATAGCTTATAAATAACTTTTTTGCAATTAGGTTATGCTTTAGGTAAGTTTGATCACCCTAAATTTATCAATCATACATTCATCAATTCTTTCCAAGCATTAAGTATTCACACAATTTCCCAATTCTGATTCAATCATACCTAATTCATTTCTTATATCCTTTGAATCACATTTGCGTTCACATGAACATCTTTATACCACTAACAACTCTTACTTCTCAAATTCATATATATTGATATCAATCATTCCATTCCTTAATTTATAACCTCAATTAACAACTTAAACTTATAAAACACTTAATCATTTAATCAAGCAATTTTCTACGTTCATTTCAAGTCCCAATCAAGTCCAATTACACCATTATAAAGTGTCTTCACTTTATATAGTCCAATAATTGCCCAAAACCAACCTTTTCTCCTTCCAAAGTACTTCCTAACCGTGGGTTCATTTTGCTT
>JANIJH010000007.1:42387476-42405178 GCA_024520975.1 Erythroxylum areolatum | reverse complement strand
TAATATATTATTAACAAGTCATAATGTTAATACATGAATCACAAATATCCATTGGCCTAGGGCACACTACTAACAAAATTAAGTAAGTATAAGCATCACTCTTCTTGAATTGATGAATGGAACATGTTTTGATTATAGTTAAGAGTTAAATGTTCATAATGCAAATGGTACATGCTAAAATGTGGATCAGAAAGGTGGATAGATTCATGTCTTACTTTTGTGTTTTGATGGGTAATAGATTATGAAATGACATAATGTAGGATTAAATTGAGTAAATAGATTCATGTCTTACTTTTGTATTCTGATGGGTAATAGATTATGAAATGACATAATGTAGATTAAATTGAGTAAATGGTGTGTAAAGGGTGTTGGAAAAATGCTAGCTGTAACATTTTACATTGATTATGCATCTGTAATTTAGCCATAACTTTTTCTGTAGATATCCAAACAAGGTGATTTTTGATTTGGCTTAAATTAGAGACATATGGATACATTTTAATGAAGACATCAAATTCAAATTCTTTCTTTACAAGTATAGAATTTTTGCCTGAAGTTGAGTATTAGGTGTAGGAAAAAGTGTAGAAAAACTGGATACATAATGGGTATTTGTTCTATTTTGATGATGAATTAATGTCAATCTCTTTGGGTGTTTTTATGATGAAATAAAAAGAGTCTAGAGCTAAAGAAAGGGAGTAATGTGGTATCTTAAAATGGGAAGAATTACGGTGATAGAAGTGAAATGAAAGTGAAAATGAAGTTGAATATGAGAAGGAAGTTGATGATGAATGTGTATATATGTGTATGTTCTATTATTAGTGCTCATGATCAATCATGAACTATAATTTGTTTATGGATGATGTTGAGTTGAAATGGAGTTATAATGATGAAAAAATGAGGAGAAATTGAATTAGAAATGATAGTCCAGCGATAGTCCAGCTTAAGGTAGTGAATGTAGTAAGTAAAGAGTTAGAATCTAGAAAATGAGGATACACTTGGATATACTTTGAGGAAAGAGGCATAACCCTTTTTGTAGATCTCGTATTGAAGTCATTTAGGTATGGTTCTAAAGAGAACTTTAATATATACAACTTCTATGAAGACTCTGAGAAGAGCTTGTGATTTCTATAGGGCCAAAAAATTCAAGTTCTATAAGAGACTTGTAAAGGTTCGTTTGATGGACATAAATGTCCGCCTAATAAACATTCATTGGTCAATTGGTCTTCATTAAGGCTTAAATGGGACTCATAATGAGCCTAGAATGATGCCTTGATTAAGTGATTAATGTGTGATATGTTTGAAGTGATAATTAGGGTTATAACTTAGTTAATGAATGGATGATATCTAAGTACCAAAGGCATTAGTGTAATGATAATGAAGATGTGCATATGATTATAGTTATGATCCAAAGGAGTTGAGTAATATGTATTTAGTTAATGTGAATGAGAATTGAGTATTATGAGAGCATATAATATTAGAAAAGAAATGACAAGAAATTTAGGTTATGACATTAGAAGAACAAAGTGTTCTTAAGGTGTAAGCTTAAGAATAAGCTAGACAAATATAAAGGGTAAAGATTGAATGGTGAACTTAGAATGATCATACACAAATGAAGTGTAAACCTAAGTTCAATTAGACATATATGAATTATGAAATGAGAATGAGCATAAGATGTAAATTTAGATGATATACCTGGAATTGTCATTGACCATGCACTATACACAACATATACACATATGCATGTGATTGAGTGTTCATATGATTGTGCAATTATTAATTTGTGTAAATGTGTATTATATGATGTTGATACATAGGATAGAACATCTACATCCAAATGTTTCCAGATCATGGAAGCTAATTCTATTCTAGAGTGTACTGTGAGTTGACTTAGATAGTCTTACTTACTGATTGTTCTGTTTGTATTATATATTGAATGATTTTGCAATGTGAATATGATTGTTCTGATTTCCGAATATTGAATGTCCGAGGAGTTTAATAAATGTGAGAACATTGAAGTGCTCCTTGTATATGTATTTGATGAAATATGTGATATATGACTTGATTGTTAAATGTCAGACCTATTTCCGATGAAAAATGTGAATATGAATAAATTTTTAATGTCGAACTAAGGTCCAATGATATGTGAAAGTGACTAATTGATCATATGATTGATTGAGAATATGAAAATGTGATGCATTTCATTACAGGAATGTGTGAAACATAAAGGCTGTTGTGACTAGAGTAGCCACCAAAAAAGAGCTTAAAGCTTAGACTGTGATCAGAGCTTCAGGCTCAGTTATGAATTTATCCGGTATCAACGAAGGGATACAGGAAATTATCTGATACAGCCCGATATCCACTAAGGGATATAGGGAGGGATGGCAATGAGTAGGGTTCAGTTCGGGTCAGGTATTACTCAACCTATATCTATATCGATATTTTATGACTTATCCCATATCCATATCTATATCCATTTTTAATGTCTCAACCCATATCTATATCCATCAATTTTTACAATTTAGAATCCATATCCAAATCCATTAGATTATTCGGGTTTTGGATATCCATCGGGTTGTATATCACATTAAAATATAATTTCTAAATAGAAAATATAAATAACAGATTTTTACGAACGCTTTAAATCAAAATTACTTTAATAATGATAAGTCAAGAATTTGATTTGTATATCTTAAAAAACTGTAAATTTGTAATAATAAAAATCATAATGTCTACTACAAAGATAACATATATTTTTCATAATCAAGAACTGAAATAAAGACTGAAATATCTAATCCTCTTTAGCCCCAATTCCCTAAACAATGATCAAATGGTTGAATTGAGGCCAAATTATCTTGCTACAGGAATGTAAGATTTCTCTTGAAAGCTAAGAAAATAGAAACCCTAGCTTATTTTCTATCCCTTTCTCTCCTTTTTCCTCTTCTCTTCGTATTTTCTCTCTTCTCCTCTATCACTTATGTTCTTCTCTTCTTCAAATGCAAGACAAACATTTCTTCATCCATTTATACCCTTATTGAGTCTAGAATGTCCATTTTGCCCCTCCGTCATGCCTTATGGCTCTTGATCCTTAAGTGACTTGTGAAAAATGCCCTTGAACATTCTTACTACTTTAATTTAACAATCCAATGAAATAAATCCTACTAACGTAGATATAACAATTAAACTCCCAAAAATAAATCTATCAAAACCCCATAATTCATTAAAATAATGCTTAACTAGAGAAAAAATTTTGGGGGTCAACATTTCCCCCCTCTTAACAGAATTTCATCCTCGAAATTGTTATCTAATTGATCAGGAAGGCCAGATGTTCCTCTATTTCCCCTTTAACTTCATCCCTCAAATAATTTCTTTCAAATGACCATAGTCAATAGACTCACTCAGTCTTTCAATCCCTTATTTGGTCATTCACTTTCTTAACTAATTCCTTATTGTGTCTCAGATTACTCAAAATATCATATCAATATTTCTTAACATACTCACATTTATCACATTATGAGACATCTTTTATCAGTAGCACTACCTCCTAATAATTTCATACAGACCAATTAATATCAGGCTTAGCTAATCCTTTTCCCAAACCTGAGCACACCTTGGAAAGGTTATACTCTTAGAGACAATTTATCTTTCACTTAATAGTTCACATCACTGTAGTGTTAATACTTTAACTCTTATGTTCAACTCACTCTACTCCATACCTTCGGTGTTGATCCCCCAACTCCTTTTTTTTAAATCACTTAATTTTTATTACAAATTCATTTCACTCATCAATAATATCCTTTGAATCAATCTTGGCCTTCAACCATTTTAGGCCTTATTCATTTTAAATGTAATGGTAGACGACTCCTTTTGTCGTATAATGTCCCATACAATATTCTATTGACATCACTATGACAATGATCATTATGCTTACAGTCAATCAAAGCTGTACGTTGATCTCATATTCTTGTGAACTCCAAAAATATAAGCTTTAAGCATATCTACAACAGTCAAGATTATTGGCAAGTCACAAATGTGGTCATTTGCTTCTACTTCCTTAGCCATCAAATGCTATCTCGACATATTCCTACTAAGATGTATATCATAGGCTGTTATTCATGCTTCTCTAACAATCTCTTTGCTCAATCATCTTTATCGATACATATACTTCTTATTTCAATCACAAAGTATCATTCTTCCTATTTGAACTCAAAATTTGTATTCATTTCCAATTTCTTAGTAAGATTCACAATTTCTAAATCCTCAATTTGGGCTATGTTCATGTGAAACTGATCTAAATTTTCAGTGCAGCTAATAATACTTCATTTTTCCCCAAAATCAACTCCATTTTTAAAACTCTTTATTTTACTAGATTTGATAACCTCAATATCTAAATTTACGATACTATTGAATTTTCTATTCAATGCATCTGATTACAACACTAGCTTTACTAGTATAGTACTCATTTGTACAATCATAATCCTTCAAATAACTCTATTTATTGTCTCAGTCTCATATTCAATTCTTTCAACTCAATATTTACCTTAAAACTAAATGATTTGTATATTTCAAAATGTTCAGTACTTATAATGTCTCCAAACTTTCAAAACAATCACTATTGTAGCAAGTTCCAATTCATACATCAAATAATCATCTCAAGAGGCTTAATTGTCTCTATGAATACAAAATCACTTTATCTTGTTGCATTTGATTGCATCCTAATCTCTAATGTGAAACATCAATACATCAATTTATGTTACATACTTCCAAATCTAAATGATATAACTTACATCGGTGTTACAATTCCTCGAAATTCTCTTTACTTTTTAAATACACTCAAAATATTATCTATATTCATGGTAACTAATTGGTTTGCTTAGATCGCTTTAATCTTCAATACCATAGTACTATCAAGGGCCATTGTTAACTCAAACAATTATTGCCAAACTCCATGTGCCCCTGATTAGTTCTCGTAATTTCTTAAGTAACTAATTCCTCAATGAGGTAATATTATCTCTTGTTATTCTCAGTTTCTCAATTGACTTCCTTTCTCCAATGATTTTCTCAATTCATTTGATTTCACATTGACTTATTCTACTATCTGCTCATTCATACTAATTTCTCCGCACATTTCAATTTATTTTCAATCTTAACTTCCTATGTTTATAACACATTCATCAGGTCAAATTTGTATCTCCTGAACATATTTATGTAGAATATAACATGGACCTATATACTCCTCATATTAGCAATTAATGTCTCCTCAAATTCAGGAATCCACTCACTTAGTTGGATACTTTACATTAAATAAAATACATGCATTCTTAGTAGTATATTCTACCTCTTATGCTTGAGTCTCTGCTAGGGTTATGACTCTAATATTTACTTTTGAATTATTACATATTCATTTCTGATTTGATCTTTCATTAATCATCCTTAATATAAACTATCTAATTTACTTAACCTAATTAAATGAAATTCTTCTTCGAAAGAAGATTTCTTGCTTCTATCATCTATACTATTCATGCAATGTTTATCAATGAACTGTTATCATCATTGTATTATCATCCATCCTTAATACCTCAAGAAGAATAATTTCTATCATTCTTACAAGGTCATAACGTTCTAATTTCTAAAACTCAATGAAGTAGTTAACATAATTATTGTCATATATGCTTAGGTGTGTATCGTCAAAATCATCCCATTTTGTCAAAAGTTTTATCTCTGACAATTTAGCAATTTATATCTTACACAAATGATACTTTGATCTCCATTTATCTTGGACAATAGTTCTCTCTTTACTCTTTCCTAATTTCTGTATCATTTTCCTATTGTCATTTTTTTCATCTTCCATATGTATATCCTTAATCAATTCAGAATTATTGATGCATAATCATTATGAAATTCTGATCTCAATTCCACTAATATCTTCTTATGATGGATCATAACTCTAGTCATATTAGTCAAACAACCACTTTGGTTCCAATTTCCTCTTCTTATGATCATAACAAGGTTATGTTTTCATTGCATTCTGCTTGTACACTCTAATCTCATCATTTATACTTATATGCTTATATTCCTTAAGTAATCTAGGATAATACATTCACATATATATCACATTTGGGGATATATCACCACAGTGTAATATTGATGTCATATTCAACAATGCATCCCCCAATCCAAATACGTTGAATCATTATCTATCATATTTACCCATATACTATTTCTCATTTCTGTTTATCCATAACTTTCATTTCTTATATCATGAAAGAGTATTATTTTTCTCACCAATTCTATCATCTCCAACTCTTAAAAATTGTTCATATGTGTGACTCACACACATGTGACTCAGACTAGGGATCAGTTACTACTGTCTGCTATGATATGACATGTAACTTTACACCTATTTCGAAAAATGCCCATATAAGATGATAATTCTGGCGCTCTGATACCATAACCTGTTGGATCCCATTTTCGAATCCCAATTGCAGAGTCATAAAACGTTAGCGTATTTCAATGAAATCTCCTTAACCATCATCGGTTCATCTTTAAGCTCTGATACCATAAATTGTTGGATCCCTAGTTCCTAGCAGGTGGGTTCGCCGCAATAAAACAACTTCTATGGAGACCCTTCAGGAAAAGTTCGCTGCAACGAAGTTCCCATACTATACCCAAGCATCTTTTGGGATAAATATGTTGTGGCCAAAAGCTTGATTTCGTCGTGGCGAAGATGCACAATTTACCATAATAATACCTTTCGTGAAACTCGAAAGCCTTCCCTAGGTTTTTCCATCTATCCTAACTGTACTTTCACTCTAAGTTCTCCCAAATTCACTTCCTCTAAGTCAACCTCATTTTATGAAAATTCAACTATCAAATTTTTTTCATAAAACTCTCTAATCTATACTCATTTGATTCCTTACTTACCATTAATTCTCACCCTTCACAAATTCTTATTTTTCTTTTCCATAACACATCTCATTTATATGTAACAACAATTTGTATTCAAAATTTATCATCTCAAATCGATAACTTCCTCAAGTATACCTAATTTCAACTCAACCTCATCCATACATAAACTCATATTTCATTAACCTCAAAAGGAAAGAGTTTTACAAAGCTTTAATGGGAATTTCAAGCCACAATTCATCAATGTCTCAAAATCTCAAAGTACAAAAGTTACATGAACTAATAATCCTTGAAATGAGACTAAAGCCTTGTGTATAGAAAATCTAGATTAAAATACAAAACATGCAAAATTTGGAGTGATGCCTTGACTCTCTCACTCACTCGGTCTTTTGCTCATCACTTGGAGATGGGAAGGTATGGGGTGGGTAACAAGTTTATAATGGAGAAATAAGCAAAACCATTGAAAATGTTCATTTTTCATAGAAAATTTTTATTGAATCATAAAATGCACAGTTCTCAAATTCTCAACCAATTTACAATAACACAAATCATGTATGCATCAACTTGTCGACATATCATAAGCACATAAGCACATCAGAATGGTTTTGGTAGGTCCATAAATAGAATGTACTACCCATTTCCACATAATGGTCCTGTGTAGTTGTGAACAAAATGTACTATCGCAATCCCACATAATGGTCTTGCATAGTCGTGAACTTAGGGGAGTTCACGAAGGAGCTCCATGCCACTAACAAGTAGGCGGGAGAAGCCTTTAGTCAAAGTACACTTGACTTAACTTGGGGGACCACCGCAAACCCATATAATCATGTATTTCACCATTTGTAAACTAGTTGCCCAAAATGGCACTTTTCCAAAACTTGATTTCATAACCATAACATCTTTTCAAAAATCATTTTTATATTCTTTCAAAATCATTTCCATCATGCATAATATAAATCAATAACACAATTCATATACAAACATTTAGCACATTATTAAAGCATTTAAAAAGTAATACATGCACATGAATAAAGTATTTGAAAATCGTTTATTTCCATTTCTTGAAAGGAACATTTATGGCTTATTACTTAATTATAAAAATGTATCCCACCTTAAAAATCCTTGCTTAAACCTTGCTCAAAGATACCTCTCCTCTCGATCCTCTTGCCTTCCTTAATTTCCTTTATCAATGAAAAAAATTCCCAGTTAATAAGAATACAATTTGTGGACCCATATATAGCATATTCACTAAGATAAATTCTAAATACTCAAACTCTTCCAAAAGTTCAAACCTTCGGGTCAACTTTTTCATTATCATTTTGATTAGGTAAATGGAGAAATTTGATAATACCTCATTCCAGAAAAATGTTTCTCATTTGTCTTAAGTTTCTAATAACACCAAAATCATCTAATTTGGTTTAGAAATCTGAAAGTTATACAAACTTTTTTTGAACTATTCTTCTGTTGAAACAGTATTCTGTACTTAAATTCCATCCAAAAGTTGAAATTCTTAGATACTGAATTAAAACTTGATTTCATCAAAAAAATTTGTATCCCTATGTCTCTAATTTACTCCAAATAAAAAATAATTCCATTTGGTCAACTATAGAGCAAGTTACGCCTAAAATATTGAAACATGTTCAAGCTGTGTAGCGAACTTTCATAGAAGCATACAAAATGAACATGTTTTGCTACATTTTCTAGCTTTTAACTTCCAATCTTTCATATATAACCCATCTTGTACCTAAACCCTCTTTTCTACTTCATTTACTCTTCATTCTCAACTTCATTTCAACTTAATATCATTCACAAACAAATTATAGTCCATGATTGATCATGAACACTAATAATAGAACATACACATATATATACATTCATCATCAACTTCCGACACATATTCACTTCATTTTTACTTTCATTTCATATATAACTATCACCAAATATGCTTCATTCAACAAATCAAGAGGGGTTAAAGCTTATACTTACTTGTTTAGCTTCAATATCTTCAATCTGCTTTAGCCCCAATTCCCTAAACAATGATCAAATGGTTGAACAAAGTCCAACTCATCTTGCTACGAGAATGTAAGATTTTTGTTGAAAGCTAAGAAAATAGAAACCTTAGCTTTTTTCTCTTCTTTTTTGTCCTTTCTCCTCTTCTCTTCATATTTTCTCTCTTCTCCTCTCTCACTCACGTTCTTCTCTTCTTCAAATGCAAGACAAACATTTCTTCTTCCACTTATACCCTTAATGAGTCTAAAATGTCCATTTTGCCCCTCCTTCATGCCTTATGGCTCTTGATCCTTAAGTGACTTACGAAAAATGCCCTTGAACATTCTTACTACTCTAATTCAACATTCCAATGAAATAAATCCTACTAATATAGATATAACAATCAAACTCCCAAAAATAAATCTATCAAAACCCCATAATTTATTTAAATCATACTTAACTAGAGGAAAACAATTCAGGGACCAATAGGAATAGTCTATGGTTAGATATGATAGATAAAGGTTCAAAACATTTATATTAGTGAATGTATTATGAATATGATATCAATATTGTACTATGGTAATATATCCTCAAATGTGAAATGGACATGAATACATTGTCATGGAATGATTAAAGAAAGAAGTGATATAAATATGAATGAGGAGATTTAAAGTGTACAAGCCAAGTTGAAAGGAAATAAAAATTTTCTTCTATAACCTTGAGAGGTTAAACTTGGACTTGAAATGAATGTCAAATAAATGTGATAAGAGTTATGATTTAGCATGATAATATGTCTGTGATATTGAGATTAGAATTTCAAGGTGATTCTACATTTATAATTCTGAATGGATTGAGGATATACATATGGAAGATGAAATAAATCATAATAGGAAAAAGAGATAGAAGCGAGGAAGGAATAAAAGGGGAATGAAATAGACATAAATGAACTTTCATGAGATGAATGATGTATGTAGTAAGAAGAAAGTTAGAAATGTATACAAGATAGGATTTTATGTATACATGAGACTAAGAAAAAGATGATGAATCAAATGGGAAGAGCGAATGTAATCAATATGGTAGTTAAATTATTATAAAAAGATGTAGCATTAGAATAAGTAAATTCTAGAAAAATCAGAGTAGAATTGATGTTAGCATGTGTTTTATTGCGAGAAAGAAAGTGCAGGGCATGATGGTGACCTAACAAAAATAGGTTTCTATCAAGATCATGACAGATACCCCAATTGTGGGTAGGAATAAAGAGAGAAATATTGTTTAGGATCAATTGAAATCAATATCATTAGTGTAATATATGTAAGCCAGAGTATAGTCAAAAATAAATCTTGGGATAGAATGGGATGACCTTGATGATACACACCTAAGCATATGCGATATTAATCACGTCTACTACATCATTGAGGTTGGATGAATAAAAAATTATGATCGTATAAGAAATGATAGAAATTGATCTTCTTGAGATACTAAGAATGGTTGATAAGTAATGATAAATGTAGTTGATTGATAAGGATTATATGAACAGTATTGATGATAATACCAAGAAGCCTTCTTTTGAAGAAGAATTTCATCGAATTAGATTAAGCAGACTAGATAGTTTATTTTAAGAATGATTAATGAAAGAAAAAATCAGAAATTAATGTGTAATGAATCAAAAGTGAATATTGGAGTCATATCCCTAGTGGAGACTAAAGCATAAGAGGTAAAATATGCTACTGAGAGTGTATGCATTTTATTTGACGTAAGGTATCCAACTATATGACTGGATTCTTAGATTTGAGGCGACATTCTTATTCGTGTGTGGAGAATATAGGTCCACGTTATATTCCGTGTAAATATGTTCAGGAGATACAAATTATATCGGATGAATGTGTTACCAACACAGGAAGTTAAAATTGCAAATAAATTGAAATGTTTAGAGAAACTAGTATGAATAAATAGACAATAGAATAAGTCATTGTTAAATCAAAGGAAAATTGATTGAATTGAGAAAATCATTGAAGAAAAGAAGTCAATTGGGAAACCAAAAATAAATAACATGAGATAATATTACCTCATTGAGGAATTAGTTACTTAAGGAATTTTAAGAACTAATCATGGGCACATAGAGTTTTGACACTATCTACTTGAGTTAACAATGGCCCTGATAGTGTGATGATATTAAAGAATTAAGTGTCCCAATTTGATTGGATTATTTAGTGATAAGACTGAATCTTAGGTTGATTAAATAAAATATTGGGTCTTATAATATCTGAACATGGCATATTGAGAGACCCAAAAAAAAATTGAGGTACTAATGAAGTGAGAAACTCCAAGGAATATATATAAACTCTGGTGTTTTCTAGAATTGGCTGTATATTGGACACTACCAGAAGTTGTTAATGAATTTTTTACTGATCATAGCCCTTTGAAAAAAATGTCTGAGGAAAAATTTGTAAATCGTGTGATTGATGAATGTAAAAAGAATTTTGAGGAATTATAACACCGATGTTAATTATATCGTTTGGATTTGGAGATGTTGTAATGTACAATGATGTTTCATACTAGAGGTCAAGACGAAATCTAATGTAGCATAATAAAGTTATTTCATATACATGGAGGTAGTTAAAATCCTATGAGTTGATTATTAAATACATGATTTAGAACTTGCCGCAATAGTGATTGCTTTGAAAGTATAGAGACATTATATATACAGAAACATTTTGGATATGTATATAAATATATAGATCATTTAAGTTTAAGATAATTATTGAGTTTGAAAGGATTGAATATAAGACCGAGACAACAGATAGAATTACTAAAAGATTATGATTGTGAAAACGAGTATTTCCTAGTAAAGCTAGTGTTGTAATATGATGTATTGAACAGAAAATTCAATAGCAGTGTCGCACAAATTTAGATATTGAGGTTACCAAATCTAGTGCAATGAAGAGTATAGAATGTGGAATTGGACTTTGGGGAAATCAAAGCACTATTAGCTGTTGAATTTAAGATCAGTTTCATATAAAAAGATTAGCAAAGCCCAAATTGAGGATTTAGAGACTATGAATGTTACTGAGAAATTGAAAATAAATATGAATTTTGAGTTTGAATAGGAAAATGGTACCTTATGATTAAAGTAAGGAGTATGTGTACTTGATAAAGATGATTGAGAAAAGAGACTATTAGAGAAAACACAAATAACAACCTATACTATACATCTTAGTAGGAATATGCCGAAATAGCATTTAACAACTAAGGATGTAGAGCCAAGAGACTGCATGTATGAGTTACCAACAGTCTTAACTATTGGAGATATGCTTAAAGCTTATATTTTGGAGTTCATAAGAACATGATGTCAATGTATAGTTTTAACTGATTTTAAGCATAGCAATCATTATCACAGTGATATCATTTGAATATCATATGAGGCATTATATGATAAAAAGAGTTGTCCACCTTTATACTGGGATGAGTAAGCCTTAAAAATAGATGAATGCCAAAATTCATTAGAGATGATGTTGATAAGTGAAATTGATTTGCATTAGAAATTAAGTGATTCAAGGAAGACAAAAGGGTTAGGTGCATCAACATCGAAGATAGGGAATATAGTGACATAGATATAAGAGTTAAGTGTATTAACTCTAAAGAGATGTTAAATATCAAGTGAAAGATGAAATAATTATGAGAGTATTGTCATGGAAAGATGAGTTTAGATTGAGAAAAAGGGGGGAGCTAAGCCCAACATAAATTGGTCTATACGAAATTAATGTGAGAATAGGACCATGGACTTATGAGTTAGTATTAGCAACAAAAGATGTTTTAGATCCACACAGTGTTATATGGATATGTTTAGGAAATATTTTTATGAGTTGATATATGTGTTATTGAAACTAGAAGTGAAATTGTGAGTAATACAAAATAATTGAGGAAACTGTTACAATAGTGTGATATCATAATAAGTATTGAAATTGGAAGTGAAATTGTAAGTAATCTGAAGTAATTAAGGAAACAGTTATGATAGTGTGATATCAAAATAAGTACTAAAAGACCGAGTGATTCCATTGACCATAGTCAAGTAGAAGAGATTATTCAAGTGATGAAGCTAAATGGGAAATGGAGGAGTATATTAAAAAACAATACCCCTACCTTTTTTATCAATCAGATAAGAATTTCAAGGATTAAAGTTGTTAAGGGGGAGAAATGTAACATCCCATTTCCATACTAAGGGTTAGAACCTTAGATTTCTATAATTGAGAAAACAACAATGAGAGTTTAGAAAAAAAATGCATTTCATGCTTTTGCATAATGTAGCATACATACACACGAATATTGATTTTTTAACACTAAAATGATTGTATATGCATTCATTGATGTTTTATGGGTATAATTGATCTATAAATGTGATTATATTTGAAATTGTGAATTGTATGTGTTAAGCATTGATTTGGAGAGTCTATTTATTGACTCAGAATTTTTAGTGAAAATTAAGGAAAATCCTAAAATTTTGGGTATTTTTAGACTAGAAAAATGGCAAATGAAAAAAATTGATGAATAGTAGTAGAAATAAGAGTCAAATGGAAATAGAAATTTTTGTAAATGACTTTGGAATTTAATGACTTATTTCATTGAAAATTAGGAGACAATTGAAGTAGAAATTGGAGATAAATGGACTAGTTATCAAATGACTAATAAGAGACCTTGAGAGAGTGACATGTGGCAGGTGACAAGTGTCACTTGACATACAACATGTTTAAGTCACGAATTTATTAAGTGAAAGACCATATTTTGGGTCTTCCACTAGCTAAACATGATTCATGCTTCTCTCATCTCCATCTTCTCCATTTTCTTCATTCTTCTCTCCGTCTATGACACTTTCTTCTCCAACCTCAAAGTTGAACATTGCTTTATTCCATCAGTAGTCATGTCGTTTTCTTCATTTCTTATTACAGATCTAACCCTACCACCCTTGAATGATGATGCAAGCGTGAGAGAAGAAAGCTAGGGTTAAGAGAGATCTTGAAGCTAAACCAAGTATAAGCATCACTCTTTTTGAATTGATGAATGGAACATGTTTTGATGATAGTTAAGAGTTAAATGTTCATAAAATGAGCATGGTACATGCTAAAATGTGGATCAGAAATGTGAATAGATTCATGTCGTACTTTTGTGTTTTGATGGGTAATAGATTACAAAATGACATAATGTAGGATTAAATTGAGTAAATGGTGTTCAAAGGGTGTTGGAAAAATGCTAGCTGTAACATTTTCCATTGATTATGCATATGAAATTTAGCCATAACTTTTTCTGTAGATATCTAAATGAGGTGATTTTTGATTTGCATTAAATTACAGACATATGAATACTTTTTTATTGAAGACATCAAATTCAAATTCGGTCTTTAAAAGTTTTGAATTTTGACCCGAATTGGAGTACTGAGTGTAGAAAAAAATGCAGAAAAAATAGGATATATAATAGTTTTTGTTCTATTTTGTTAATGAATTAATGTGAACCTCTTTGGCTGTTTTTGTGATGAAATAAAATGAGGCTAGATCTAAATAAAGGGAGTAATGTGGTACCTTGAAATGGGAAGAATTAAGGTTACAAAACTGAAATGAATGTGGAAAGGAAGTTGAATATGTGCAGGAAGTTAATGATGAATATGTATATATATGTATGTTCTGTTATTAGTGCTCATGATCAATCATGGAATATATTTTTTGATAGATGATATTGAGTTGAAATGGATTTATAATGATTGGAAAATGAGGAGAAATTGAGTTAGAAATGATATACAAGCTTAAGGTAGTGAATGTAGTAAGTAAAGAGTTAGAAACTGGAAAATGTGGATGCTCTTGAATATAGTTTGGGGAAAATGGGATAACTTTTTCTGTAGAACTTGAATTGAAGTCATTTAGGTATTTTGTTAAAGAGGACTTCAAGATCTAAAAGTTCTATGAAGACCTTGAGAAGAGATTTTGATGTCTTGAGGGGTCAAAACTTGGAGGAGCACGTAGAACACTTAAAGATAGGGTTCCGGATGTTAAAGGATAACTCGCTCTGTGTTAGTAATTTTATAAGAGGGAGAAGCGTTCCTTTGCCCTTGGTACAATTTTTTTTTTTAAACCACTAACATAATGTACGAAAATTCATAACCAACTGGGCCCAATTTCATTCATAAACATTTTCAGTTACACAATGCAGTCAACAATATTTTCAATAGCCATTTGGGCTCGTTCACAAATCCAAAACACTTTAGTAGTTTGGAAATACAAATTTTTACAAAAATCTGCGGAATATACAATTAAATACAAAGTAAAGAAATGCAATGCAGACACAAATTGATCCCGACATCTATCCTTCACTTGTATGCTGTAGGTATACTCCCGTTGCCCTAACGGGGTATTCATTTGATCCTGAAAAATAATTGCAAATTTTGGGTGAGTTTTGCGAACTCAATGAGTGACCATTATCGATAGCTCACCCAGTCACATAACACATAAATCACATTATTTCACATCTCACATTATTTCACATTTCCCATTCAATACACTTAATCATTCATATTATGCATATGCAGTGTGTATGAGACTCACTTTCCATTTGTTAATTTCTTGTGACCGAGTGCCTAAACTGTCCCGTATAGGGCTCATTGATAACTGTCCCTTATCCTCTTGGGGGATACAGGGTTCATTAAACATAGCCTGAGACTCTGATTCACTTTTGAGCTCGAAGCTCATTTTCACTCATTGAGCTTTAAGCTCTGACCGGTGGCTACTCTGGTCACAACAGACATTATGTTTCATGCATTCATGAGATGGAATGCATCACTCACATTTCTATACACCCATTCAATCACTTTCGCATGTCATCAGATCTTAGTCCGACATTCAACAGTAGAGTTGAGAATTCACACTTTCATTCATATGTAAATGCACATTCAGAACACATTTAATAATCACATTAAGTACACTTCGATATCCAAATCAAACATAACAATCATCGAACCTCCTGTCTGGAAACGAACATTGGTCCATCACATTCAGTAGTCAATTAATACGAAATTGAAACAAAGCAAACAATAAAGTGAGACCATCTCGGTCTACTCACAGTATGCTCCAGTATAGCATTCGCTTCCAAATTCTGGAAACGTCTGAATATGGACGTTCTAACCTGCACAGTTCATTTCCGCAATACACATTTCATGCACATTACAACTTTGCACAATTATAATTATTCAATAATGCACATGTATGAAAAGGATTATGTACAATGCATGTTCATGACAATCCCGGGTATCTTTTCTTTAATTTCATCAGAAAATCATTCCCATATCAAAACTCATCTAAGTATAATTTGTACTTAGGTTTATACCTTAATAAAACCATTAAATCACAATTCATAATTCATTAAATCACTTTCAGATTTTTCCAAGACACCCTTTTCAGGTCTACAGTTTACGTCCAATAAGAAGGTGAAAATGAGGAAATTTGGTCATACTCTCTTCTAGAAAAGTGTTCCTCTATGTCTCATCTTTCCATTAACACTAAAATCACTCAATTTGGTTCAGTAATTTGGAACATATAGCTCAAACGTTATCGGTTATCCATATTCAAAAACAGTGTACTATGCACAACTTACATCCAGAAATTCAACGTCTTAGAGGCTAAATCACAATTCCACTTTTTCATATGATTTGTAGCCCTATTTCTCTAGTTTACTCCAAATCAAAAATCATCTCATCATCTCATTTGGAAACCTATAGATTGAGATATAATCAAAATATTGATGTATGGGCAGTGAAAGAACACCAGTTCATATTATTTAAGAGCACACTCACCATACCCGTCCCACGTTTTTCAATCAATCTTTCTCAATTTATTTTAAAATGCTACTAATTTTTATGGACAGGTAGAAAATTGTCTTGCGAATCTAATGCTTTAAAAATCATATCATTTGGAGGTCTAGAGAAGAAGTTATGGTCAAAAAACTGTCAGATGTTTATCACCCCTAAAACATTCAAAGTCACTATCGTGCATTTGCATGATAGTGACATTCATCCTTAAAAGCCCAATGTCGCTATCATGCAAAGCACGATAGCGACCTTCACCTTTGAACCCCAAAAGATACTGTTGTGCTTTCGCACGATAGTGCTTTTCCATTTCTTCTTCTTCACAGACATCCTAAATTCTAAACTCCATAACTTTTGATATACAACTTCCAATTTTGCAAGCTTTATATCAATGGAAAGATAAAAGATAGATCTACAATTTATATGAAGACCCTAAAAACAAAGTTTGCCTCTATAAGGGTCAAAATTTCAAATCAATGCATCTGTCCCGAATGCCCATTCTATGTAACATAATAGACTTCTAAATATCATATCTCTCAACTCCGATGTCCTAAAATTTCATACTTTATATCAATGGAAAGCTAAAAGCAAGGTCTACAACTTTCTTGAAGACAATTTTGTTAAAATCTGCCTAGATAGACACAAAACAATTCACAAAAGTTTCAGATCAAAACTCAACACTGTTATTATTCATTTCCAGAAAATTTCCAGACTTCATTCTCTAAAATCCGTCACTTCAAAATTTTTATTTCTAGTTTTTCTACTCCATTTCAATCAACTCATTCACCACACATTCATATTATCCCAAAATATACAAGTTTAATCAAAAACCATCAAAAACTAAAAATTCATGTTCATCATATTCATGCTCTGTCATTTTTTTCTGCATTTTTAACTTTTGTTCTCAATCTCCATGTTTCCTCTCAACCTTCATTTTTACACTTATTCCCATCTTAGACCATCATTTTAC
>JANIJH010000007.1:42358163-42372348 GCA_024520975.1 Erythroxylum areolatum | reverse complement strand
ACTGGTTGATGTGTGGATGTCCAATTATGTACATCCAATTGTATAACAATTGGCATTATTTAAACCTTTGATGTACTGGTTGATGTGTGGATGTCCAATTATATATGTACAACCTAATGGTTTGTACCAATTTTATATCACCGACGGAATACACAATTCCGTCGGTATATGTTCACCGACGGAATGGAACATTCCGTCGGCACAAAACCTGAACTAAATTTGGCGACGTACAAATTACCGTCGATAATTGGTGAAACTTTCCGACGGATTATATTTCCGTCATTAACGTTATTACTTACTTCCGAAACGTTGTGACGGTGGTTCCGTCCCTAATTTCACCGACGCAATTTTTAGTCAATGTCCGTCGCAACATAACAACAACGGATAATATTCCGTCGGTTTTTCATTGACAATACACCGACGGTTATTTTCTGTCGGTAAGTAATAACGACAACCATGTTTACGACGGTTTCTTCTTTCATCGTGTTCCATCGGAGAACGTGAGTTTTCTTGTAGTGTCTCCATATTGGTTGTGGGTGTATCTACGTTCACGGGCTTGCCTAAAGAGCTAGCTACATAACTTAATCCTTCTAGCATCCATAGCTCCAGGTGTACCCACATCGGAAAGGTTTCTATGCCCTCTCGATCCATTTCCAACCCTGGTCTCCACCTCTGCAGAAAAACCGACTAATCCCCTATATGCCGAGGACCATATTGACAATGTCTTGTAAATTACATCCACTCTCAAACTTAAACAGGAAAGTCCCATCCTTACGAAGTAACACCCTTTCTAATCCCTTGTGACTCTATTTAGAGTGTTTACCACCGGAAACGCTGGTCTTTTATTCCAAAAGAATCCAATGATGGTTGAAGACCACTTGTTAACACTACCTCCAGTAGTTCCTTAGGCGGACAAATAATTTCATCTTTCATAACATCATAGAAGTGCTTAAGAGATACTTAATTTGTTTGGAGCAGGAAGAAATTTTTTCTTCCAGGCTCCCTTGGGCAATACTACATTCTCTTGGTTCTGCTTTTGACCTGAGATTTCAAAGTTTTTGGCTTTTGATAGAATGAGTTCTCTAGTTAGTGCCGGGAAATCTTCCTTTAGACCGGAGGTTTCTCCAGGCTCCATTTTCTTTCTCCACAGTCTATGCTTGTTTGGCAGGCAAGCTCGCGGAAGATGGAGCCTAGGAAAAAGGGCGGGAGCAAAAAGAGAGAGGCGGGAAGAAAAATTAGCTAGAAATAGAAGGGGAAATAGGGGTAAAAGGTTATATTTCTGATGAGCACAGGAACGATTAGCTCAACGGTATCTGTTAAATCTAAGGAATAAAAATCCATGAGATTTTGTTTTCTGTCTATCGTTCGTTCAGAAAAGGATGGAAGACTTTGTCTTCTTGCTAAGAGCAGACTTTACTTCACTGACATGTCCATTCCTATCAAAGTCCTCTCCAAGAGATCCCTGAATCAAGCACGAAGAATAAATCGAAATCAACCATGAGAACCAGTCGAAACATGGACCATTATCAGTACAAGTTGTTTCAGTTGATTCTGACTTCTGCAGTCGACGAAAGCGACAGACATTATAGTGAAGACTTGGTCCATCAACATGATCCTTCAACAAAATGACAATAATACCGATACTGCTCTATCTACTTTTGATGCCATATCAATTCTAAGAAGCTTATTTGCAAGTTCTGGCAAAAATTTTCCTCCATTGAAAGTTATCATAATGTTTTTTGGAAGGAATCAGGTAGAGAAAGATTAGTGTGGTTCTGCAATGTACACCAAGTTAGATGGAGTTAAGGACTAAGTCTTTCGTTTTCACTGAAAGCTATACGTTTCTTTCTCATTGTTTATAAGCTATTCAATTCCTGTTTATAAGACGACTGTACGTATAACGTAATTGATTATTTAATTTACATAATTCTTAATCCGTATTAAAACTTATAACATTATTTTTTACCATATTTTAAATATTTTAATATTTCAATAATTAGAATTTATTTAATTATTAAATTTTGTTAATCACTTCATATAAAAAATTTCACTAGTTTTTGTTAACAAAAAGTACATGTTAAGATATTGTAACACGTAACATGAAACTTAGTTACGTATATCGGATCAAATGTGAAAGGAAAATAATGAAAAAAAAATACATAAATACTTAATTTCAGTTCTATAACTTTCTAACGAGCTTTTCGAAACTAAAACGAGCATGAATTCTCTAGCACTTTCACAGGATCTACTCACCACGACGTCCATGGTTAACGTTTTTTTGTAGTTTTATTAACTCATGAACCTCTAAATTGATCAGAATAACTTTACGTTCACGAATTACTTGAGCAATTACAGGATACCTTAATTTATATATATAGCTTTCATATCAGGCCTCCTTATTACACACTTAATACAGGTTCAGTCCACATTGATTGTAGTATATTTTCTCTTTAGACTTCAGCTCATTAATCTAGATCTTTTATTGGATTATTTTATTATCTTACGTAACTTAACTGATAAGATATTAAAAACTAATAAAATGCAATTAATTGTTATCCACCTTGTAGAAGTATGACATTGATGGAATTCAAATTGGCTGTTAATTAACAAAAGTCTTAATATTTTAAAGATCAATTTGGTAATTGAAAGATTGAAATAGGAAATCATGTTTAAGACGAAGGATTAAGAATATATTTGTATATAACTCAAAAACACTACAATAAGGTTACAATACAATACAACGATGTATAGTCTCTAATCTTTAACCACTTGTGTTTCACGCACAGGTGAATAATGTGAGACTAGGAAAATGGTTAAACTAGTAGTCTAGTCAAGGGAACATGTGTGATAGTATATAAAATAAAAGAGAGAGACGCCTCGAGAAGGAGTAATAAATGCAGTGGACAAATCTGGCCCATTAAAACTTGTAAACATATCAGCGCATATCTGATTTTCCACCAGGCATTTCCCGGCAACCACAAGTTGTGTGCAAAATCCCTGTCAAGCCAATATGAATCTGGCAACACATTGAAGGGACCATAGATGATGGGCCAATGGATAACAAAATGAGTCTGTCCGGCTCCGGAATAGGTCTGGTCCAGTGCAATTCTACAGGTGGTGATCAAGGGGTCTTATAAATGGAAGGATGGTTATCCAAACATGGAAGACATAACGTAAAGTTGAAGAAAGTGAGTGACCAGAGTTGGTTTTATCATCGTAAGGAACAACATCCATGAGTAGTCAGTGTATGGTACCAACTTGGAATCTAAGGCAACAAAGACAAAAACAAGTCGAAGAAGAAAAAAGCAACACATCCTCTCACGTGCACAAACTGCTTCAGAATCCGAATCCCCTTGTCCCCATGTATGTATTTTATATACCTTATTCCTTTTCTTCTGCTCTTTGATACGTTTGTTTTCTAATACCTTTTCTGTGGAATGATGCTGATTCTCAACTTCTCTATCCTCTTTTACGTTTCATACCTAACCATGAGACAGAAACTTGCGTACAGAACAAGAACCTACGTATGTCCTAGATTGATCAGTTTCAAGGCTCTGTATGGAAACATATGGCGACTAGGTATGCTCTTATCATTTGGTTATTCTAAGATTGTGTTTTTTTGTATCATATTCAGGTCTGACCATGGAGTTGCCGAGCTAACGTGGGAGAATGGTCAACTAGCCATGCATGGATTTGGTGGGATTCCTCAATCTTGCCTGACAAAGCCAAGTTGGGTTAGAATAGGTGATTCCTTGGAGTCTATAGTCCACCAAGCCACATTTCACCAACAAGATACAAACTACCAGGATGTGCCACAAGCCCCTCCGAATGTAGGCTCCCTCGTGGAATCGTCCGATGGCTCTGGTCATTTAAAAATGGCCTCCTTGCTCATAAAGAAACATGCTCCACCAGAGACGAATCAGTATGCCAACAGCTTCAGTTGCACCAGTCGAAATGAAAACATGGACCGTAGTGCTTGCGCGAGTGCTAGAGCCCCAGCCACATCTTGTATGGAAAATGATGATGCTACCATGACGTGGGCTTCTTTCGAATCCTGTCGGAGCTTGAAGACCAAAACCACGGAGGAAGATTCAGCTTGCCATGGCGGATCGGTAATGAAACAGATCTTTGAGACAGCGTACTTGAGAGAGTCTGCCAGGTTGTCCTAATAACAAAGGAAAGAAAAGTGTGTGAATCTTTAATGATTGGTGGACCTCCATGGTCTTGCCAACAGTTAATACTGTACTAACTATAGGACAACAACAGCTCAAGTTAGGAAATGTTAAACTGGAAGTGCATGTATAGGTCCACGCTTCATTATTATATGTTAAATACGAAATTTACTGCAGATTTCCTGCAACCGTTCTTTGATTCTCGGGTGCATTGGTACAGGAAAATCATCATGAGGATCGTGAGACGAAAACTGAAACAGTAAGATCCAATTCAAATCGGAGAGTTCGAGCAGCGGCCATTCATAATCAGTCTGAAAGGGTAGATTATTCTTCCAATTCCAGGAATCTTTGCATAAGCTTGGAGTTTTATACATGCTATGTTTTCTGGTATGACCCGATCACTCAATTTCTAAAAACAAACCACGGAATTGGAATTGGTGCAGAGAAGAAGGCATAGGATCAATCAGAAGATGAAACAACTTCAGAAACTGGTACCTAATGCAAGCAAGGTGAGAATGTCTTTCCATACAAACATATGCGACACTTCCTGGAGTTGGATTCTAAAATGAAAAGCTGCAGACAGATAAAGCTTCAATGCTGGACGAGGTGATTGAGTACTTAAAGCAGCTTCAGACACAAGTCCAGATCATGAATACTGCCAGGAACATGCCTCAAATGATGGTCCCTTTAGGAATGCAACAACAGCTTCATCAACTGTCTGTCCTTGCCCGTATGGGAATGGGGTCTAGTCTTGGGATGGGAATTGGAATGCTTGACCTAAACACCATGGCTCATAATGCATCCCAAACTCTCCCTCCCTTCATGCACCCTAATCATCCACCACCACCAGGGGCAGCTACCACACCGGCGTTTGTTCATCAGGTACCCTTTGTAGTTCCTCATCCTTTGCTCCCAACACAAGGTCCTGCAACCGCCGCGCCACATGCGATTCCAGACATTGACAGCAAGAGTTTAGCTCCTTTGACAGATCCATATAGCGCCTTTGTAGCACAAGTATGTGATACAATTAACTTAAAAGGAAATTCTGGATATAATAACCATGGCTGTTACAATCTTGCTTTGAGCTTTTAACTTGAGATGGTTCTATTTTCGTTTTTGTTTTTTCATGGTGGAGTCGATGAACATGGAACTTTACAACAAGATGGCATCGGTGTACCAGCAACAAATCAGTCAGACTCAGACCACACAACCAACAAACAACACATCACAGCCTTACCCCAGGTGAAAGAGAACCGTTGCCAAGAGTAAAGGAAAATGTAACATAAACAGTATACTGATTTTACATATAATGGCTTCAAGATGCTGTTTTCAGTATATCTGTGTTTTTGTTTCTTTCGAGAATCTGCCTATGATTAACTAACTCAATAGATTGCCTTTTGTTTTATTGATGTAGGTCTTATATATTTTGCTGCAAGTCTTTTCTTTCTGGCTCTATAATAATCAAAATAAACTAAAGATTAGTTCAAACTTCACTAGAGCTAATATTTCTAATGCAAGAAACAATATATTTTAGAGTACCTGTGTTAAATTAATGCCCAATTATGTTATCATATGATTAAATTAAATTGCTAATTACTTCTTCTAGGATGGAAGATCCTGGCACCATGCATGTTCTATGACTAGCTCTTAATTATGGTAGACAGACAACAAATAAAATTAAATATTATTAACCAAATAAAGAAAGAGAAATTCAATTAAATTATTTGATAAATCTTGTAAAATTTTTCTCCCACCAAAACTTATGTCTAATGACTTGGTCGGATTGAGAATTATATGGTCTCACACCTGCGGGCATTAAGTGTTGTGGTTAGTTTAATTACATAGGAATCTTGCAAACTATATTTCAAATTTTGAACTTCATAAGTTATTAAATTACGAAAGTATTAAATTTGTTATGCTAGAGTTAAGGAGGTATTTGTTTCCATTTTTATTTTTGTTTTCAAAATTAGTATAAAAAAACCTGCCTATTTAAGTTTTTAGTTTCTGTTTTTAGTTTTGGTTTCTTCCTATTTTTAAAAATTATGAAAATAATAAAAAGTAGTTTTTGTTTCTATTTTTTTCATAATCTGATTTACTATCATTTAAATATATATTATTTAATTATATGAACCAATATTAAATTTGAAAGCGTGACTTGATTAACACGTTTATGATTAAAGGTTCATGTTCTTAATTAGAGAACTGATGAACGCTATCTTCCCTCCCTTTCAGTTTTCTTTCCTTAACGAAATGAAGTTGATATGGAAAATGAGCATGACTTCTTGCCAAATAGCTAACTTACTCCTTGATGTTACATTTCAACCATCCAAACAATTATTGGAATTAATATACTCAAGTAATTAATGAGTTTTCCTACCGTCGGTTCTATTCTCCTCAATTATATATAATTTATATTAAACGTGAATTTGTGTTGATAGTGAAATGTGCAAAATTCTAGACACATGAATTCCAAGGTTAGCTATTTGAGTAGTACTCCTCTGATTATTAAATAAAACCCCACTCCACGCATTTCGGGACCATACTTAATTTGGCTCGTCGATCGACTCTTTTCTTTTGAGAAAGAACTCTCCATCGACTGGGGCATAAGATATGTGCAAGTAAAATGATAATGTGTGGTAAGGCGACGTCCCACGATTGAAGTCTTTTGTATTCACTCGGTAAGGAAACGACAGAAACAAAGTGATATCTTCTGGTTTATGCATGGATGAGGTGTACCCAAGGGGGCAGTTTGAACTTGTTCTAAAGTGTTGTGCCCAAAACAATGGAATGAATCAAGTAAATAAGAAAAAATAATAGAAGGATACAAAATTTTTACGTAAGAAACTTGAGTGTCGGGAAAAAAAACTCATGAAACGAAAAGAGCCCGAAAATATGCACTATGTCAATAGAGAAAAATTACAAGTTCTCTCTCTCACACACACAAGCCCAAGACTAATAAAGAATACACCAATATGATGTTTAAAAGGACCCCAAGGGAATGTTTACATAGTAGTATACCCTTAGGATAGGAAATCTACCCAGAGTAGGAATTTGAAATAATGTCAAATAAAGAAAGAAAACCTACAAAAATAGGAATCTACATAGAGTAGAAGTCTTGAAGACTTGGATCCCAACAAATCTCCACCTTAACACAAGACCGAAAGTAGGAAATCTCTTCGTTGTAACTCCTGAAGGGCGCTCAAGTATTAAGAATACCGGCCTGCTAAGTCCAGACAACGCTTAAACTTAGCAATAAGTAGTGGCTTAGTCAATATATATACCTTCTACCACCTCGAAAAGCAATGCGAGAGGGATCCTATAGATCATAATGAATGTAATCCAGAGTTCCTTTGGTCCTTTGAATCTTCGGGGAAGAGAAACTCACTCTAGTCTGTTAATGTTTACAAAACCCCATATTACCTAAACTCTGGCTCAATAAACCACTCTTGCATAAGATTTGCATCCCTTTCTCACCTATATGACCTAGGCCGTAATGCCACAATATGGTGGCATCTTAATGAGACTTATATGAGGCAGCATCACTAGTACCAATAACAATAGAGTCCTGCAACACATAAAGAGCACCATGCCTTTTTCCTTTAAGGATTACAAAATTACCTAGGGATATTTTCATGACTCCACCTTCAGAGGAGATCCTATACCCAAGAGACTCAAGTTTACCAAGTGAAATAATGTTGTGCTTCAAATCAAGACCGTGACAAAGATTAGAGAGGGTTTTAACAACTCCTCTTGATTTTTAATATTGATTGTATCCTTGCTTGTCACATTATATTGTACATTGTTACCCATAAGGACAAGACCCTTAGTAGTTTCGTAGGTGGCAAACCTATCTCTATGAGGACAAATATGAAAAGCACAACCGAAGTCTAGGATCCATTCATCTTTGGATCGTTGTTTGCCTTGAAAAATTAAAAGAGCATCACTTCCTAAACTATAATCAACCACAGCAGCCTCAGGGGTAGAATCTAATTAATTACCCTTGTTTTTACCTTCTTTTTCAAGTTTATTTTCCAATTTATAATAATCCGAGACTTTGTGTCCAATTCTCTTACAATATTTACATGTAATATTGGCATCTCTACCTCTAGACTTAGATCTAGACTTCTTATAGTTTTTACTGCTCTCTCTCTTCTAATCAAAAGTTCTACCTTTAACTGTTAAACCCTCAACTTCCTTTTTATTGGAAGCATCAAACTTTTTTTAGACAACAAAGTAGGTTTAACTTCTTCTAAAGAGAGAGATTCAAGATTACCATAAAGCATGATTTCTTTAAAGTTCTTATACAAATAAGGTAGTGAAATAAAAAAGCAACACTGCTTAATCCTCATCCTCAATTTGAACATCAAGATTTTCTAAATCAATAATAATTAATAGAATTAAATTCGTTAAGATGAGATGGGACGGGTGTACCTTCAGACATCTTAAGCATAAAGAAACATTCTTTGAGATGAAGTTTGTTGGCTAGACTCTTCGTAATGTAAAGAAACTCCAATTTCAACCAAAGTCCTGTAGCAGAAGTCTCATGGACTATTTTACAGAGCATTTCACGCATCAAGCGTAAGTAAATAGCGAACAAGGCTTTTTTGTCTAGCACTTCCCAATCCTCTTCTGACATATTGGCGGGTCTTTTTGTCTTTCTAGACAAAGCTTTCTTCAATCCATGTTGTGCGAGAACAGTTTGCATTTGGACCTTTCAAATAGCAAAATTGATTTTTTCGTCGAACTTGTCGATGTCAAATTTGGTTGAAGGAGACATGGCGACAAGACTTGATTAACTAAAATGAACCTTGCTCTGATACTAATTTGTTGTGCTAGTAGTTGCGGAAGCAATGAAATCAATTAAGTAAATAAAGAAAAAGAGTAAAAGGACAGAGAATTTTTACGTGAGAAACCAGAGTATCGGGAGAAAAATCCACAGGACAAAGAGAGCTCGAAAATATGCATTATGTCAAAATTACAACTGTTTTCTCTTTCACACACACAAACCCCAGGACTAATGAAGAGTACATCAATACAATGTTTCAAAGGACTCCCAATGGATGTTTATATAGCAGTATAACCTTAGGGTAAGAAACTTACATAGAGTAGGAATTTGAAATTGGTGTTAAAAAAGGAAAGAAAACTTACACAAAGTAAGAATCTACATAGAGTAGAAGTCTTGAAGGCTTAGGTCATTATTCCAACATAAAATTCAAAAATTAAAAAAGAAAAACCAAGCTTAATTAGAATCTCAATAAACTCAAATTATACTTGTTAATTTTCAATCAGAGTAGGTCATATTTGAACTCTTTTTTCAAATTTAATAGAGAAAGAGAGAGAAGTAAGACTTGAGCATTGTTTCTCATAGGAGCAAATGACTCATATAATGATTAAAGCATTACTTAAAAGGCAAATTCATCTCTTTGAAATGCAGACTCAGCGTTTCTAAGAAACATATTAAAGAAGAGTATTGGTGTTAATGCTTTTCCATGAAATGAGAAGGTCGTCATTTCCTCAAGCCCAACTTGTTTTAATAAAATACTTTCCATAGATAAATATGGCTTCAAACAACTTGTTTTGATAAAATAATGTCTATAGATAAATAGAGCCTAAAAAACGCTTATCTCCCTAACCGTCTACTCTTCGGTAATTACTTCATTATATGACACGATCTTTAAGTTGTTGTGTATCAAATTGTGTGCTTAATTTAGGCTTTTAATGAAGAACATGATCTTAGACATACCTAATAAGTCGAATCGAACGTGACAAGAAACAAAAAAATGAGGAAATATTTGATTTCAGTCTCTATAATTTCAAACGAATTTTTTGAACTGAAACAAGTGCGAATCTACTACCGTCTTTATGGAAAGTCCTCTCCAGAACACGGACAAAGTCTTTCTATAGTTTTCTCAAAACGTAAGTTCTCTTAACAGGACAGAGAATCCTTCTGCTTACGATTGATATGAGCAACTGCAGGAAATCTTAACCTTTATATATAACTTCAATATCAGGCTTTCCCATCATAAGGTCAATATGAGTTCGGTCTATACTAATTGGGATTTATTTTTACCCAAACTTTGATCCATTAATTTAGATTATTTATTGGGTCATTTTATTATCTTTACCTGGATCAAATTAAATCGATAATTTATTGAAAAACCAAAAATTGTAATTAATAGTTGTCCAACTTTTTAAGATAGGACAAAATTGTCCAAAAAAACTATATTGCCCAAAAAAAACTATGTATCACACTATATTTTATATATATATATAACAGATTCTCTAACTTTATTATGTATTAAGTTATATTTAAATTTTCAAAAGTCTAGCACTGAATATATTCTGACATATGATCATCTATTAATGTGTATTCAGATTGAAAAGCTTTGATAAAAGAGTTTTTATTTTTATTTTTTGTGATCTTTATAATTTTGAAATGATTCATTTATGGGATTAATTGAAATAGTTTGTATTGTTATGGCAAGATTAGTTTGTCCCTGCTGTCCTTTAAACATAATTTATTATATTTTTTTAGATCGTAATCTGTCATTAAAGCGTGAATTGGAATCCCTCTTCTGTATATAAACTTTTGAAGCAATGAAAAATTAAGTAGCATTCCAATCTTCCATGTTCATATTTGTTTGTCGTGAGTGTTAAAAAGAGCACCACGAAGCTAATATAGATTGGCATGTTCAAAGGAACTTTAGTTTTGTGTATACTTTACCCATGTTTCATTTAATATGTTCATATTTTATTTTATTAAATTTTATTCACTTATTTATATAAGTCTTACGTAAATATATAAATAAAATTTAACAAAATAGGATAGGAATTGGTTTTCGGAATTCCGATTCCTATCCCTTAACCGATATTAACTCTCCCAATACGATCAGTTTACTTGCTAGCTACACATCTACCCTTCATCAGGCTCATTACGTACGAACGTAAGAGTCCTAGATTATCTGCAAAAGTCATGTGCACGACAGATGGATAAATTCTTAGCAGGGGCTTGCTAACATTCGGAATCATTAATGAGCTAAACATCTAAACACATGCGAGCCACTCGAGTTGGGGTTGAACGGGACCAGTATTGTATGAGTTGTATATCATCTCGTCACCATTTGACATGTCTAGCTCTGTAGCTGCAGCTAGACTAGAAGCACCGACGACTTTTGTAGTTGCATGAGAACCAAGTTGGTTTTAGTTAGGCTGGACGGTACATACCCTCGTGTTCCTGTCGCGATTCACAAGGAGACTTCGTTAAGCTAGTTTTCAATGACGAACTGTATGGTGAGGACCATCACAAGCTGGAACTTGGGAGAGAGCTCCATGATATAATTCTCCCATGAAAGTGACATGCTCATCTGCAGCTATTCTGTTATTGGTCCACACTATCCAAGTCCAACCCAATTTCCCAAGTGCATTAAATGAACGAGAAAATGAAAAGCAAAATGTAGAGAGTTCATTTTTGGCCTCAGCCACTGTATGGAATCTTTTAGGGGGAAAATAAGAAAAACGGGTCGAAAATTGAAATTTGCTACTGATTGTTTTTTGAGTTAAAAATGTAAACTTTTTTAAAAAAGTTGTACTCATTTGAAAAGGTAGTATTTTTCGTTTAAAAATATTTTTAAATAAGTATTAAAAATTTTAGAATTTTTGTGAATTCTTATCAAATTATTTTAACAGAATTAACTTTCAAAATTTAACATTCTGTGATTATTTTTTCAGTAAACACTTCGCTGTCATTATTATTGTATTCAGTATTCGCCTGGATTAAAAGAGTAACCGGTAGAGTATGGTTTATTAGGTTCAGGGGCCTGGATTAGTAGGAAACAACACTAAAAACTAGGATAAGTAGTACTTAACTTATAAGATGATCTTGTTTGATAAATAACTCGTGGGCTGATTGACAATATTTGATTGTTTGGCTTTGTGAAACTATTGATAATCATGTTAGATAATAAGTTAATTAAATTGATATATTGAACTTAATTTGTTATTTTTAAAAGTCCTCTTATAAGAAACGTTTTGCTTTGGCAGTTAAGAAATTGAGATAAAAAAATAATTGTACCTAAAAATTATTACAAATTATTCAAGCTGTCATCTTATATTACTCAATTATGTTGTTAAATTTCATTTGAATTGTTATATAATTTTGTATTTGGATGTATCATTACCTACAAATTTTCTTGTTGATTTATGGTTATGATTTTATTTAAACATTCTTCTACTCTTTTCTATAATACTTAAAAGATTAACAAAACATTATTATTAAACATATAAACTTAATTTTTGTAAAGTTGAATATCTAAAATATAAATTCTCATTAGAATATTCAAAGAAAAATTAAGATATAATACTTATATTATTTTTTTAAAATCAAATGACCATAAGTTATTTTACATGTAAACAATTAATAATAAATATTTAATTTTACTAAACAACTTTAAATAAAGAGTTGAAGTTATTTTTTGTTTAAATTAATTAATATAATTAATCATTAATAGAATCAATTAATAGTTAATACAATTCTACGTATAACGATAGCTTTTTGTAAAATTAAAGAACAAAAAAGAGCACGTGCATACAAATAAAAACAATAACGAAACGGAGAAAGAGAGAAGAAAATGATTCAACTAAACGGAATCTACACCATTAATTTTTATGGGTGTTGATTCACATGTCCACTCCATTAAGCTTTTTCTAATCCCCTTTTCTCCTCATAAACCGATCCTAAGAAATTATATATTTGACTAATAAGATGCTAACATTGGCAAGTCAACATGCCGACAGATGAAACCGACTTAGAGTCTTCAAGAGAGATCGTGGCATCGGCAAATTTAAGCTTGTCCGCGGTCTCCTCAGCCACCCTATTGAACAGTGTGTTTCTTCTTTAGAAGACCTGCCAGGGACAAAGCCCGGAACATCTTCTTTTCTTCTCAAGAGAGCACTCTTTTACACAACTACTATTTTTTATCTGCACAAGTTAAACCTCAACATGTGCAAATCAGAATTTAAGACGCAAAATCTTTATCAGTTAAGTGATTTTTTTTTCTGTAGCTTACATTTATAGACGTTATATTTTTATTTTTAAATGAAAATGGTCCTATTAATATGTGAAACTCATCGTTTTGAGTCTTCCAATTCTTCTAATCACACACACAAATTAGTGGGTGGAGCTCCGACCACCATTCCAGCTCTGGGAGAGTAAAACTCTTTCTGGGAGCCTTTAAACTGTCGCCATTAGTGTTACAGGAAAAGATTTGGTATCATACCAAAGGTCTCTCTCATACTACGACTTTTTCTCGCAGAGAGCTTGAAAGCATTAAGCGGATGCAACCTAGTAATTGGACGAATCCATGCCAACGCAAACTGGGTTTTGGATCTTTCTGTGTATCAATGCTCGATGTTGGTTCCTCGGACAACGCAAACCAGATCGCCGTTGGGTGATGTGTAGGAACACAGTTTTAAGGATTGGCCTTTTACATACTACTAGAAACTTTTTTGGCAACATAATCATGCAGGAACACTAACTAATTGTTCGCTCATCTGCTGGGCCCTGTTTATAGAAGTGGAAATGAGAGCACCTCTGTGTTCAAATCCTACATTTATAAGCCTTAATTTTCATGAATTGGTCAAAGGTATTGGTTTCCTTTAGGGGTGAGCATTATTCGGACCGGGTCGGGTATAATTCGGGTAACAAAATGGTAAAAATACGGTAAATCGGGCCGGCCCGAATATTACCCAAATTATTTCGGATTTGGGACGGGTAACTCCGAAAAAAATTCGGGTTACCCGATTACCCGAATCAAGTTTTTCTCTTTAGTATTATTCGTTTGAATTGAATTAAAATTAGGGTTTCCTAAGTCCTAACTTCTCGATTCTTCTTCTCACCTTCTCTTCTCGCCTCTCGGTTCTGCCTTCTGCCTTCTCGCCTCTGCCTTCTGCGTTCGTCTTCTCGGTTCTTCTCGCCTTCTCGGTTCGTCTTCTGCCTTCTCGGTTCCTCCTCCGTT
>JANIJH010000007.1:42208950-42229599 GCA_024520975.1 Erythroxylum areolatum | reverse complement strand
TCGTAGGATCTAGTCTGCTTAGTTCCTAGGGCAAGTTGGACTCATTCAACTCGAATAGAAGTAGTGAATTTTAGTCATATGAAATGTACTTGAAAGAAACCATGGAAACTTTTGTTCATTATGGACAAATAAGCATCATTGGTTATTGCTCAATCCCGGAAATTGCGATTCCAATCTGGACATATTTCGACATTCTAATCCCAACATATCTTTTGAGCTTGCAAAACATGTTGCCTACAATGATGATGATGTTGAGGTCGAGTAGCTGTTGTCTTTGCTATGTAGCATGAAAGTTTTTCATAAAATTCAATATCCAATTCTGCGGGATCAATTCTTTGAGCTATTTAACTTAAAACTTGGAGAGCTAGCAAGTTGGCCTATGTATAGGCTGTGTTCAATTTCGCCTTTACAAGACTCAGCCTCCCTAGATAAAAAGAAATAGTTTATAACTATATTGAGAAAGTTACTCAAGAGAAAGGTTGCTTGAGAACTTTTTTTTAATATAAATAAAATATAATAGAATAATCTTCAATATAAAAAATATTGAGTAATTTAGTACATGATTAATAACAAATTTTTATTAATGCAAAATAAAAAATTATATGCTTCAATTGTTTTGAAATAATCGGTATTTAATTTATTGTTCTTATTTTTATGATCTTGTATATATATTGGAATAAACAATACACATTTCGTTTGAAAAATGAATGTTTGGCAGCCTTTGAATGGTGAAATTGTTAAATAACATAAAAGAGATCAACATTCATTCACGAGGTCCCCCAATCTTTTGATTTGTTCATAACAATGATATTGATCAATCTTGACTTTATTTATCCACCAATTCAGCTGCACATGGTTACTGATCAAAAGTTGTATATCACCCACCCTTGTGAAGCCATGGGGCCCTGAAGCTCATCACTTGTATTCACTAAAGTAGCTAAATTCAATCGAGAGTAGAGACTAGAATATCCAAGCTTCGACAATTTGACAGGCAAGTATCTCGGAGTTTCTGATGGTAACTACTAAGCTAGAAACAACATAAATCCAAAATGTTTAACAGCATCCAACTTTTAACTACTCAAACGTCAGCCAATTGGCACCTAAACACAACAGCGAAGTGCTTGCAGCCTTAGAATCAGTTATACAAAAATCGTACCATACGGGCGGTATCAGGCGGTACATATTGTACCAGTTAAAAAAATAGTACAAAGAGTGATGCTTTGGTATCAGGGTCACGTACCAATCTATACCGGGTTGTTTTGGTTGGTACTAGCCGATATTATTGGTATTTAGAATACCGATCATATACTGGCCAATAATAGAAAATTTAAAATTTCCAAGGGTATTTCAACCAAAAAAATTTCTTAAAACTCATTCTTCCTCCCTCCACCCCCCGGGGTGGTATGTATCGTAGTAGCCAAAAAATGGTACAAATATGTTTCAGTATTGATTTCATGTACTAGATTGTTTCGATTGGTACAGGTTGGTATTGTTGGTATTCCAAATACCGGTCATATTCTCCCTACTTGTTGCTACTCTTCTTTTGTCTCTCTCTATTCTCTCTCTCACTTTCTCTTTTATAAACAAAATCAAATTAATTTAAAACCCCCTCCTTGCCACCCTCACCCAGTACTCTACATTGCTCTTTTTCTTCTTCCTCTCATTATTTTTCTCTCTCACACTTTCACTCTCTCTCTCCTTCACCGTCGCCACCACTCCCTTGCCGACTGTCCGACGACCACCATTGCACCCCAGCAACCCACCATTGCACTAGTCACAATCACGAAGTCTCCTTGGAATCGCCAAATTTGAAATAGATCTAGATCAAAACCCAACCTGACCCAACATTGAATTCGATTCTAATTTTTTGGGTGTATTTTTTACTCTTAAATTTGAAAAACAAATTTATTGTATTTAGATGTTTGTGTATGTTTTGTGATGAAAATTGTTGGAAATTATTGGTATGTTTTGCGATGAAAATTGTTAGAAATTATTGGAATAAATTTTTTTGAAAATTATTGGAAATGAAATTTGTTTATTTATGTTTTTGCAATTGTTGAATTGAAATTGTTGGAAATTGTTAAAAATGAAATTGTTAGAAATTGTTGGAAATTGGAAATGAAAATTGTTGAAAATAGTTGAAAATGCAAATTGTTTATGTATATTTAATTATTTTGTGAATTGTGAATTTGTGATAGTTGAAATTGTTGGTTGTTGGAAATGAAATTGTTAGTTGTTGGAAAGGAAATTGTTGGAAATATGGAAATAGAAATTGTCTAAGTATGTTTTGTGATGTTTGAAACTTAGAAATGAAATTGTTCAAAATTGTCAAAAATGGAATTGTTGAAAATTATTGGGAATGAAAATTGTTGTTAATATATGTTTTGTAATAGTTGGATTGAAATTATTAGAAAATGCTAGAAATAAAATGTTGGAAATTGTTGAAATTAAGAAATGAAAATTGTTGAAAATGCAAATTGTTTATATATATTTCATTATTTTGTGAATTGCGAATTTGTGATGGTTGAAATTGTTGGTTGATGGAAATGAAATTGTTGGTTGTTGGAAATTTGGAAATGGAAATTGTTATGTATGTTTTGTGATATTTGAAACTTTGAATTGAAATTGTTCAAAATTGTTGGAAATGGAAGTGTTGAAAATTATTGAGAATGGAAAATGTTGACAATGAAAATTGATTATATATGTTTTGTAATGGTTGAATTGAAATTGTTGGAAAATGTTAGAAATGAAAATGTTGGAAATTGTTGAAATTAAGAAATGAAAATTGCTAAAAATTGTTGAAAATGCAAATTGTTTATGTATATTTCATTATTTTGTGAATTGTGAATTTGTGATGGTTGAAATTGTTAGTTGTTGGAAATAAAATTGCTGGTTGTTGGAAATAAAATTGCTGGAAATTTGGAAATAAAAATTGTTTATGTATATTTTGTGATGTTTGAAACTTTGAATTGAAATTATTCAAAATTGTTAGAAATGGAAGTGCTGAAAATTACGGGAAATGGAAAATGTTGGAAATAGAAATTGTTTATGTATGTTTTGTAATTGTTGAATTGAAATTATTGGAAAATGTTGAAAAATGTTGGAATTAAGAAATGAAAATTATTAGAAATTGTTGGAATTAAAAAATGAAAATTATTAGAAATTGTTGAAAATACAAATTGTTTATGTATATTTCATTATTTTGTGAATTGTGAATTTCTGATAGTTGAAATTGCTGGTTGTTAGAAATGAAAGTGTTGGTTGTTGAAAATGAAATTGTTGGAAATTTAGAAATGGAAATTGTTTATGTATGTTTTGTGATATTTGAAATTTTGAATTGAAATTGTTCAAAATTGTTGGAAATAGAAGTGTTGAAAATTATTGGGAATGGAAAATGTTGGAAATGAAAATTATTTATATATGTTTTGTAATGGTTGTATTGAAATTGTTGGAAAATGATAGAAATAAAAATGTTGGAAAATGTTGAAATTAAGAAATGAAACTTGTTAGAAATTGTTGAAAATGCAAATTGTTTATGTATATTTCATTATTTTGTGAATTGTGAAATTGTGATGGTTGAATTGTTCGTTGTTGGAAATGAAATTGTTGGAAATTTGGAAATGGAAATTATTTATGTAAGTTTTGTGATGTTTGAAACTTTGAATTGAAATTGTTCAAAATTGTTGGAAATGGAAGTGTTGAAAATTATGGGGAATGGATAATGTTGAAAATAGAAATTATTTATGTATGTTTTGTAATGGTCGAATTGAAATTATTGGAAAATGTTGGAAAATGTTGAAATTTAAAAATAAAAATTGTTAGAAATTGTTTAAAATGCAAATTGTTTATGTATATTTCATTATTTTGTGAATTGTGAATTGTGAATTTGTGATGGTTGAAATTATTGGTTGTTGGAAATGAAATTGTTTATGTATGTTTTGTGATTATGTAAATCATACCCTTCAACTTGATCTTCATCTTTGAAACTTTGAATTGAAATTAATCAAAATTTTTAGAAATAGAATTGTCGGAAATGGAAATTGTTTATGTATGTTTGTGATTGTTGGAAAGGGAAATTGTTTATGTGTGTTTGTGATTGTTGGTAATGAAAATTGTTTATGTATGTTTTGTGATTGTTGGAAATGAAAATTGTTTATGTATGTTTTATGTAATTATGTTTTTTTTTGAATAATTGAATTGTTAGTTTTTGCCTTATAGTGATTTGTGTTCGATGAAATTAAATGTGTATAATGTATGAGTTATATTATATAAGATGGATATGCACATTGTATAATGAAATTATGTGTTCTTTGTTTTATATATGCATTCATTTATTTTTACAGATAAATAGAAGGAAGTTCAAATACTCTTAATCAAATCACTTTAGGAATATATAATGATCCAGCTTGGGCTCATGCCGCATTAGTTCCTAGTATGAGGAACCATACTATTTGCGTGTTTTGTAACAAAGATTTGAAAGGTGGAGCAATAACTCGATTAAAGAAGCATTTAGTTAGGGTTAAAGGGGATGTGAAACCCTATAAAAAAGTAAGTTACGATGTGAATTGACTAACAAAAAATTTGCTTGAAGAATATCAGCACAAGAAAGATAGAAGGGAAATGTTAAAATTTGAAATTGGTAGTGAAAGTCCTTTTGCTGGTTTTCATGATGATTGTGGAAATGTTGAAGATCGTAGTGGTAGTAGTAGTGGTAGTGTTCTATCTCAGGCCTAGTAAGAAGTGAATGTAACACCTGCATAGGAAAAGAAGAACATAGGTGAGTAGTTTTTTTCACCACGAACAACTTTTGGAGCCTAACCTTTAATTCGTAATGCAATGCAATCAAGAGATGCAGCTTATAATGTCGATATGACAGTAGCTAGATGGTGGTATGATATAGGTTCATCATTCAATGCTTCCTAGTCTTACTATTATCAACCTATGGTGGATGCAATAGCCTTTTACGATTCGGGATACAAAGCTCCTTCGATTGATGACTTAAGAGGTAAACTTTTGACTTGTTCAGTTTATGAAATTAAAAGTTATTTGGCTGAATGAAGAGTGAATTGGGCTACTTTTGGGTGTTCAATCATGTGCAATGGTTGGATAAATAGGAGACAAGAACATATTATTAATTTTTTGTTTATTCTACAAATGGATCAATGTTTTTGAAGTCTATTAATACATTTGATCTTGTTAGAAATACTAATACTTTATTTGAGATATTTGATGAATTTGTAAATGAAATGGGGCTAGAAAACATTGTTAAGTTCATTACTAACAATGATTCTACTTATAAATTGACTAGAAGAAGGTTACAAAATAGGTATAATTCTTTTTTGGACTCCTTGTGCTACACATTGCATTGATCTAATGCTGGAGAATATAACGGATCCTAAGTCGTTTCCTATTATTGATGAGACTATGTAGAAAGCTAAAAAGGTGACCAAATTTATTTATAATTGTGCATGAGTTTTGAATTTAATGAGAAAGGAATTTACCAATGGGTGAAATTTGTGTCGTCCTAGTGTGACAAGATTTGTAACAAATTTCTTATCACTTCAGTTTTTTGTTTCGATGAAGAAAGAGTTAAAACAAATGTTTACAAGTGATAAGTTAGTTGCATCTCAGCGTGTTAGGTTTAATGTTGGATTGAAAGTTTCCAGCATTATATTGGAAGATATAGAATTTTGATTTTAATGTCAATTTGTTATTCGAGTTTGCGAGCATTTGGTAAGGGTGCTTCACTTAGCTAATAGTGAAGAAAAGCCAACAATGAGTTATTTTTTTGATGCTATGGAAAGAGCTAAGGAAGCAATTAAGGCCATTCTAAAACATAGGCCTTTTTTGTTCACATCGTATCTTATAGTCATCAACGAGTAGTGAGAAAGACAACTTTCTTATTTCTTTATCGTTGAGGCATTTTTTAATCCTAATATATATTTTAGACCGGATTTTACAAAGAAAGCTGAAGTAAGTAGAGGAATGCTATTCACTATTACAACAATTGTTAGCCATGAAATGATGCAAGGTCTTTTAAGCTCATAAATAGAGCTTTATAAGTTATCTTTTGGAGATTTTGGATTGTCGATTGCTATTCGACAAAGAGCAAAACTTTCTCCAGGTATTAACTGTTTCTTTTTCTTATTTGTAGAAAATTAATTATCACTTTATTTTTTTGTAATGCAACTTTTATTATTTTATGGCTTACAATTTCTTGGAGGGATCAATTCGGAAGTGGTGTTTCAGAATTGCAAAGGTTTGCAATTTAAATTTTAAGTTAATGTGTGAGTGCAAAAGGCTGCAAATGGAACTGGAGCACATTTTGTTGGGCTCAAGTCTGGATCCCAATCTTGAGGTTCAATTCGAGGCCCTCAGGTGAGAATGGTGTGAAAGAAAAGTCGAAAGCATTTGATTTGTAACAAAATTCAGTTATTTGGCTAAACGAAGAGTGAATTGAGCTACTTTGGGTGTTCAATTATGTGCAATGGTTGGACAAATAGGAGACAAGAACATATTATTAATTTTTTTGTTTATTCTACAAATGGATCAATGTTTTTGAAGTCTATTGATACATCTATCCTTGTTAGAAATATTAATACTTTATTTGAGATATTTGATGAAGTTGTGAATGAAATGGGGCTAGAAAACATTGTTCAGTTCATTACTAACAATGATTCCACTTATAAATTGACTAGAAGAAGGTTACATAATAGGTATAATTCTTTTTTGGACTCCTTGTGCTGCACATTGCATTGATCTGATGCTGGAGAATATAGCGGATCCTAGGTCGTTTCCTATTATTGATGAGACTATGTAGAAAGCTAAAAAGGTGACCAAATTCATTTATAATCGTGCATGAGTTTTGAATTTAATGAGAAAGGAATTTACCAATGGATGAAATTTGTGACGTCCTAGTGTGACAAGATTTGTAACAAATTTCTTATCACTTCAGTTTTTTGTTTCGATGAAAAAAGAGTTAAGAAAAATGTTTACAAGTGATAAGTGAGTTGTATCTCAGCATGTTAGGTCTAATGCTGGTCTGAAAGTTTCCAACATTATATTGGAAGATAGAGAATTTTGATCTTAATGTCAATTTGTTATTCAAGTTTTTGAGCATTTGGTAAGGGTGCTTCACTTAGCTAATAGTGAAGAAAAGCCAATAATGGGTTATTTTTTTGATGCCATGGAAAGAGCTAAGGGAGTAATTAAGACCATTCTAAAACATAGGCCTTTTTTGTTCACATCGTATCTTGCAATCATCAACGAGTGGTGAGAAAGACAACTTTTTTATTTCTTTATTGATGGGGCATTTTTTAATCCTAATGTATATTTTAGACCGGATTTTACAAAGAAAGCTGAAGTGAGTAGAGGAATGCTATTCACTATTACAACAATTGTTAGCCATGAAATGATGCAAAATCTTTTAAGCTCATAAATAGAGCTTTATAAGTTATCTTTCGGAGATTTTGGATTGTCGATTGTTATTTGACAAAGAGCAAAACTTTCTCCAGGTATTAACTGTTTCTTTTTTCTTATTTGTTGAAAATTAATTATCACTTTATTTTGTTTGTAATGCAACTTTTAGTATCTTAGGGCTTACAATTTCTTGGTGGGATCAATTCGGAAGTGGTGTTTTAGAATTGAAAAGGTTTGCAATTTAAATTTTAAGTCAATGCGTGAGTGCAAAAGGCTGCAAACGGAACTGGAGCACATTTTGTTGGGCTCAGGTCTCGATCCTAATCCTAAGGTTCAATTCAAGGCCGTCAAGTGAGAATGGTGCGAAAGAAAAGTCGAAAGCATTTTATTTGTAAAAAATTTCAGCATGGCAGTAGTGGCAGGTTCATTGCAGCCAACGATATGTTCGCTGTGGTGAACTATAAAGGCCAAGCACAATGATCTATTAGGAAAAGTTTGTCGCGATGAAACCACAAGATTTTTCGAATGCACCTCTAGGGAAAAGTACACTGCAGCAAACTTCGGCTTCGTCGCAGCAAACTCCCAAGGTCCAGAAAACCTCTTGGGAAAATTATGTTACAGCAAAAGCCTAGCTTTGTCGTGGGGAAGATACAAAATTTAACACAAAATCACCTTTTTGGAAAGGTTTGCCGTGGAAAACTTTGAGCCTCGCTGCAGCGAAACCCTCGGATAAACCCAGATCCCAACAATCCATCAACATAAAAGTTACACATACAATTCCAACCACGACTAACCACCAATAACTTAACTAAAAGATGTATATGAACATACACAAAGATCTTTTCAAATCTTGATTTTGCTACTAAATCAAAGAGTTAGTACAATAGCTTTAGTTACATATCAAAAACCACACCATCGGCTTAGTACAAAATACAAAAATACAATGAATACTCATATTGATAAGCTTATAAAGCTATCCCAAAAGTTATAGTTACTAACTTAGCTACAAAAGTCTCTAATCTTGGAGTTTGCCAAACTTTTTACAAGGATCACTAATCTTCTTGTTCTGCACCTGAGGAGTGGGAAAAATAATGGGTTGAGTTACTAAGATCAGCGGCTAATATATTTATAGCTAGTGATAATGAGTCATGTGTCAAGGTACTTATTCATACATGTATACATCTCATGCATTTAGCAATCCAATTATCCACAGTTCTAGTTTCAATCTCATGGTTCAACACATTCTCACATAAATCATATCATGTAGCTCACAATCATCAACATAACACTCACCATGCATCATGCTTACAGATCAAAATGCAAAGCACAAACAAATGGGTCGAGGGTCCTATGGAACAAAACGAAGAAATTGAAGTTTACACTGTGAACAAAACGAGTCCGATTTCTTAGGATCTCGTGTGCCACAAGCAGGCATCCAGGAAAAGGCTTTAGTCAATGTGCACGTGACGAACAAAATGGTTCTTCTCTTGCCCAATCATAAGCAAATTCTTATGCTCTAATCCATTTAATCAAAAATCGTATTCTCATACTTCTTATGCTTTTTCCTCTTTTGATCTATGCAAAATGTCATAATATCATTTAATGCGTAATCTTAGTAATAGCTCGTCATGCAATTTCATATCAATCACAACAATTCAATTAGAGCAATTCAAGCACTCAAGCAAACAAGTATTGACTAATTATCATAATAATCATAAACATATTACCTACATAATTTGTTGCAAATTCCAAATTCTTAAGTAGGCTCTTTTTGGTTTCTTAAAACAAACCAAATTCCCATTCAATCATATGCTCAAATAGAAGACCTGTAAGACTTCAAAATCAAAAACCAAATTGAGCTTAACTCAACCTACCCATAGTTTATCTAGGTTAGAAAACTCAAAACCTAGTTGAAAATCCACAATATCCATTTAGGGTTTCTCTTCTTTTTGCCTCAACAAACCCATTTCACTCTCTAATCCATTTTTCTATCCAAACAAGAAGAAAAGTAATAGAGATTACCTTAACAAGAAGATTTCCTCTTCTTTTGCTTTTTCTTTCTTTTTCTCCCCTAGCTCTCCCACGATTTCTTCTTTTCTCTTCTCTCATGTTTTTCTTCTCTCTCCTCTCTTCCACGACATTTCTCTCGTCTATCTTCTTAATTCAAGACACATTTTCTTCTTGCTCTTCCCCTTTTATCCCTCATTTATCTTGCCCTTCTAATTATGCCATTCTTTTAACATACTACCTATTAGCCCCTTAGTCTATTAAATCTAATACCTTACTATACTCTAATTAAATTCTAACATTCTCCATTTAATACCTCTAACTTGTATTCATGCTTGCTAATCTAATGAACTAAATTATAAAAAAATAAATAATAAAATAAATAAAAATTAAAGAAAAATTTGAGGTCCAACAATTCCCCTCCCTTAAAGAATTTCGTCCTCGAAATTCTTACCTGAGCTTACAAAAGGATGTGAATACTTCTCCTCCATTGCTTCCAAAGGCTCCCATGTGGCCTCCTCTCTTGCATGATTCTTCCATAAGTCTTTAACTAACTTTACAGTCTTGTTTCTCAAGACCTTTTCCTTCGAATCTAGAATCTCCACTAGTTGTTCTTCATAAGTCAAATCTTCTCTTAATCGGACCTCTAAAGGTTGGACTATGTGCGAGGGATCTGATCTATACCTTCTCAATATCGACACATGGAAAACATTGTGGATCTTAGACAATTCTAGTGGCAAAGCTAACTTGTAGGCTAAAGACCTAATTTTCTCAATGATCTCATAAGGGCCTATGTATTTTGAACTGAGCTTGCTCTTTTTACCAAATCTCAAAACTCCTTTCCATGGAGAAGCTCTAAGAAACATTGTCTCTCCAACTTCAAATTCTATCTCCTTTCTAAGTGCATCTATATAGCTCTTCATTTTGTCTTGAGTTGCCTTAAGTCTCTGTTTCACCAATTTAATCTTATCGATTCTAACTTGTATCAATTCAGGTCCTACAAGTCTCTTCTCACCTTCCTCAGCCCAATAAATAGGAGTTCTGCACCTCCTACCATACAAAGCCTTATAAGGTGCCATTTGAATTCTTGAGTGGTATGAATTATTGTAAGCAAATTCGATTAAAGGCAGATGATCATCCCATGAGCCTTTAGAATCCATAAAACAAGCTCTTAATATTTCCTCCAAAACTCATATTGTTCTCTCCGATTGTCCATCAATTTGTGGATAGAAAGCTGTGCTAAAATGTAACTTAGTTCTTAAAGCCTTTTGTAGACTTTCCCAGAACCTGGAGGTGAACCTGGGATTTCTATCTAAAACTATAGAACTTGGAATCCCATAAAGCCTGATTATTTCATCTATGTATTTCTTGGTCAAAGCATTCAAAGAATCAGTTTGTCAAATTGGCAAGAAATGCACTGACTAAGTTAGCCTATCCATAATCACCCATATTTCATTATGTTTCCTGCTAGTCCTTGGCAATCCCATTAAGAAATCCATTGTAATCTTCTTCTACTTCCATTCCGGAATAGACAAAGGTTTAAGCTTACCGTTAGGTGCTTAATGTTCTGCTTTAAGTTGCTGGCACACTAAGCATCTACTAGCATACTCTACATCATCTTTCTTCATTTCTTTCCACCAAAAATGCTCTTTTAAATCTCTATACATTTTCGTACTCCCTGGATGCATTGCATAGGGAACATTGTGTGCCTCATCAAAAATCTCATCTTTCAACTCTTACATATCTGGAATACCTAATCGGTTACCTACCACCATCAATCGATCTTCTCTTATCTCTATTTCAGAAGGTTTACATTTTTAATCTCTTCTCTGAGCCTCCTCAAATACTCATCTTGTTCCCACAATTCCTTAATCTTCTCATTCAACACTGGCCTTACTCTAAAATTAGTCAATATACAATTAAATTTAGTTTGCTTTAATGTCACTTTCAACAAAGGTAAATATACTGTCTCCACACGTGCCATAGTAGATTTTCTACTCAATGCATCTGCTTCTACATTGGCTTTCCCTGGGTGGTAATCTATCATCGAGTTATAATCTTTCAATAACTCTAACCACCTTTTGTGTTTTAGATTTAACTCTTTTTGACTCATCAAATACTTGAGACTCTTGTGGTCTGTAAATACCTTAGTAGTTACTCCATATAAGTAATATCTCCATATTTTCAATGCAAAAATTATGGCAGCCAACTCTAGGTTATGCGTAGGATAATTTATCTCACGAGGTTTCAATTGCCTAGAAGCATAATCAATTACCTTATCTCCTTGCATCAACACACACCTCAATCCCTTTCTCGAGGCATCATTATATATTATATATCCTTCACTACCATAAGGCAAAGTCAAAATTGGTGCAGTTGTGAGTCTATTCTTCAATTCCTGAAACTGTTCTGGCACTCCTCTGTCCACACAAACTTCTAATTCTTCCTTGTCAATTTGGCAAGTGGGGCTACTATCATAGAAAAGCCCTCTACAAATCTTCTGTAATACCTAGCTAGACCCAAAAAACTCCTTACTTTTGTGATGTTCTTAGGTGCTTCCAATTTCATTATAGCTTCAATTTTTCTCGGATCCACAAGTATTCCTTTTTATGAAATTACATGTCCAAGAAACACTACTTTCTTTAGCCAAAATTCACATTTATCGAATTTAGCATACAACTCTTTCTTCCTTAATGTTTCCAAGGCAATCCTCAAGTGTTCATCGTGCTCCTTATCACTTTTAGAATAAATCAATATGTCATTAATAAAGACTATAGCAAATCAGTCTAAGAATGACTTGAAGACTTTATTCATTAAATCCATGAAAGCTACAGGGGCATTCGTTAATCTAAAGGGCATAACTAAGAACTTAAAATGCCCATACCGTGTTCTAAAGGTAGTCTTTGATATATTAGACCCCTTTATCTTCAACTGGTGGTAACCCGATCTCAAGTTTATCTTAGAAAAGACCCTTGCCTTTTGCAATTGATTAAACAAACCATCTATGCATGGAAGCAGATATCTATTCTTAACAGTGACATGATTAAGCTTCCTAAAATCTATGCACATCCTCAACGATCCATCTTTCTTTTTCACAAAAAGAATCGGAGCTTCCTAAGATGAAAAGCTAGGTCTAATGTACCCATTCTCCAGCAACTCTTCAAACTACTCTCTAAGCTCCTTTAATTCTACTGGAGCCATTCTGTCAGGCAGAATTGATATCGGTACTGTGCCTGGAAGAAGCTCTACGAGATCAATTTTCTTAGGTGGGGGTAGTCTTGGTAATTTCTCAGGAAAGACATCTGGGAATTCCATGACCACTGGAATATCCTCCAACTTCCCTCCATCTGCTTTCGTGTCTACCACATATGCCAAAAATGCTTCACATCTTTTCCTCATCATTTTCTCTACTGTCAGTGCTGAAACAATTCTAAGCAGACTTGCTTTCCTATCCCCCATAAACACCACCTTTCTACCTTCGTCTAACAAAAACTTTGCTATCTCTTGTTTGCAATCTAAACTAGCATTATACTTTTCTAACATATCCATGCCCAAAATCACATCTAATCCTCCCATTTTTAATGGCATCAAATCCACCACTAATTTTTCTCCACCAATGTATATTTCACAATCTCTATATATTTGACTAATAATAATATATTGTCCAATTGGGTTACTAACCATCAAAGGACTATCTAATGGGCTTAAACTTCTACCATGCACAATTCTACTTAACGAAATAAATGAATGGGTAGACCCTGAATTAATAAAAAATATCATTATCAAATAATTTAACCGTACCAGTCGCAACTTCTGGAATAATTTCTGCATCCTCCCTTGTTATTGCAAATACTCTAGCTAATGCTTATCCCGTCGATCTTCCTGAAGGATTTACTTTCTTACTTGCTTCAGAACTGCCTATTTTAGTTGCAGTCTTAGCTCCCACAATCTCAGCCCTCTTTGAAGCTTATATTTGATTTCCATCTCGTTTGGAAGACTATGGGCACTCTCTAGCAATGTGCCCGTTCTCCCCACAGTTAAAGCACGCTTCAATCAGCTGATAACACTCCCTTTTATGGAACTTGCCACAATGATCACATTTAGGGATGGACGACTTATCCCCTTCTCTCCTACTACTGCCTCCCATCGTTGAGGCTTGATGAGAAACAGTTCTCATCTGTCTAGACCTGCTTGTACCACTACTTCTCTCCTCAGGCTATGCAGGAAAAGTCTTGGTACTCCTTTCTGACATAGGAGCACCACCACCCCTCTTGAGCTGTTCTCTCCCTTTCCTTTTTCTGTTCATTGCACTCTTTATATTCTCCACGTTCTTAACCCTTAGTGCAACTTCTATTAGTTGTTGCAAATCACAGAAATTCTGTGCCACCACTTTCTCTCTAATGGCCAAATGTAGTCCTGCTTCAAACCTTCGGTACCTAGCCCCTTCACTCATCATCAATTCAGCTGCATATTGGGCCAATTGCGTGAATCTACGGTTATATTCGCTCACTGTCATCTCCCTCTGGGTGAGGCTCAAAAACTCTCTCTGCTTCTACTGGATGTTCACTTTAAACAAGTACTTCTTCTTATATGACGTCAAAAAGTCCTTCTATATCAGGACTGGAGGTTTAATCTGACTCCCTGGCACACTTTCCCACTAATGTAGAGCAGCCATTTGTAGCAAACTTGCAACATATTCAACCTTCTCATCATCATCACAATCCATCTGCTCTAATATCCATTCTGTCTTTCTCAGTCATGTCTCAGCTTCTTCCGGGACAGCGGTCCCATAGAAGTCTACTGCCCCATACTTCCTTAGCTTATCAAACTATTTTCCTTTCTTAGCTAGGGTCGGAGCAAAAGTCGGCAGCATTTGGCCCATGGCTTGGACAAAAACCCGAGCAAAAGTCTGGAACATTCTCAAATTTAAGGGAGTAGGCACTTGCTCTTACGAAAGAGGTGCCTTTTGCATTCATTACCCTATCTTACTGAAGCCTCAGTATTCTCTGAAGCTCTAGACTCATCAGTGCCCTCCTCTCTTGGTGGAGGGTTAAGTGGAACAGATCCTTGGAAAATCCCTCGTGTCCTTCTACGAGGTAGCATTTTACTCCTTTAATTAAAACACTAACGATTAGCTTACGGTTCATTTTAATCTTATTTTCTACATGTATGTATGATATGCAGTCAATCAATTCAACAATGCAACAAGTGATCACCCATCATAATAATTCATCACACTACATATTCTAAGCCTAGGAATCCTTAGAAAGCCTAGGCTCTGATCCCAGAAATGTTGGGCCTGAGTCTCGATCCTAATCCCGAGGTTCAATTTGGGGCATTCAGGTGAGAATGGTGCGAAAGAAAAGTCAAAAGCATTTGGTTTGTAAGAAATTTTAGCGTGGTAGTAGTGGTGGGTTCATCGCGGCGAACTATAAAGGCCAAGCATAATGATTTTTCAGGAAAAGTTTGCTGCGGTGAACTTCTGGCTTTACCGCTGTGAAATCACAAGATTTCTCGAATGCACCTCTTGGGGAAAATATGCCGCGATGAGCTCCTGAGGTCCAGCAAGAAAACCCTTCGAGAAAATTACGCCGCGGAGAAGATACAAAGTTTAACACAAAATCACCCTTCTGGAAAGGTTCGTAGTAGCGAACTCTGAGCCTTGCCATGGCGAAACCCTCGGACAAACCCAAATCCCAACAATCCATAAACACAAAATTTACACATACAATTCCAACCACTACTAACCACCAATAACTCATCTAAAAGATGTATATGAACATACACAAAGATCTTTTCAAATCTTGATTTCAGTACTAAATCAAAGAGTTAGTACAATAGCTTTAGTTATATATCAAAATCCATACCATTGGCTTAATACAAAATACAATGAATACTCATGTTGATATGCTTATAAAGCTATCCTAAAAGTTATAGTTACTAACTTAGCTATAAAAGCCTCTAATCTTAGAGTTTGCCAAAATTTTTGCAAGGACCACCAATCTTCTCATTCCGTACTTGAGGAGTCAGAAAAATAATGGGTTGAGCTACTAAACTCAGTGGCTAATATATTTATAGTTAGTGATAACGAGTCATATGTTAAGCATATTAGTTATTCATATATGTATACATCTCATGTATTTAGTAATCTAATATCCACAGTTCTACTTTCAATCTTATAGTTCAACACATTCTCATATAAATCATATCATGTAACTCACAATCATTAACATAACACTCATTATGCATCATACTTATAGATTGAAATGCAATGCACAAACAAATGGCTTGAGGGTCTCATGGAACAAAATGGAGAAACTGAAGTTTACACCGTGAACAAAATGAGTCTGATTTCTTAGGATCTCGTGTGCCACAAGTGGGTGATCAGGAGAAGGATTTAGTCAACGAGCACATGACGAACGAAATGGTTCTCTCTTGTCCAATCACCAACAAATTCTTATGCTTAAATCAAAAATCATATTCTCATAATTCTTATGCTTTTTCCTCTTTTGATCCATGCAAAATGTCATAATATCGTTTAATGCATAATCATAGTGATAACTCGTCATGCATTTTCATATCAATCACAACAATTCAATTCAAGTACTCAAGCAAACAAGTATTGACTCATTATCACAATAACATATTACTCACCTAATTTGCTGGAAATTCCAAATTCAATTTTGCCATTCCTCTTGTTTTTGAGTGGGGTTTTCTTAGTTTCCTAAAACAAACCAAATTTCCATTCAATCATATGCTTAAATAGAAGACCCATAAGACTTCAAAAATTAAAAGCCAAATTGAGATTAACTCAACCTACCCATATTTCATCTAGGTTAGAAAACTCAAAACCTAGTTGAAAATCCAAAATATCCATCTAGGTTTTCTCTTCTTTCTTCTTTCACAAACCCATTTCACTCTCTAATCTTTTTTTCTAACCAAACAAGAAGAAAAGTAATGGAGATTACCTTAACAAGATGATTTCCTCTTCTTTTTCTTCTTCTTTCTTCTTCCCCCCTAGCTCTCCCACGATATCTTCTTCTTTTCTCTTCTCTCACATTTTTCTTCTTTCTCTCCTCTCTTCCACGACATTTCTCTCTTCTATCTTCTTAATTCAAGACACATTTTCTTCTTGCTCTTCCCATTTTACCCCTCATTTATCTTGTCCTTCCAATTATGCCCTTCTTTTAATGTGCTACCTATTAACCCTTTAGTCTATTAAATCTAATACCTTACTATACTCTAATTAAATTCTAACATTCTCCATTTAATACCTTTAACTTCTATTCATGCTTGCTAATTTAATGAACTAAATTCTAAGAAAATAAATAATAAAATAAATAACAATTAAAGAAAAATTCGGGTTCTAACACAGTTGAATTCATCCATTCTAAGAAAAGGAATAGATCTGAGCACAGGAGATTAAAGGACTTGGTCTTCATTCGCTTCAATTTAAAGCTTCGGGAAAGATACGCTATTATCATTATTAATATCGATATAATTTCTTATAATTTTCTAATAATTAAATTTTATTATTTATTAGGAGTCTTAATAGCATAGGTAGTTCAACATATCCAATTTCTATTAATAATATCGATCTTTTGACATATTGAGTTTCTGAAGAACCAGATTTGATAGATGTGAATGACTTGGAAGGTAATCTTAGTTGGGAAAGCATTGACATGTCATTTGGTACATTGAATTTGAATGATGATGATGATGAGGCTCCTCTTAATGATAAAAATTTTGTACTAAATGATAATTGGGGTTAGTGTAGTTATAGCGCGTATCCTCCCGTAGACGATTGAATGAAGTTTCAGGTTTTTTTTCTCTTCTTTTAATTTTGCTTATATTTGATGTATATGTTAAATTCTATATATATAATGTAATTGTAAATATTTTTGTTACATATTTCACTTCTACTTAGTTGGTTCCTCGTCACGAATTCTTGTGGTAAATTGTAATAGTTTGAGATTTAAAGATATTTATTATTCTTGTTATTAGATGTTTTGAACTTTTGATGTAATTATTATTTGTTATATAATGAAATTGTAATATTTTAAATATTTTGTATTATTATTAATTTTATATTTGTATGATGATAATTGTCTTTTTCTCACATTAATATGTGGTTATTATTTATATGTGAAATATCTTAAAATTATTGTTATTTCATATTAATTGTGGTTATTATTTATTATTATAATTTTTTGAAATATGGTTGATGTAAATCTGTAAAGTATACAGTGGAATTGTATAATATGATAATGAATTATTTTGCAATTTCTAAAAAAATTTAAGGACAATTTTATAAATTTAAAAAATTACTTGAAACGATACCAGGTATTGGCTGATACCGGTATAGTGTTGTATTAGAACTCAATCTGATATCAAATCTAGTACGGTATTTGTAGTATTGTTTAGAATACGTACACTATGATCGAGCCAAAATCTTTTGACCAGATCTATGGAGTTGAAGCGCTTTTTTTAGTTGAATGTGCATAGTGAGTGCAACCTTATCTTGGCACCAGACTTTACAAACTTGACACCAGTTTTGCAGCTTGGCTATCTCATTGCCATCCTTCTCAGCATTTTCCAGCCTATGCAGATCACGCTTGTGTCGTTTTCCACCGAGGTGCAAGTTAGGCAAGTTTTCAGTTGTGCACCTAATATTTGCACACTTCACACCAGTTTTGGTCTTTTCCATCTCTTCCAGCACCTTCCAACTTGGCAAGTCTTTCCATTTACTTACTCCCTGTTGAATGTGTCTTCAGTAATCCCTCATTCATGCACCAAATTTTACATAATCCACACCATCAACGTTGATTTGCCACATCAGGTTGCTCGTCAATATGCTTCTTGCCAATTTGCATCTCTTGCAATTTGAGCAGCTTGTTTTTCCTACCGTTAATTGCGGCTTATAGTTGAAGTCACCTGAGCATGGAACCTGACATATGGACCAGTAAAAATTATCTGATTTAGTCTCAATTTGTCTGATCAGGGATAGTGAGGATGGTGAGGATTCAGGCCTCTCTATTTGTGCTGAACGTTTAACTCCTGAAATCTTATCATTTCAGACTTTTATTTGCTCTAAGACTGGGAACTGCACTTGAGGATGGAAGTCGGTATAGATGATATTCAGTTCTAATGGACTCGGCATTAAAGAGGAAAAAAGAAGGAAAGATTGAAAATAAGAACAACAGCAACCATTTAGTCACACCATGTCCATTGAATTTGTGCTTCAGATACATATCAGCAAGCACAGAGCATATTAAACTAGTTCTCTTCATCAATTCCCATGGTTATTTGTGGATTTTTCCAAATTTTTTATTTTAAAAACTAAATTCAATGAAAAAAATTAAAACAATATTAGATCAAATAAAAACCATTCAAGATTGCTAAAATAAAACTCTAGTTTCTAGCTGTAAGATTACCTGATCCCATAGGTATGGTATCAACAAATGGGATAGGATTTTAAAAATGTACTTATCATGAATAGGTAGATCATAGATGCAACCAAAGCCTACAGCACTAAAATCCCACTCCTAAGTGTCTTCTTCTACTATTTCCTGGCATGCTGACCTTGAAATGATCAACACATTGTACTTTCAAGAGCTCACTATTTGTAAGGGAGAATGTTAGTAGTCTAAGTTAATAAATAGGTAGTTCTTAAGGTTTCCCATGTCACCGTGAGTTATATTAATTTCCATACATTAGTAATGATTTAATTATTGTACAAATTCTATTTTCTAGCACTACTAAGGCAGTTTGTGTTCCCGAAATGGAGTAATGCACCTAAGAGACTCAGAAATGTAGAATGCCTAAAAATAGAGTCAGCATTCGACATTCACAGATTTCAATATTCATATGCATCTACTGTCTGGACCAAGAGCTTAGGATATAATCTCAAGACATAGATGGTTAAAGGACCGTTAAGGAAAGTTAAAACGGAGCCTTTTTTCTTCAGCAATTTAAGGAAAGTTAAAACGGAACCTTTTTTCTTCAACAATTTGATTCAGTTGTGATGCTTAGATCTAACAATACCTAAACGACACAGAAATTTCCACAATCTCAAGAGTGAGTCTGTGACACAGAAATTATGCACTCAAGTATCCAAAAACTGACAGAATTGAAATTCCAAACCTGTAAGAATCAAGCTTACCACACCATTTTTTAAAAATTAGTGTAATATATTTTAATGCCTTAAGAGAAATACAACCTTAACAGGAGTCAAAGTCCTCTAGCAAAAGGAGGAGCACTCAATACTTACATGTTACACTTGTGATGTCTAACATTTGTTATGCTACTTACATACTGGTTTTCCCCCATTCGTCGACTAGCCATCTTCTTCTCATGGTGGGAGAGAGCTTCACTGCAAGCCCTCTTGCTATCAGAGTAAGCCTGCAATTGTTGAAGTAGCTGATCCGCTTCTCTGGTTACTCTAGTGAATACTCTTCTATTTCTGTCTTGCCATATGTAAACTTAAGTAGTAACAAGCACTTTAATAGCGGAATTAATTTGCAATTCTCGCCACCAGTGGCATTAGGCCTTCACCATCATATAGGGATTGCAATTTGGTCACCTTCCTCCTTATGCCAGCTCTCTTTTGATAGCAAGCTTCGTTGGAGTAACATTCATTTTCCAAACTTACATATATTCTCTGTTACATCGACAAGGGAAAAAGAGGTTTCCAATCAAACATTTCAAAATACACCACAACATTTGGCTTTGACAAACTGAAACTTTTTGTGACCAGTTTTCAAGTCGTGAAATAACATTGCTCAGCTTAACATTAAAACTGGAAATGGAAAATTTGTACGAGATCGTCGCTATATAACAGCCTATAAAGAGAAGCCCCTTAAAATAGCAGCACTAGATATATCAAACATAAAGTGGGGTTGCATGCATAAGTTGTGAAAAAATTCTAAGACTTTACGATGAAAATTCACAAACAGCTTGTTAAAAATTTTGTTAGGATACATCTTATTATTTAATTTTGGCATTTTTGGTTATTGGATATTCAAGATAATGATTAAAAATATAAATCAATAATTCTTACTTGAATTGGATTCTTGGATAAAGTTGTTGCACAAATAGAACTCTATCTTGAGTAAAGATTGGTGTACGGTTATTTTGGAGATATGGATAAGGCCAGATTGTGTGGGTAGATGAGTGAATTTTTCTAAGTCTTGGCTTGACCATGGTGATCACTGGGTTCCCCCC
>JANIJH010000007.1:42131232-42144449 GCA_024520975.1 Erythroxylum areolatum | reverse complement strand
AAATCATGAATGCATGTACCTATGAATAAATGCATATGCAATAAACCTGTTCCTCTAGGATCAGAGGCCAGTAACATATTCAATCAGTGAATGCAATGAAACCTATCAGTCCGTCTCAATTTGCCAAAATACCCTTGCTAACAGTAACGGAATGTTACAACAACCACTTCATATATTTCATTTTAATAAATAAAATTAAGTATGTATTAATTATTATTTTTACTAATACAATCATATTATATTTTTTAATATATGGCCCTTTATTTTATTTTATTTTATTTTATTTATGATAGTCTCTTGTTAATTAATATAAAAATTATATCAAATTAGTTTATATAATATTCTGAAAACATAAATTTCACTTTTATAACATTAAATGATGATTTCACTATTTTGTAATTTTATAATAAATAGGAAATAAGACTAATTATTTTATAACTAACTATACCTTAAGGAGAAATTGATTTAATATCAATTAATTTTAATGATATGCAATCAATAAAAATATAAAAGTACTAAGAATCATTTAATAATAAAAATGATATAAAGAACAAATATTATAACAATAAAATAAAGTTTCTCTCTTTTTCAAAGAAAATATAAAAATATTTTCTTTAATTGTAAAGATACAAATAAAATGTTAACATTTAAAAATAATTAAAGAATATTATATATAATTATTAATTATACTATAAATTTTAAGAAAGTTTTAAAGATATTACACGTTGAACTTGAAAAACCTACTTTAACAAGTCTAATATAAATCTCATAACAACCATTAAAAATAGTATTTGAAATCAATTTTACTCATAGCAAATAAATGTTCATTTTTTCTAGTTTTTTATGATGAATAATTGTTATAATAAAACTTTAATATTTTATAAGTTTAAAAATTAAATTAATTTTTTGCTGCATATATATTATCATAATTAAATATCTTATAAATATAATAACTTTATTATATAAGTATGAAAAATGTTTTTATATTAGAATTTTAAGTTTTAGAATATATATTAACTTTTATATAATATGAGTTAATTTTATATTCATTTAAATATAAAAACATTATAGTTAATAAAGAGACTAATTTTTAAAGACTATATATATTCATTATTTTCTATATAATTATTATAAAAAATGAAGAAGATTAAATGTTATGATCATATGCTAAAAAGTATATACCTATTTGAATATGCTTATATATGTGTTGTGTGTGTGTGTGTGTGCATGCACATATAGTAAACAATCAATTAGTAAAGCATTAACAGTTTTGAAAATAATTTTACATAATTTTAAAATAAATATAAATAAATATAAAAAATATTTTTAAATTAAAATTTATTCTTTAAAATATTTAATAATTTTTTACTTTTACATTATGTGTGAATTAATTTAAGAAAAATGTAATATTTTGTAAATTTAGAGTTTGATTCACTTTTAGCATATGAATTTTTTTTTAAAAGCAATTGAATTATATTAAATTGCTTGTGGAGCTATATGGAGGAATATCTAGTCAAAATAAAACAAAACAAAAGTCCCTAACTAGATTAAGTGGAATTGAAGCTTATATTAATAAACAAAAGGTTAACCTACGAAAACAACATAGTAACAACGACAGCAGAAAGTGTAGAGAATAAGTGTTAGACCACTTAAGTCCTAATAGTGAAATTGTGTAGGCACTAGCGAGCTTTGACCAATGTTTAACACTAGAGGTGATCGAATAAGGTAAAGATTTGCAAGTAGGCAAGGAAAACGGGCATTGTTGATGAGTTGGTATGCATTAGTGCACATTGACAAAAATCTCCAATGAGATGTAGGATTCAAATTTGAGACCGAAGATAGCTTAAGATGGGCCTTGACTTAAAGGTTAGCTGGATCACATGCAGAGGGATACATATGAGAGCTCTAAAGACTTAATGTGTGCTCAAATAGACAGACCATGACTAATTAAAATGACATGAGTAAGCATTGGACCAGACTAGTAGGCTATGCAAAGACTTTAGGCTTAGTTGACTCATCATCAATGGATAGAGATTAAGGAGAGATCTTAGATGATGTGGTAGACAAGATCACAGTAGATATACATTAACTTTAAAAGATAAAGATTATATGAGAGGATTATCTGAAGATAGTAGAGTTCTTTATAGATATGGATGTATCATTCTTAGTTAGTTATAATCTTATCTTGTTAGTTATGATGTAAATAGAGTTTTATTTGGATGGGGGTGTAATTTAAATAGTTAGTATGATGTAATATGATAAGAATAGAGGTGATTTAGTTGGTTCTATTCGATTAGGATTCTGAATTATAAAGTCAGAGTTGCCTATAAATAAGTTATTTGAGTCTTGCTCATACGAAGGAGAGATAGAGAGGAAGGAAACACATTGAGAGAGAACATTCCTTCGTATACTTTTCGAGAAGTAATAAATGTTGTTTTTTTACCATAGCTCTTATGTGTTTATTGTTTCCTATAATTATTTAATACTTTCCACTATAAGAAAAGTAGGAAATAGTGATGAAAAATTGCCAACGAAAACAAAACCGTTGCAAATTACCGAACAAAAAATCAGTTTTTGTTGGTAACATTGATGGGAAATTTTTCATTTAGTGATGGTAGTAATATTTGTCGGTAAATATGGAGGGAAATCATCTCGGAAAATTTTTGATAGACTTTAGCGACAATATAAAATTCCTGTCAGTAAAGAAGGAGGGATTTATTGGTGGAATAAAAAAGTTTTGAGTTTATTGACAGAAGAATTTCAGTCTGTAAATTTTCAAGGTAAACATCGTCATTTTCTTCGACTTTTGTGTTTAAAATAAAACCAAAATGACGTCGTTTGGTTTAACACCAAACGACGTCATTTTCATTTACATTTATCACACTTTAAAGACCTTGCCCCCAACCCTCGTGTCTTCTTCTTCAACCTTGCGTCTCTCTCCTGCATTTTCTTAAGCGATTTTTTTTCTCTCTGGTTTCTCTGTCGTGGACTCCTTTTCTACTTGTCGATGTTTGTCTTCTTTGACCACTGTCATTGTGTCCTTTGGCGGAGTTATTCTTGCAACCTTTCACCTCTGTTATTTCGTGTGATGTTGGATGAAAGTTTGGGTATTTAATAACTTTCATTTATTTAGGTATTCTGCGATTGGAAAACAATTTTAAGGTATAAATGTTAGTGATGGAAAGGACAAGACGTGATCTTGGTTGTGATGTTGGGATGAATTTCTGATACATGTAAGATGTTTAATGAAATGCCTGTTATGTTGATGTTTATTGTATGAGAGTGTTCTGTGTAATTTAAATTAATAGAAATCTATTCCTTTAAATGATGAGAGTGTTATAACTTTGATACAAGTTTGTATAATGAAAAAAATGAATCATTCCTACATTGAAAAATAATTTCAGTTCTTTATTTTCATTTCTTGTTAGTGGTGTAGTGTGGTGGAGTGGAGTGGAGTGGGGCTTACGAGGGAGTGGTATTTCGATCGTGAATTGGAAAACAAAAAAATTGATTGTAAGATGCTATAACATTTAGGATAAGAAATAAGAATATACTTGGAACCTTGAAAGCATTGCAAAAGATTTCTTTCTTTCGACTGTGCCCATATTCTTGAGGATGACAACAAAGTGATTAATTCTTTTATCAGTTAGTCAAAGCTTAAAGACTTGGAATTTTCACTAAATTGTTGACAGTGATGGAAGTATAAACTGAGAATTTAAAGTTAGAAAAATCATTTTATCACTTGGAAATAAAAAAGAAATAGTTTAGTAGGCTTGTTGAATCAAATTATAAACTATAATAATATATATAGTCTATTACATAACGGCTAACGATATGAACTAGAGAAATATTGTTCCCAATGTTGCCTAGTACAAAGAACTGTTTTTAAAAATGGGTATTTAAATATGCATAATTAATAAAAATCAAGTATTTATGTCTTTTAACTTTCAAACTTCAACTTGAGGCGGGCCTATTATGTTTTAAGTCAAACTTTGATGGTCTACAAGTCATATAAGAGGGAACTTATGAATTACCAAAGCTTTTAAGTATATTTTTATATGTGTGAAACCACTTAAAGAAATATAATAAAGCAAAACCTAAATCTTATTTAATCATCTGAATAATGAATATAATTCAGATTTTAAGCTAAATTATTTTTAAATAAGTAATAATTAATTATGCAATGATAAATTTTAGATTTAATTTTCACTTGTTAAATTAGCATAATTTATTGTTCTACACTTATTATTCATATTAGAAGCACTATTTACATTCCATTTAAAATTAACCTAATTATTTTCATTTGTTTTCAGTTTTTTAATATGTCACTAAATTGTAGGATCATAGGAATTATATACTCACATTCATTCAATTAAAGGAAAAGAAATGGTATATTTTATTGGTTTTCATCATTCTCTTTCCAACTTATAGAAAGGGGGTTTCTTTTGCTCAAGTAGTTTCATTAATTCACTTGTTTTAGACTGTTGGCTTCGCTTTAGATTTCAAATAACCATTGTGGAATGTGGATAGCTCTAATATTTAATTTCTTGTTTTGGTGTAGTAAGACTTGGACTTGTTCTTGGATGTCATTATTTGTTCACTCTTCAAGTTTGTTCTTGCTCTAAAAGTAAAGGAACTATAAAGTCCTAATTTAAGAATGAAAGTTTGGGGATTGGTTGCAAGATAGGGAAGGTGTTAGGCACCTAATCATGCTCATCTGAATAATTACCTAGGCGTATGACAAATTTTAAAGATTTAGGGAAAGATTCAAAGAAGAAAGGTAAGATTGGTAGGATGAAAATGTAAGATAATTTGCTATACCTTTGATAACTTAAATTGTGTAATTTAATTTGTTATTACGTAATTGATTAATTTTTAATGAAAGACTAGTTTTATAAAGGTTTAAAGAGTATTTACATTATTATGGTTAATTTTGATTATTATAACTGATAATAATTTTTTGTTAATTATATATATTTAAAGTTTTGATATATAAATAATAAAGAGAATTCACACACTTTTTATTTTTGAATAAATTACCCTTCTTTTTATATTGTTTTAAGTCAAATTCTCTTATCGATAGTTGTGTCAATTATCAAAATGAAAATTGTAATTAGAATACTCTATAATATTCTGTATGGTTTTACGAATAGTTTAAAACAAGTAAGTCAGGATTGGTTTGGTATAGCAATATTTTTAATATTACACCCACTAAAAGTCCATATATTTATATTTCAAAATAAATAATATTATTTTCTAATTTACTTACTTTAATATATTAAAAATATAACAAAACTATTGAACCAGTGTATTATATTAAATATGAAATATTTTTTTTGGTAGCCCCTATATTGCATTGAAGAGCGTAGCTCATCTTTCTTCTTTGTAGTTTGGAGTTGTCCGTCCATCCAGGTAAGTCGTTCAACTCATGTCTACCATATGTATTGCTTTAGTAATACGATTCTGATGCATTTGGGTTTTGTGTAAATGCAAAAGAGATCTTGATTTTGTGTTGTTGTTTACAATATTCTTACAATCATTAATGAGTTTTTATGCTCTTCTTTAATAGTCTAAGTATTTACTATATGTAGAGTGAGTTTGAGATCTTATGGATGATCTAAGGCAGAACTAAGTTCCTATGACGGTATATAGGTTGAAAACCTATGATGCAGTGCCCTTGAGACTTATTGGTGAAAAACTCCACAAGCCTAGGAGTTATAGAAAGAACTTGTTTTCTTGATTCACAGGTGTAAACAATGCCACGTACCAATAGTATTGAAATCATTTGTAGGTGATTAATTCAAACATAAATACTTTAACTTCAATTTGATTAATACAAACTTAGTATTAACACAAGAAATTCATAGGTTAAAATATGTCACCAAAGAGAAAATAGGATATGATGTGAACAAAGTTCAAACCACGATTTGGAGTCAGTTACAGTCTAGGTGAAGCATCACATTGTGCAGATGTAACCAAATCAGATGCTGTACCTTCAGCTATTACACTTGTAAATAAGGCATCACCTTTCGTACTTGAGGGAGTTGATAGAAGAACTTACATCACAATTGTCAATAATCTATAAGTAAAAATATATGAAACACCATATTTTTATAATTAATTTATAGGTTTAAATTTTTAAATGACATAAAATTAATTATTTTAATATTAGGTTGATTCCGTCTAGACTGTGCTCAAGAAATATGACATCTAAATTCAAGAAGAATATTGATTTTGAGGGTTATATATGGAAGAATATCTCTCAAGAGACAAATGATTTTTATTATCAGGAGTTTATATATATACATATACATATATATATATATACATATATATATATACATATACATATATATATATATACATATATATATATATACATATATATATATACATATACATATATATGTATATGTATATATATATATGTATATATATATATATATATATATTATAGATAAATACTAAAGACTATAAGTACTTATCTTACGTTTTTTCTTTTTTCAGAAAGAGTTTTTTGGGATTTTGAGTTTGTCATTGTCATTTATAAAGTATGAGAGAGACAATCACGTACATTATGGAGACTTTGTTGGTGAGATACACAAGACTGGTGTACGATTACCTTATATTTTTAAACAAATATGGAGACGTTAGTAGCAGTATTTGACATCACCTGAGGCAATGTTCATTTCAGAGTGTAATTCTACTAACAGACGTAAAGGATCGGAGAGAGTGAGTCTTCCCGTATATATTGGAGGATCTATTACCCACCACGTATATGCAGAGAGGCTTGTAAGTATCTACACTTTACACTTATATTCTGATTTTTTTACTTTGATGTTTTCAATTTAATTTGATGTGTGAATTTTGGAATGAAAATATGTGTATTATGAAGAATGATAATGTTATAAATGTCTGGTGCCATATATGACTACGCTGTTGAGTTACTTTCTTTGTTCAACAGGGGGTAAATATAATAAAAATAGAGAAAATTCTATCGAAATTTTTGTAAATTGTTTTTTTACTTATAACATTTTGTTTTGATGCAAGAAAAGTCTATGGGCACGAAGCCTACACCTGTCATCTCTTTTTGTACACTCACAATAAGAACATGATGGTGTGACTGTCATCAAGACCCGATGTAGATAACTAAATGTAAGTGAAATTTATGCTTTAATATTAATGCTTAATGATTATCACTTATTAACGTAAACATTGCCTTATGATAGGACCAAATACAAGAAAGCATTCAATGACAGCCTCAACAATCTAAAGATGTTGATGAGAGTCAAACCTATCTTCATGTAGTGGGTGGTAATGACCTTCATGGAAGGATATTCAGTTTAGGTTCATTTGTGAACACATGTTATTCGCAATCTTCCACATCCAATATAGTAGCATCTAGTAGGCGGTCCACACCCAATGAAGCCCATGAGCTTCGAAGCACAGTACAGGCACTGACAACTCAGTTGCACTAGTCGATAGAGTACATAGCCCACTTTCGTAATGAGGTGGATGACTTAAAAGGGAAGGGTAGCACCTCATCGCAAAATTCTGAGCATCTACCTTCACCAAATGAATAATGCAGTTGTAGTCACCAAATGGATAGTTGTTAAATATTTATTGTTGTACAATTAAGATAACTTTTATTATCAATTAAGGTATTTTTTTTCTTTATATCATCAACAAACTTTCTGTTTAAACAAATTAAATGTAGAAATAAATCAAAATATTATCAATATATAACTGTATAAATTATGTATTAATCATAAGATTATCAAATAAAATTAAATGCAAAGAAAAATTTTTAAAAATGGTATTAGTCTATTTAATGACGGAAAACCAAAATTTGTTGGTAAAATGTAATCAATTTACTGAAGGACAACTAATTTTCGTCGGTGTAGTTAGTCAAGAATTTATCGACGAAGCTGCCAAATTTGTTAGTAAATATACCGATAGACAAATCCTCATCCTTCTGTCGCTAAATTTACTGACCGAAACCAACTTTCTATTAAAAAAATTTATCAACAACACGCAATTAACATCGCTAAATATAGTGATGGAAATAATATTACCCATAATCGCTTCTCCTACGACTTACTCTGTCGGTAAATTTCTTTGCAAAATTAGCTTATCGATGAAGAATCTACATTTTTCGTCAATAATGTCTATCGCTAAACCCTATTTTTCTTGTAGTGTTCGTAGTATTCTTACTCGAGTGTGAGAGTTAAACACTATAAAGGTCATGAGGCATTTGAAAACAAAGTTTTGTTGTTTAATGATCACGTGAGAAAGTTAAGTCTTACTTAAATGGACCTGAGTGAGATTGTCAAGCAAAGGAGTATAAGTGACTTTAGTATAAATTTGGTGTGTAGAAAATTTTTTATAACATTAATCCACTACCAATTGCAGCCAATCTTAGTTTTAATAGAAATCTAGTGTAGAGAGTTCCTTTAACAATCATTACAAGAAAAGCAAGAATTACCGACAAAAAATTACTGACGGTAAGAAACCGTTGCAAATTACCGATAAAAATTCTGAATCCCTCAGTAAAATTGATGGAAAAAATTTCGTTTAGTGGTAGTAGCAATATTCGTTGCTAAATACAAAGGGAAATGAATTTGCGAAGGAATTTAGCGACGGTATCAAATGCTTGTCGGTAAATAAGGCGGGAATTGTTGGCAGAATAATAAGTTTTTTAGTTTACCAATAGAAATTTTCCGTTGGTAAAGTCCATCGGTAAATTTTCAGGCTATACATTGTCGTCTGCTTCTACTTGAACGTTTTTAAGTTAAGTTAAACCAAATGATGTCATTTTGTTAAACTTAAAACACACCCCCGAATCCCCTTCCACCCCACTTGCAACCGATCCTCCTTCTTTCTCTAGATATGTTGTGTCATCTCCTTCACTGCTGCGTCTCCAGCGTCCTCTATGGCATCTCCAGTTTTTCATCGACGTTGTGGAGCTACTGTGTCTTCTAGTCGTCATCTTCTCTATCCATTGTCATCATCTTCTCCGGCTATTTTTGTAGAGGTATTTTCGTTTTCTCTGTTCTCTCCTCTGTGTTTGTTTGTGTATGGGCATAAACTTTCATTTACAATGCAGGAAAACTTTTTTGGGTTTGTTTGTGTATAGGCATGAGTTAGTGTATGGGCATAGAGTTGCAGGTAATAATATCGTGATAGATAAAACTTATGAACTTTTTATTTTAAAAGGACCATAAAAATTTTCTGAAATGGATTTTAGGGTTTGAAATCAATATGAATGCCTAGAATGGATCTTAAGATTAGAAGTTGAGATAAAATTTCTAGAGTTGAGTCTTATGACTTCTAATTAACATAAAATCTGAAAGCTTGGCCTTAAGGCTTGAAAATAAGATGAAATGCTTAGAATTAGGTCTTAGGATTTGGAATTAAGAAAGAATACCCGGAGTTGGTGCTTAGAAATTAAAATTAAGATAAAAATTCCTAGACTGGAGTCTTAGGACTTGAGTAAAAAAAGTACCTATAATAGATCTTAGGATTTGAAATAAAGTTAAAATTCTTAGACTTGTCCCTTAGGGTTTGAAATTGGGATAAAATATCTAGAGTTAGGGCTTAGGCATTGAAATTAGGATAAAATACTTAGGTTGGATCTTATAACTTGAGCATATTTTAGATTTTGATTTGAAAATAGAGAATGTCTAAGGTTTAGCGACTTGGAACATAGAATTTCAAATTTTAACTTTAGTTGATTATTTGTCACTTGAAGCAACGTTGATGGAAAAGATCATGATAGTTTCTTGGTTAGTTATGGATATCCTAATGCTTATAAAATATATGCAACTTTGTGATGACGTAGTCAAACTAAGAGATATGTTCATGATTTTGTTTCCATAAAATGGTGGTTATAGATGGTCTTTAACATTGTGAAACACTTTAAAAAGGCAACTATTTTTATACAATTGCAACAATATTTTATTTGAGTTTTAAGAGGAATGAACCCAAAAGGATTAAGTACTCTTGCATCAAACGATGTCTATTTGAATATATGATTCATTTGGCATAAAAGATAGATGCTTCAAGCTCAAAATATAAAAGTTAGGTCATATGTGAAATCAATCAACAAGCTAAGGTTGGTTATAACCAATTATATTGTGAGATATTTCAAGAAAAAATTATTGACAATTTGAGCATTAAAATTAAAAAATGATAGAAGAATGCAGGAAGAAGATGCATTTTTTAGTTAATTTTACCATGAGCAAGTATACAAGGAGGAAGGTTTTAAAATCAAAGTCCAAGGAGTAACATAATGGAAATAGAATACTTTATGGTTATATTAGTTAATTAAATCAAATAAATCTAGATTCTACAGTCGAGCTTCAACTTAAAAAAAAACAAGAAGACAAATTGGTGTCAAAAAGGATGCATGTATGTTTTGATGCTATGAAAAAAGGGTTAAAAAAATGTTAGGACCTAAATTCATATAACTAGCTGTTTCTTACTGATATCGGAATCACAACGATATCAAATATGCAAAAAGTACTATATTTAGGGTAAAAGATAATAGACACCTTTATGGTTTAACAAAGTTTAATCGAATTTGTATTTGCTTTTATATTTTGTAGCGTAGTCATTTTGTATCTTTTTACTTCATTGAATATAGAACTTTTATCATCTTTTTTATGTTTTAAAAGGCAAAGGACTGGATTTTCTTGCATGACATGGTGGTAATCAAATGTTATAACTAAGACTTCTGAACATTAATTTATATCAATTTGCGTACTGTTTTGAAATTCATTGTCTTCTTTGCTTTGTTTTAGTTATCTTATTTGGCCATCAACTTTCGAGAGTTGCTTCTTGATCATCTTCCTTCACCTACTTCAGGAAGATCCTTCTGCATATCGGTTGAGGTCAGTGATTTTGATATTTACTAGGTATTTGTGTACTTAGTTTAATTTGGGTATTTTTTGCGGTTTAAACTTCCCATTTATACTTCCTACATTTTTAATGTAAATGGCCTACACCAACCAAATTTTTTTTGTGGTATGAATTTCAATTTGTCAATGAATTAATATAGTATGGGTTTGACTTATAGTTGCAAATATCTTAATTATATCAATTTGTTATTTCATTGATGCTCTCTAAAATGATTAGGTTCTGTTTACTTTTTATATGTGAATCTTTACACGTATCTTTTTTAATATAATGCTAATTTTATTCTAAACATATTAGATAATTTGTATATGTTACAATAATTTATTAAAATAATTATTCATATTTTTATGAATACTTATTTTATTTGGCACTAGTACATATGCTATTTATGTTAAATATTAAACTTCTACACTTTAATTCTCTTCTAACATATATGATTACAAAAAAATAGATCTGCAGTTAATAAATAATTTTGATCTTAACCCATAAACCTTAACCCATAACCTGTGATGCAGCTCCCATGAGGCTTATCGGGAAAAAATACCATGACCCTAGGAGTCACAACGAGAATTGGTTTTCTTGATTCCCAAGTGTAATCTTTGGCGATTAATTCACTTCGTTAATACTTAGGGGATCTTATGTAAAGTTTAGATGACTTGTAAACTTTGGTGAACATGAATGATATTAACTATGGAATCACTGTTTTAAATTAACAGTTTTGCAAAAATGAGTAATGTTGATAGATCTTGGATGTATAGACGATTAACACCTTATGGTTTCATTAATCCTGAGTTTGTTAAGGGAGTTGAAGCTTTTATTCATTATGCATGTTCTCAACCTACATATATGGATGACCCAAAGATTAGATGTCCATGTAAAAAGTGCAAACACATTTGTTTCCTTCCTATTGATGAAGTTAATGGGCATTTGATGATAAAAGCGTTTGTCCCCAATTATTTTGAGTGGACACAACATAGGGAACCATTGATTTGTAGCACCTCAAGGGGTAATCAAGTACAATCATCTGTGACCTTAAATGAGTTTGAAGGGGGGATTAGATTTAAAACAAATTATATGGATGGAAATGAAAATCCTTACATGGAAATGGTTATGATACAGTCGGTTATACCTTTTAGGAAAATATGGAGAATCTTGAAGAATAACCAAACCCACATGCAAAATAGTTTTTTCACTTACTACAGTCAGCTGATCAAGAATTATGGCCAAATTGTGAGACAATAACCCAATTGTCTTCAATTGCTCGAATATTGAACATAAAGTCTAAAGGGCATATTTAAGACCGTAGTTTTGATAAAATTCTTGAATGGTATAATGAATCATTACCTCCTGATCATACAATAGTTAATAGTTTTTACAATATAAAGAAACTTATTAAGGGTCTTGATTTACCTATTGAAAAGATTGATTGTTGCAAATTGGGATGTATGTTGTATTAGGGAGATGATGTGGAATTACAAGAGTGCAAATTTTGTGGTCAACCTAGGTTCAAGCCTAAAAAGTTTTCTAAGAAATAAAAATTAGTACCTTAGAAGTGGATTTATTATTTCCCACTAACTCCTAGACTTCAAAGACTATATGCTTTTGATATTACTACATCTTACATGAAATGGCATAATAAACATGAACAAGAAGATGGAACAATGAGTCATCCATCAGATGCACTAGCATGGAAACATTTCAATGATACCTATCTTGAGTTTGCAGCTAAAAGTTGAAATGTTAGGTTGGGATTGTCGATAGATGGGTTCCAACCTTTTGGTCAATTTGGCTAGCAATATTCATCATGGCTAATCATAATTACTCCTTATAATTTGCCTCCATGGATGTGTATGAAAGACACATATATGTTTTTGACAGTAATTGTACCAATGCCTACAAATCTAAAGTATAGAATTGATGTATTCTTACAACCATTGATATCTGAATTGCAACATCTTTGGGAATATGGTGTCCAGGCATATGATGTGTCTTTGAAACATAATTTTGTGTTGAGAGTGGCTTTGATTTGGACCATTAGTGATTTTTCAGCATATGTCATATTTTTTGGATGGAGCATAGCAGGAAAATTGGGTTGTCCTTATTGTGGCAATGATTCTGATGTGTTGTATCTTCCAAATGGGGAAAAAATATGTTGGTTCCAGATCATCCATTTACACGCAATTAAAAAAAGTTCATTAAGAATAGGATGGTAGAAACATGTCCTGTTGGATCCCGTGTTTGGAACCCAACTACTCAAACAGATTCCCTTGGAAAACCTTAGACTAATCTGAAACCGGGAT
>JANIJH010000007.1:42119919-42131132 GCA_024520975.1 Erythroxylum areolatum | reverse complement strand
TACTTCAATTCCATCAATTTACCTATGTCATAAAATATTACCAACATTAACATAATAATTAACTCCACAAAATATTCTATCAACCTCATAATTCATTTAAATGATGCTTAATTTACACGAAAAATTTCAGGGGCCAACAGCTTTGAAATTCATTGTCTTCTTTGCTTTGTTTTGGTTATCTTATTTAGCTGTCAGCTTTCGGGAGTTACTCCGTCATCATCTTCCTTCACGTACTTCAGGAAAATCCTTCTGTGTGTCAGTTGAGGTAAGTGATTATGTTATTTAATAGGTTTTTGTGTACTTAGTTTGATTTAGGTATTTTCTTACGGTTTGAACTTCTTGCATTTTTAATGTAAATGGCCTGCACCAACTGAAATTTTTGTCTGGTATGAACTTCAGTTTATCAATGTAGGTATTTTCTTACGGTTTGAACTTTCCATTTGAACTTCCTGCATTTTTAATGTAAATGGCCTGCACCAACTGAAATTTTTGTCTGGTATGAACTTCAGTTTATCAATGAATTAATATAGGATGGGTTTGACTTATAGTTTCAAATATCTTAATTATGTCAATCCGTTATTTCATTGATGCTCTCTGAAATGATTAGGTTCTCTTTACTTTTCATGTGCGAACCTTTATACGCATCTTTTTTAATATAAAACTAATTTTATTCTAAACATATTAGATAATTTGTATATGTTACAATAATTTATTAAAACAAGTATTTATATTTTTATGAATACTTATTTTATACTATTTAGGTTAAATATCAAACTTCTACACTTTAATTCTCTTCTAACATATATGATTACAAAAAAAATAGATATGTAGTTAATAAATAATTTTGATCTTAACCCATAAACCTTAACCCATAATCCGTGATGCAGCTCCTGTGAGGCTTATCAGTGAAAAATATCACGAGCCTAGGAGTCACAATGAGAACTTGTTTTCTTGATTCACAAGTGTAATATTTGGTGATTAATTCAATTGGTTAATACTTAGGGGATGTTATGTAAAGTTTATATGATTTGTAAACTTTAGCAAACATGAATGATACTAACTATGGAATCACTGTTTTAAATTAACAGTTTTACAGAAATGAATAATGTTGATAGATCTTGGATGTATAGACGATTAACACCTGATGGTTTTATTAATCCTAAGTTTGTTGGGGAGGGGGGGTTGAAGCTTTTGTTCATTATGTATGTTTTCAACCTGCATATATGGATGGCCCAAAGATCATATGTCCATGTAAAAGGTAAAACCACATTTGTTTCCTTCCTATTGATGAAGTTAATGGGCATTTGCTGAGAAAAGGGTTTGTCCCCAATTATTCACAACATGGGGAACCATTAATTTGTAACATTGATGAAGTTAATGGGCATTTGCTGAGAAAAGGGTTTGTCCCCAATTATTCACGACATGGGGAACCATTAATTTGTTACACCTCAAGGGGTAATCAAGTACAATCGTCTGTGACCTTAAATGAGTTTGAAGGAGGAATTGAATTTAGAACAAATTATGTGGATGGAAATGAAAATCCTTACATGTAAATGGTTTGTGATGCAACCGGTTATACCTTTCAGGATAATATGAAAAATCTTGAAGAAGAACCAAATCCATATGCAAAACTATTTTTTTGACTTACTACAGTCAGTTGACCAAGAATTATGGCCAAATTGTGAAACAATGACCCAATTGTCTTCAATTGCTCAAATATTGAACATAAAGTCTGAAGGGAATATTTTGAACCGTAGTTTTGATAAAATTCTTGAATGGTATAATGAATCATTGCCTCATGATCATACAATAGTTGATAGTTTTTACAATATGAAAAAACTTATTAGGGTCTTGGTTTGCTTATTGAAAAGAATGATTGTTGCAAATTGGGATGTATGTTGTATTAGGAAGATGATTTATAATTACATGAGGGCAAATTTTGTGGTCAACCTAGGTTCAAGCCTAGAAAGCATTCTATGAAACATAAATTAGTACCCTAGAAGCAGATGTATTATTTACCGCTAACTCTAAGACTTCAAAGTCTATATACTTTTGATGTTAATGCATCTCACATGAGATAGCATAATGAATATGAATAGAAAGATGGAATAATGAGTCTTCCATCAGATGCACTGACATGGAAACATTTCAATGACACCCATTTTGAGTTTGCAGTTGAAAATTGAAATGTTAGGTTAGATTGTTGACGGATAGATTCCAACCTTTTGGTCAATCTGGCCAACAATATTCATCATATCAATCATAATTACTCCTTATAATTTTCCTCTATGGATGTGTATGAAATACACATATATGCTCTTGACAGTAATTATGCTAGGGCCTACAAATCCAAAGCATAAAATTGATGTATTCTTACAACTACTGATATCTGAATTGCAGCATCTTTGAGAATATGATGTTCATACATATGATGTGTCTTTGAAACATAATTCTATGTTGAGAGCGGCTCTAATATGGACTATTAGTGATTTTTCAGCATATGCCATGCTATCTGGATGGAGCACAGTAGGAAAATGGGCTTATCCTTATTGTGGCAATGATTCTGATGTATTTTATCTTCCAAACGGGGGCAAAACATGTTGGTTTGATAATCATTGGAAATTTCTTCTTTCAAATCATCCATTTATATGCAATAAATAAAAGTTCATTAAGAATAGGATAGTAAAAACACCTCCTCCCCCTCACAAAGTTGGTGAAGAGATTTTGTAGGAGGTTAAGGAATTAGGCTTATTGAAAGTTATAGAATTTGAAGCTGATGAAGTAAATACAAACATTAGTAAAAACTTTGGTTGGAAAAATGAAGCATCTTTTGGGATTTTCCATATTAGAAAAATAATTTGATACGTTATAATCTAGATGTGATACATATTGAAAAAAATATTTTTAACAATTTGTTCAATACCATAATGAACATTGAAGGGAGGACAAAAGACAATGCAAAATTATGATCTGATTTGCAAATTTTTTGTCTTCGCACTGGTAAATATTCGAAAGCATGTTACACTTTAGACAAAACATAAAAGGAAATTTTGTGTGAATGGTTAAAAGTCTAAAGTTTCCTGATGGTTATGTTTCAAACTTTACAAAGTGTGTGGACATGAGGAAGTACAAATTATTTGGGATTAAAAGTCATGATTGTCATGTGTTTATGTAAAGGCTAATTCTAATTGCATTTCAGGAGTTGCTATCGAATAAGGTTTGGGAAGTAATAACAGAATTAAGTTTATTTTTTAAAAGTTTAACATTATCTGAAATCAAGTTGTCTGAAATGGAAAAACTAGAAAGGGAAATTCCATTAATTTTGTGCGAGTTAGAAGGGATTTTTCCTCCAACCTTCTTTGACTCTATGGAGCATCTACCTGTGAATTTAATACACGAGGTAAATTAGCCAGTCTAGTTCAATATTGATGAATGTATCCATTTGAGAGGTAATTAAAAAAAATGATTGTAATTGAAGTAATAACATGTTGTAACTACTAAATTGTAATAACCATATTCTCTAATATAGGTATTTGCATCACTTGAAGAAAAATGACAAAAACAAGGCTAGATTTGAAGGTTCGATATATAATGCTTATTTAGTAGAGGAAGCTAGTATATTTTGTGGATATTATTTTGCACCGCATGTTCACACAAGAGAAAGAAAAATTTCTCGTAATGACGATAGGGGATGAACGAGAGATGATGATGGTAACTTGTTCGTTTTCACATATCCTGAATGAACATATGGACATTCAATAAGAAGAATGTTAACAAAGGAAGAAATTGAGGCTGCCTATGGTCACATTTTATTGAACTGTCAATAGATTCAACCTTTCATGCAGTAAGTTGAAAATGATTATTTGGGTTTTGAAATTTTGTGTTATTCATATCTGAAATACATAATAATATTTTTAGATTATACGAAGAATTGTTACGTAAGCTAATGCTAGAAAAAAAACATAGGATGATACAAATAAAGAAGTAGGAAGACACTTTTCTTGATGATTCAAGAAATATGTAAGTTTTCGTTTACAAATATTCAAATGAGTGAATTATAAGATTTAAGTGTTTATATGACATTACACTCTTTAATATGATAATTTCTTTTAAGTAGACCTTAGAAAATCTAATAGAGAATAAGTTCATATGTGATCTTACAAAGGGACCTCTGCAAACTGTTAAATTGTATCCGATGTATTTCGTTAATGGATACAAATATCATACAGAATATCATGGTCATAACATGACAACAATAAATAGTAGAATTTGCATATAGGGAGAATTAATCGATTACTATGGTAAAATTATTGAGATACTTGAAATTGAGTACCCTGCATTGCTAATAAAGTAAAGTGTGGTATTTAAGTGTGATTGGTTTGATCCGACTCTAAATGTTGGCATAAAAGTGTATAGCCGATACAATCTAGTTGAAATCGAAATCAACCACCGAAAAAAGATTGAGACAATTTGAACCTTTCGTGTTGGCAATGCAAGCGAAACAAGTGTGTTATATCCTTTTCCCAACTTACGATGAGATAAGTCAAATTGGTTGGTCGTTTGCAAAGTTGAACCTAGAGGTATTTTTGAATCACATGGAAAAGGAGAACAGAGAATTGAAAGTGAAGCGTTTTAGGAAGATGTTTATGAAATAAAGACATCTGTCACATATGATGATAATGAATGTTTGAACGATCCATCTAACAAATATGTTAGAATTTCATTTAGAGAGGATGACGAGGGCTAGAGATCTGAAGAAGAGTCGGAGTTTGATTCTTATTCTTTAGAAAAGAAGATGATTCTAATTTACAATTAAGTGATGATAGCAATTAATTTGTGTTTGTAATTGAATATTATATTCAACAAATCAATTATTTCCTTTTCAGTATATTGTGTAAAATATTGAATTCAAATTCTTAATCAAGGAATGTCAACATGGCGACTAGTTCCGGATGGTACTAATTCATTCCGTTGGGAGGAATGTGGCAAAATTGTCCCCACTGAAGGAATAAACAATGCAGGAAAAATCTCCAGTTCATACACTAATGATCGTTTACCTTCCATGGCTGATCTTCTGCTTCAAGGTGTTTAGTATCATCTGAACAAGATCACTTTCCTTATTATGTACATCTTATTTTCTTTTATGAAGCTATTATATATATTCACATTTGATGGTATATATTACATGTTGTTTTAAGCTTCCTTAAATCTCGAAGATGATATGTATGCCCATAGAGGCGGGCTCCATCACAGCGGTCCGTAAAAGATTAGGGAAATCAATTGTTTTAAAAAATTTGTCAATTCCACAAACCTTATCTGGACATTCACGTATGCATGTCACTCCAATTTTGGTTCGTTTAACATATTTCTAATTTGACAATATCTAAGTTCTATACTAATTATGTTTTAGGTAAATCGTTTAGTACCGGCAGTTCATCAGGAGAGTTTATCTTCCATACTAAATCTGGTGACTCATTTACTGTATCATCTACAAGTTTAGCTATAATGGAAATGTTGTTGCAAGAAGGTGTTAAAAACCCTACACCTGGGGGAAGAACTATCACTGTTTCAATTGGTGTGTTCGAATATGTCATGACCCTTTTTACGAATCCAGACATCGAGGACTCATTTACCTTTACCGACTCTTATGTCACTTGGAATCCAAGAAAATAATTATATCATTGTCATTTATTGATGCAATACACTGGACTTAACTTTAAAGATGATTTATTATTGTATCTGTAAAAATTTGTCAAACAACCTCCTTATTAGTTAAGGGTCAAGCTGCGTACTATTGAGCCTGGACTGTTATTGTTCTTCTTCTATGACTGTAATATTTGTTACCCTTCTAATTCAAAGTTTGTAGTTAAATATTATATTCAACAAATCGCCTTATTTCCTTTTCAATATATTGTGTAAAATATTGAATTCAAATTCTTATTATTCTAGAAAATTCAATAAACAATAAATTTCAGGTAGAAATTTGTCACCAAAAAGACAATGTGATATAATGTGACCCAGGTTCAGACAACAATTCGGAGGTACTTACTGTCAAGGTGAACCATCACACTCTACAGCTGCAACTGAATCACCTCCTCCCCCTCCAGCTACTACAGTTGCAGATGATGCATCACCTCTAAATTCCAAGCCATTTGTTCGAAATTCTCCTTACAATCTGCCTGTTTGTTTATATTCGGAAAATTTCAATTTTTACAAAACTTCAACCATCATACCTCAACACTATAACCACCACTTCTAGCCACTTTAGACAACCACACTCCATCAATTTTTTAGGGTAGTTAATCCCCCTTACATTCCAGGCTATTATTTTCATTAACAAATTATTTATATTTAGGGCCCTTCCCTTTGGCCATGTTGGATTTCATTTTGGTGGCTGTAAAAAATTCCCCAATGAAAGGGTCAAACTCTTTATTCTCTACTAATATATAACAAGTACCTTCCATATGGACCAAGACATTAGATTTGTCATTAAGGTTTATGGAAGGTTCATCCATCCTCCTATCCTTCCCCGTATCATTGTCTTCGACTTTAGTAGGCTTCTCAGTTGCTTCCCCCTTCATTAACTTCAACTGTACCTTCTATTCTACCCCCAACTACTGCTCCTTTCCCATCACTAGCTTTAGTAATTTGTTCGGAAACACTAGTGCTATTGTTTGGAATGACCAATTGTTCCTTATCTAAGTTAGTAACCCCTTCTCCCATTAGCTCATTATAATCTCTCTTTTGAAAAATTTTACCTGTAGGTATCCATTTTCTTCCTTGAGAAGCAAGTGAAGGCTTCCATTGATATTGCACAGATACATTATCTTCATAAAAGGGATACATCAAACCCCCATCTCCTAATCGGAATATTTTCTGGTAAACCAATGGATAGATCCATATTAATGCATATTCTAGCATATCCCAATCTCTTCCTATTTGTTGTATTATCATCCAAACATAAATGTTTTCTTAGGAAGCTAGCTATCATACTCAATCCTTTAGTTGTCCAGTATTTAAGAGGAACATTATAGAGATTTACTCACATTGGAACCAACCTCTTCTTTTTGCAATCTATTTGAAAACTAGGCTGCTATGGTTGCAAGAATAATGGGAAATTAGCCACATGCCACTTTCCTTCTTCAACAATCTTCGATGCTTGGGCTTTGGAAACAAATGTGAACAATATATATTTGTCTTATGCTATTATTTCCTAGATAAAACCTTTATTTTTCATGTTGATTGAGCCCGTCTTTGAATTACAGGAACTGCAGATCTTTTGTCCTAAAAACCCAATAAGAGAGTTCTCCCAAGACTTAACACCCTCCTACAGAATATCCACATCAGGGGAAACAATGACATGACCATCTTCATTCTTAAGAAGGTAGAAATGAAGAGAGAGATCTGAGGTGGAGCCCCCCACCACTTGCTTCTAAGTTTTCCTCACTGCCGAAGAAGATGAAGAAGAGATAGGTAAGGTTTAGGTATTGGCCAAAGAGGGTTGAGAGGGTTGAGATGGTGAAACACTTGGGGATTTTGGCAACGGAGGGGATTGGAGAAAAGGAGGAGGAGAATCAATAGCTTTGGCTGAGGTTGAAGTAAAGGGTAAATGAGGAAAATCTTCCATAGTACTCTTAGTACTCTCAGAACCTTATTACTCTTAGTATAACCATTTTTGAGCTTTTCCCGAGTGTTTTTCATGCATTCATTAGTAGAAATTTTTTTTTGTTATTTAACATTATCAAATTAACTTTGGAATCTTTTGAGTATTTTGACTTTGATTAGATACAATTACAATTTACATGGTGTTGACTTTTTAAGAAGTGTATAGGAACCACTTATTTATTCCTCAAATTTCTGTAAAATATTAGATGCTCTAATGTAATAAGAATAAAAATGAGAGGAATATCAAGTAGCTTACAACCTGTATTCATTTCCTTCCTTCTATTCTTACGCTAGCATGGTTGAATCACAAGTTGTTTAAATATGCTTACTAAAATGACATGAGGGCGTAGGCATCAACCAATTTCTATATGATTTTAGATTTTTTATGACCAGTATGTTGGGATACTCATAGAAATGCAGTACATCTAGCATCTATTTGTGGTTGACGATTCACATTGCAATTTGTTTAAGAAACTTTATGTTCGACTTTGGCAACTTGGGTAATAAGCTTAAAAGAATCAAGGACCATTAGTTTGCAAGCAACTTAAACTTTCCATCCTAACCAAATATATATCTTCTTGTTAGTTTAACCTTGAGCTTAAATTATTTATTTCACAACTTGCTTGACTCAAAAAGTTGATGAAAATTTAGAGCTAAGCCAGATCTAAATTGAATTATGAACTTAAAAATTATGTTGCTTTGGTTCTATATTCTCGAACCATATATGCATGACCTATTGAGAAGTGATCCAAAATTTCATGAGTTTGAAGTTGTTAGTGTGGAAAGATAAAAGATTGGATCTACCACTCTTACATGATTTTTTTGCCTATATTTTATCTTTTTAATTTTTGCATGTTAGGCATAATCAAAAGATTAGTTAGAGTTTATTTCTTGTTTTATTACACTTTGTAGAAGCATAATTAAAGATTATTTTTCTTTAATAAACATGTGGTAGTTAAAATACTTCAAGTAAATGAGTTTAGTACAAACAAAATTACCATTGTAAATCCCATTTTTTAAGCTTTCTTTACTTTCTAATAAAGTGGTATCAAAGTCAGGTTGGTTTGTGACTAGGTGAATGAAAAAGTGAAACACAAATGATGAGAGTTTTATTTCTTAGATGGCAGTAAATAGTTCTTCAACTTCACAGCTCCTCATCCTAGTATTTAATAGAGACAAATTCTAGTTTCAGAGCATAAAGATGACGACCTTGTTCAAGTCATAAGATTTATAGGAGCTTAATGAAGAAGGATTTGCAAATTCTAAAAAAAGATGTTAGACTAAAAGAGAATAAGAGAAAGGGTGTAAAGGCATTGTTCTTGGTCTTCCAATTATACCCCTCCTCATTTTACCTAATGCCTATTTACTCCTCAGTCTATTAATACCATACTATACTCCAATTCAATTCTAACATTTCCATTCTAATTTCTAATTGCTACTTATGCTCACTAACTTAATGACTCAATTCTAAAAATAAAATAAATAAATAAATGAATAAATAATAATAAAAAGAAATTGGGTTCCAACATTTACTATGAGCAACACAATATAGGGATTGAGATAAAGGACAAATATGCAGTCTAAAGCCAAAAGTAATGGAGAAGGCAACATTGAAAATAATCTACCTTAATGAAAAATAAAGATAATGAGAAAGTTTTCCATAGTTCTTTCTATGAGGTCCATTAATGTTCACAACTAGAATTGTATTTACTGTCAATGTACTACTTAAAAATATTAACAAACTACCTTTTTTTTATAGCATATAACACATACTGCTTAAAATATAACCAAAGGAAGGAACTTCAACTTTTGAAGGGATAAGTAATCAATGTCATATTTTTCTATTTTGTATTTATGCCTTTTATGAATTCCTCAGTATATGCTATCACCTGAATAAAAGTTGTAAAATTTCCTTTGCCTTTATCATATACACTTTGATTGAATATTTTCTCTACTATCCTAGTATAATATTACAGATTAATGGATTTATTATTTTACAATGGTGTAATGATTAGTAGACTATCAATCTTAGGAGGATAAAGTAAGTACTAAATCTAACCCTCTTATTATTATCTAGTCAATGGTTAAGAAAGTGATTGATTTAATCTAATTCTAAATTAAACTAAATAGTTCAAGTTATCGTTTGAAGAAACAAACAAATAATGAATGATAAGAAAGCATATATGATTTAACACTTAGACTAGAATTCCTTTTAGCATCATCTCATACTTTTGATTAACTTATTTAGATGTTTTATTATTTAAACTAGTAAAGCATCATAGTACAATGAATTATCACCTTTCGATATATATTTACCTATCCCTTAATTAGTTATATATGTTTATATGATTAATACTTATAAGAATTCACTAAACTATGTGGAATTTCATAAAAGATCACATTAATACTAAAAATATAATGTAGGTTTATCTTAAGTACCTCATTCAATCCTTAATATAATTGCCTAAGTCAATTTATAAGTAAGTTCTTTTGATAATGACTATATGTAAATTCATATTAGGTTTAAGCTTTCACTTGTTTATAACTAGCATTAAGAACAATACAAGTATAGACCTCTTTATATATAAGATTAAATAAATTCATAGAGAATTAAAACTATAGTTTTATCTAATTTAGATATAAAATAGAACTAGGTATCAATCATCCTTAAAATAACATAAACAATTAAAAGTATAGACGAAATAATTATAAAGGTTTCCCTAATGAAGATTTCAATCTCTTAATATGATCTACTTTCTTAGAATGGCTCTCAATCTCCCTCCTTGTTGAACATAAATGCAAGATGTGTTATAAAACTTCTCTTTGTCTAAACAACCACTAACCTTAATTACAATTAGAGAGCAACTAAAAACCCTAATATGTTTTTAAGTTTTTCGTCATCCTTTATATAAACAATCTTTCATCAACATGATCTAGGATATGACTATGTCCTTGGCCTTACGCTTCACTATTTCTTTAATCTTACTTTAAAGAGAGAAACATGAGCATTAACTCACATGTGTTATAGGTTATATATTATAATGTACCTTTTTATCATATAACATAGGCTCAAATTTGATCATGAAGTTGTACCAAATTTTAAATAAGAAACACACTTTGGAATACGATCATATGCTAGGTCATCTTTGACATTCTTGCCATATCTTTCTATCTGGAGAAGGACACAGCCTACAACATGTCTTGTGTCTAAAACTATGTTCAACCAAAGTTGCATTTTCTTTTTATTTTACCTTATAAGACCATTGATTCATTGGCCAACATTATATCTAAGTAGCATCTCCATAACTACCTAAACCATATTGTAAAATTAATTAAGGTAATTTAGATGTAAAACATAATTAAATACTAAGTGGAATATATTTACATCATGGTATGATCAATGTGAATGAGTTTTTGTAACTTTTTTGACAGCACGTGTCGAGTGCACTACAAAATTTACCTGACTCTACACACTAAAATTTGTAGTTGTGGTAAGTCGGGATCGAATCCATAGGGAATGTTCGGTTAATTTTTGTACTGAAAATAAT
>JANIJH010000007.1:42091322-42109735 GCA_024520975.1 Erythroxylum areolatum | reverse complement strand
GTCAACTATTCTCTCTCCAAAAGTCAAAATTATCAAACTAAAATCCTTAAAATAATTTACACATGCTTATTACGAATCGGGGCCCAACATGTCCTCCCCCTCACAAAGCTGGTGAAGAGATTTTGCAGGAGATTGAGGAATTAGGCTTGCTGAAAGTTACAGAATTTGAAGCTTATGAAATTAATACAAGCATTAGTAAAAACTTTGGTTAGAGAAAATGAAGCATCTTTTAGGATTTTCCATATTGGAAAACTAATTTGATACGTCATAATCTAGATGTGATGTATATTGAAAAAAATATTTTTGACAATTTGTTCAATACCATAATGAACATTGAAGGGAGGACAAAAGGCAATGTAAAATCATGAGCTGATTTGCAACTTTTTTATAGAGGGAATGAGTTACATAAAGAACTTCGCACTAGTAAATATCCGAAAGTATGTTACACTTTGGACAAAAAAAAGGAAATTTTGTGTAAATAGTTGAAAAATCTAAAGTTTCCCAATAGTTATGTTTCAAACTTGGCAAGGTGTGTGGACATGAGGAAGTATAAATTATTTGGGATGAAAAGTCATGATTTTCATGTATTATGCAAAGGCTAATTCCAATTGCATTTCGGGAGTTGCTACTGAATAAGGTTTGGGAAATAATAACATAATTAAGTTTGTTTTTCAAAAGTTTAATATCATCTGAAATCAAGTTAGCTTAAATGGAAAAACTAGAAAGGGAAATTCCAATTATTTTGTGCAAGTTAGAAGCAATTTTTCCTCCAAGTTTCTTTGACTTACCTATGCATTTAGCACATGAAGCAAAACTAGCCAGTCTAGTTCAATATCGATAGATGTATCCATTTGGGAGGTAATTCAACATAAATTATTGCCATTGAAGTAATAATATATTGTAATTACTAAATTGTAATAACCAATTCTCTAAATAGATATTTGCATCACTTGAAGAAAATATCAAAAACAAGGCTAGAGATGAAGGTTCGATATGTAATGCTTATCTAGTGGAGGAAGCTAGTACATTTTGTGGACATTATTTTAACCTGCATGTTCACACAAAAGAAAGAAAAGTTTCTCGTAATGATGATGGGGGACAAACGAGTGATGTTGATAGTAACTTGTCCATTTTCACATATCCTAGATGAACATATGGATGTTCAATAAAAAGAATGTTAACAGAGGAAGAAATTAAGGCTGTCCATGGTTACATTTTATTAAACTGTCAAGAGATTCATCCTTTCGTGAAGTAAGTTGAAAATGATTATTTAGGTTTTGAAATTTTGTGTTATTCATAACTGAAATACATATTAATTTTTTAGATTATACGAGGAATTGTTACATGAGCTAATGCTAGAAAAACATAGGATGATATAAATAAAGAAATTGGAAGACACTTTCCTCGATGGTTTGAGAAATATGTAAGCTTTCATTTACAAATATTCAACTGATTAAATTATAAGATTTAAGTGTTCGTATGACATTATACTTTTGGATATGATAATTTCTTTTATGTAGGCCTTATAAATCTAAAAGAGAACAAGTTCATATGTTATCTTGCAAAGGGGCCTCTGCGAACTGTTAAATCGTATCTAGTGTATTTCATTAATGGATACAAATATCATACAAAATATAATAGTCATAACATGGCAACAATAAATAGTGGAGTTTCTATATAGGGAACACTGATGGATTACTATAGTAAAATTATTGAGATACTTGAAATTGAGTAGCCTGAATTGCCAATAAAGCGAAATGTGATATTTAAGTGTGACTAGTTTGATCTGACTCCAAATGTTGCCGTAAAAATACATAGCCGATACAATCTAGTTGAAATCAACCATTGAAGAAGATTGAGACAATTTGAACCTTTCGTTTTGGTAATGCAAGCGAAACAAATGTGTTATAACCCTTTTCTTAGCTTATAACGAGATAAGTCAGATTGGTTGGCAGTTTTCAAAGTTAAACCTAGAGCTGCTTTTGAATCATATGGAAAAGGAGAATAAATAATTGAAAGTGAAGCATTTCAGGAAGATGTTTATGAAATAAATGCATCTGTCACATATGACGATAATGAACCTTTGAATGATCCATCTAATGAATGTGTTGAAATTTCATCTGGAGAGGATAACAAGGTCTAGGGATCTGAAGAGGGGCTGGAGTTTGACTCTTATTCTTCAGAAAAAGAAGATCATTTTAATTTACGATTAAGTGATGATAGTGATTAATTTGTGTTTGTAATTGAGTATAATATTTAACAAATCAATTATTTTCCTTTCATTATATTGTGTAAAATATTGAATTCAAATTCTTAATCATAGAATGTCGACATAGCGACTAGTTCTGGATGATACTAATTCATTTTGTTGGGAGGAATGTGAAAAAATTGTCCCTACTAAAGGAATAAACAATGTAGGAAAAATCTTCACTTCATACACTAATGATCGTTACCTTCCATAGTCGATCTTGTGCTTCAAGGTATTTAGTATCATCTGAGCAACGTCACTTTCCTTATTAAGTACATCTCATTTCCTTTTATGAAGCTATTATATAGATTCATATTTGATGGTATATACTACATGTTATTTTAAGCTTCCTTGAATCTCGAAGATGACATGTATACTTATGGAGGAGGGAGCTCCATCACAACAGTCTGTAAAGGATTAGGGAAATTAGTTGTTTTGGAAAGTTCATTAATTCCACAGAACTCATTTGGACATTCACGTATGCATGTCACTCCAATTTTGCTTCGTTTAATAGTTTTCTAATATGAAAATATTTTTCCTCCTCTACTAATTATGATTTAGGTAAACCGTTTTGTACTGACAGTTCATCTTGATAGTTTGTCTTCCATACTAAATCTGACGACTCATTCACTGTATCCTCTACAAGTTTAGCTATAGCAGAAATGTTGTTACAAGAAGGTGTTAAAAACCCTACACTTGAGGGAAAAACAATCACTGTTTCTCTTGGTGCATGCGAACATGTCATGACCCTTCTCTGGAATCCAGAGGACTCATTTACCTTTACCGACTCTCATGTCACTGGAAATCGAAGAAAATAATTATATCATTGTCATTTATCGATGCAATACACTGGACTCAGCTTTAAAGTTGATTTACTGTTGTATATATAAGAATTTGTCAAACAACCTCCTTATTAGTTAGGGGTCAAGATGCATCCTATTGAGTGTGGACTGATGTTGTTCTTATTCTATGATTGTAACAATTGTTAACCTTCTAATTCAAAGTTTGTACTTGAATATGATATTCAACAAATCGCTTTATTTTCTTTTGAATATATTGTATAAAATATTGAATTCAAAATTTTATATTTCTAAAAAATTCAATAAATAATGCATTTCAGGTAGAAATATATCATCAAAGAGACAACTTGATGTAATGTGACCCAGGTTCAAACAACGATTCGGAGGTAATTACTGTGAAGGTGAACCATCATAGTTTGTAGCTACAACTGAATTACCTCCTCCTCCTCCAGTGCCTACAGTTGTAGATGACACATCACCTGCTATTCCTCATGCTACACTATCTACCACTCCTACATCATCCACTACCTTATATCAGATGAAAGAGACGACCGTCAGTCTAGAGCTGAGGGACCTAATGGAAGAACGTACATAATAATTGTTAATAATCCCTAAGTGAAATTACATGAAACACTATATATTTATAATTAAGTTATAGGCTTAAATTTTTGCAAATGGTATAAAATTATTTGTTCTTATATTAGGATGATTTCATCTGGACTGTGTTCTAAAAATATAACATCTAAATTTAAGGAGAAGATTGATCTTAAAGGTTGTGTATGGAAGAATATCTCTCAGGCCACAAAGGCATTTTACTTTCAGGACTTTGAGGTACAATAAAAAATTATTTTCTTTTTTAATTGATTTGTATACATTAATTAGATAAATATTATTACATTATAAGTATTTATCAAATTTTTTCCTTTTATTTTAAAAAGAATTTTTTTGGGATTATAATTTCGATGCGGTCATACATAAAGTATGGGAGATTCGAGCATGTACATGTTATCGTGACTTTATTTGTGCGATACACAAGGTTGGTGTATGACCACTTTATATTTATGAGCAAATATGAAGTCATTGGCAGGAGCATTAGGCATCACTAACAAACATAGAGAATTGGGGGGAGAGTCTTCTCGTACATACGAGAGGATTAATTACCCACCACGAGCATGCAGACAAACTTGTATCTAAACTTTACACATATATTCTAATTGTTTTACTTTGTTTTTTTCTCAATTTAAATTGAAGTGTGAATGTTGGAATGAAAATATATGTATTATGGATAATGATAATGGTATAAATGTCTAATGCCATATATGGTGTGTTAAAGTTATTTTCCTTTTTCAATAGGGGTAAATATCATAAAAATAGAGGAAACTCTGCCAAAATTTTTATAAATTCTAGTTCACTTATAACATTTTATTCTTATGCAAGAAAAGTCTATGAATATGAAGCTTACACTTGGTCAGCTATTTTTACACACTCCCACTAAGAAGCATGACGATGTGACATTCGTTAATTCCCAATGTAGAAAACTTAATGTATGTAAAATTTATTCTTTAATATTAATTCTTTATAATTATCACTTACTAATTTAAACATTGCCTCCTAATAGGATCAAATACAAGAAAGCATTCAACGACAATCTCAGTACGAACAATTTGTTGATGAGAGTTAGATATATCTTGATGAAGTAGGTAGTAGGGACCGTTGCGGAAGGGTCTTTGGGCTATGGTCATTTGTGAACACTTGTAATTCGCAATCCTCCACATCCAGTATAACATTTAGTAGACGGTCGCAAACCAATGAAGTCAATTAGCTTCGGACCACAGTGGAGACATCGATGGACTACATAGCTTAGTTGAGACATGAGATGGATGAGTTGAAGGCGAGGGGTAGCTTCTCAGAGCAACCGCAGTCACCAAGATAATAGGATTGTTGTAGTCATTTGCTTTGAATTATAAAGACTTATTATGTACACTATAATGTTTTTATTATCAATTAAGATAATTTTAACTTTATATCATCAATCAACTTTCTATTTAAACAAATTAAATATGTAAACAAATCAAAATATTATGCACAGAGAAAATTATGCATTAATCATAAGATAATGAAATAAAATTTAATGTCGAGATTTAAAAAAAAAAATAATTTTCTTTACCGACGAAAAATAACAGTCCATTGATAAAATGTATTATATTTACTGACAACACACCATAAACCATCGGTAAAATATAAGATATTTACCAACGGTTACTCTTTGTTCTGTCAGTAATATTGCAAGCCGGTGTCAACTTAACCGTTAGGATTTTCTGAACCGTTGGTATACTCACCGACAGTCAATCATAACTGTCGAAAATCTCGCCGACGGAATAAACAGTGTCGTCGAAAAATATTTAGGTAAATTTACGGTGGTCAAAGATATTCGTCAGTAAATTTACCAACGGTTACATAATATGTCCGTCAGTAAATGTTCCTACAGCTATTTTAATGACGCGCGTTGTCCGTCGATTGTTTCCATCACTAATTAATATTATTGACAGAATATCGGTTGATTCTATCGCTAATTAATATTACTGATGGAATACAAATGTTTTCTGTCGGTAAATGATATTTTTCTTGTAATGAATGTTGGAGTAATGGATGCTGGAGTAACTAAATAACCCATATGGAATAATTGTAATAACCAAAAAATTATATTACTTTTATTTGTTAAAATTACTGTACATTATGCTTGCAATTTTATTAAATATCTAAAAAGTAAATATAATGGAGACTAATTCAAATTTTTATTATTGAATACTATGAAATTGGGATAATAAAGAAAACTTCTAATTTATCAATTAAATATAAACATTTAAAGGCAAATAAATTTTTGAGTAAGTAAATTTAAATAATGGTTATATATAATAATAAAAAATAGAATGCATCTAATAGTTGTAATCATAATAAAAATAAATAAATTAATTTTAGAGAATTATTTACACAAATAATTTGTTAAATTTTATTGACAATTAACATGTTTTGAGGAAAATTTTGAATGTGGAAAATGGAAACAGTGTGTAAGAAAGGTTAGTTTTTGAAATTTTGATCCAACAGAAGTCATTACCCTTTATTCAGTTCTATTTGCAGATCCTGAAGCCATTGTTTATTTCATAAGCAACAATTGTTCGATCTTAATATCTATTGAAAATTACAAACTTGAGTCGTACACTCAAGAATACAGTTAATAATTACTTGTATTTTAAAGCAATGAAACAGATGATAATGTGATGGTGAAATTACTCATGAAAGACTGGCTTGTGATGAAATGCAGAAATCATCTGATATTTTGCAGAACATCCATGGCTCAAGATAGCATTTAATTTAGCAGTAGAGAAATATGTATAAAAATGGGTTTCTGTATCTTCTGATACTGTCAATGATACAGTACATCCTATATCAGAATTTGTATTTATCATTTAAGGTCTCTGAAAGACAAGGATCGTTGCCATTCAGCACAAAAATACCAATGGCCTGAAAATTACTTCCACACGCGCTTAGGATATTAGAATTTTATATTGAGAAACTCAGATAGTGGCACACATTTTTTTGGTGAACTAGCAAATGTGATAATACTAGTCTCTTTCGATGAAGATTCCTGCCTCAGTGAAGCTAATGCAGCCCTTCTTCTCTTCTTCCGATCTCGCAACTGATTTATCTGATCCTCGAGTGAAACTTTTGCTTTCTCAGCAGCTTCTGCTCTAGTTACAGCATGTTCTGACCGAGTCCTGAGATCCATGATTTTCGTCATAGCAATTTGCAGCTCCTTCTTCAGTATTTCCACTTCATGCTCAATTTCGGAGGTTGAATGACTTGGATCCTCTCCTAAATATCGATCATCCTTTTCAGCTTTTCTAATCAATGAATCATATTCTTCAAGTGAGATTGTGATATTGCCATGATTTTTATCTTGTCTTTCAACTTCAACTTCTGACTCTTCTGCAATATGAGAAGGGCTCTCATACTGAGGTTCCTCCAGGCTAACATTGTCAGACTCATCGGTTACTTCATCTGCTACTTGTTTTGATCTTTGGTTTCCCTTGTTGGATTCTTCTGTTTCAACTGCTGTTCCCTGAACTTCACGATGTGACCTTGATTTGGTCAGCACAGCTCTTGCTTCGACTGCCTTAGCTGCCGCAAGTTGCGTTCCCCTTCTGTGGAGCTTAGATTTCAACAATGCTATCTCAACTTGTGCTTCATTATCTCGTTCCTTAATTTGGGACATTTCATTTTTTGTTTTCTTCAATTCAGTTGCCAGCATTTCGCCTTCAATTTTCAAGATTCTCGCCTCATCATTTGCACCCTTCACCTCAAATTGTAAGCGATTCTGTTCAGTTTTCAATGCCTCCATGTAAAATACCTGCTCAGAGTTTTCTTCTTCTTTGCTTTTAAGATCTGCTTTAAGCTGCTCCATGTCATTTCTTGCATCATACAGAGCTTTGTCAAGATTCATCTGCATGGAATCGATGAATAAAGATTTCTCCAGTAGTTGATTTTTCAAGTCTTCCACTTGCTTTTTCATTTCTTCTACCTGCTTTTGTGTTTGACGTGCTCTTTTTGTTGCTAGCTCTGCCTTAGAATCTTTCTTTGATGAAGTTTCTACCTTCTCTTTTACCTCTTCAGCGACATCAAGTTTTGACTTGAAAATGGTTTCGTTCAGCTCAGCGAGATAATTTAAGAGCTGTTCAACCCTTTCCTTTTCCATGGCTGCAGCACTTTCCATCACTTCTGCCTTTGTCAATGCCATCAGCTTCTCATCCCTGGCAGCAGCAAGTTCTGCTTCCATGCTCATGACCGCTGCCTGTGCAGACTTTAACTTCCAAAGAGCACAGGAAAGCTGCTCCCTTATCTCCTCAGTTCCTAGCAGTTGATCGTCAAGCTCCTGCACCTTGGATTCAAGTTCACAGATCCTATATCTGGCTCCTGTCAACTCCTCTATGCAGGCAGCTCTCTCAAGCTCCGAATTCTTCCGCTGTATTGAATGCTCCTCGGCTGTTTTCTGGTAGCGTTCTAGACTAGGCTTTAGTTCCAGGTAAGCAGTGTCCTTTGCCTCCAACTGCACCTTGAAATTGGTCAAATCCCTTAGCAGATTATCACCATCCTTCTCTTTTCCCTTTCCCTGGAGTCAAAGAAAGAAGAAATAGCATGATGACAACTAATGACACGAAATCTTTCAGTATCCTGCTTTTGAAGTCCAAATAGGACATATTCTTTCTTAACCTTGCTAGGTCCTATTCATTTATCTGTATCAATTATCAGGACCAATCATTTTCTGGGGGGACATGAATCAGCCTACATAAGTCATTCTGATGTGAATCTTATTAAAAAATTAACACCAGGATCGACTTCTAATTCCGAACAACATTTCAGCACCAGAACTCTCAGATTAAAAAGTACATCAGCAGACATAATCTAGATGTTGGAGAATGAGATAAAACGACTAGAATTTGATCCCAACCTGCAGTCTTATCTAGAGAACAGAAGCTTCCAAACTTAAAACCTATTTCCTAGCTTCTCACCTCCCTACTGTAACCGGTGGTATGCCTACTAGGCTGTTGTTTCTTCTGATGATCACCTTGCTCGCCAAAGAGGGTCACTGCAACTTGTACCGGTTCAATGGATCTGGAATCGATCTCACCCATATATTGTTGCAAAGAAGACAAACAAATTTCACCAAAGAGCCAATCTGCTACAGATACAAGTCACATTTGACTTGCAAGTATTACGGTGTGATATGGTTGGTAATTTGCATGCAACTAAAAGTACAGAAACATACCAATATCTATTTTCTGAAACTGACAATTGGAGAATTGGAGAAAGCTGATAAGGGTAGAAGTGAAGCTTAGAGAAAGGTAGAAGTGAAGCTTGGAAGAGGTCACAAACTAAATTCCGGGAAGATATAAGTGGACCGAAAGTTGCATCTTCATGGTGCTTGGCAATTAATGTAAGACACTTTTGACCGCCGGAAAAAAACAAGGTGGTGAGTTGTTAATCAAATTGGAGACTACGATGTTTTGCTACCAATTTCTCATCTTTCAAAGCCATGGAAGTGCCCACTTTGACTGAATGGTATGTCCATTTTTGATCAGTCACATTCAAAGTTTTTAGGATGAGTCGTAGAATTGCAATTGGAACGTTGCATTCCAACCCCAATCGGCTGTTGCTTCCTTTATCATGTACAAGTCCAAACACATTATGTTTTTATTGGAGTCGAATTCTCGGATACTTCGACAAATTTGTTTGGGATAGATTCCATTTGAGTTGAAGACACTTGCACTGTTGTTATATAGGAAAAGCAAAACTATTGTGATTAATTTTCAAGTTTGAACTAAAGTTCTTGCCAACCGTATAAATTTTTTAATAAATTTTTTTAAAGTTATAGCTCATAATTTTACAGAATTATATAATGCACTTATACATAATTATATATTATTAACCATAAATTCATTAGATTTTAAAATTAGAATCCAATATCTTAATTCAAAATTTTGAAATATTAAATTACATATTCATTTTATATAAAAATCATTTGATATAAAAATCATTTTATGCAAGACAATTTCAATAGTGGGCGATTTTCTCAAAGTAGCATTTTGTCATTGACCTAATAAATGTCTCAACGAAGAGTATATTTTGGTGTTGAGAAGAATAATGACAACGTATCATGACCAAGAGGATCAAAATTTGCAGCATATTCATATTTTCTTGAAGATTCTCCGTTGCTTTAGTTACTGGCAACTAGCCAACTATTGGGTTGTCATTAACAAGATAAATGAAAACTAGTTACCAAAAAGATACAACATTCTCTCAAGTGTATTGGGATAAGTTCAACTAAAATTCAACCTTTTTTTAAAAATCTATATTTAAATTTTAACATAACTCATAAAATAGATCTCAATTTTAAAAGCATATATATATATATATATATATAACTCATTATAGAACTTTGTGTAATCTTTCTTACGTGATAAATTGCAGGATCTTAGAATTTAATAAGTTTTCGCAATAACATAAGTGTACCTTAATCCATCGTATTTTCAATACTTTCTGAACAGATAATCTCTATTTTCGGTATGTTATCTGATGGAGAGAGATACAAGAAAGACTTAATAGGTAGAGAGAGAGATGAAATAATTACCATTTAAAATTCAAACAACACTTCTTTTTATTATCCTTCTTTTTACATTATATCAATGTCAATACATCATATTATTTATTTTTAATTAAACCTAATACCTCTTATTCAAATAACTAATGGGATTTAATATACTTAAATGATTAAGCCAAAATATATGGGCCACATAATGAAATTATCTAACAATCTCTCACTTGGCCCATGTAACTTAATCATGGTTTAACAATATAACATCATATGCATATAATAAAACTTAAATCCCCTTTATTTTCTTTAGGCGCAACATTAATCATAATTAAGTAAAAAAAACTAGAAAGGATCATAGCGGTTATACATCTTTGAATGTGACATACTTCCTTCTATGCATCACAAAACTAGTTCATAACTTAATATGATCTATTATGAGATATATCTTAATGGTTCAACAATAATGCCTTTGTAAAAGACAAATCCTATTAACATTCACATAACCATTCATGTATATATAATAACAATAAATAACAAGATCCAATATCAGAAACAATATATATAAATGAGCTCAAAGTATCAAATACATAAATAATAACATGTTGTTCAATCATAGTACCGAATGATGCCCATTCTTTCGACATGTTCATTAAATTTCTTCGATGGCAATCCTTTTGTTAATGGATCTGCTATCATAAAATCAGTGCTAATATGTTTGATTGATACTCTTTATTTATGAACTTCTTCTTTAACGGCAAAGTATTTGATTTCCATATGTTTAGCACCCTTTGAATACCTGTCATTTTTTTAAAAAAAGACTACTGCAGAATTATCACAATAAATTTTCAGCAGCTTGGCAATATTGTCGACAATTCCAAGTCCTAGAATAAAGTTTCACAGCCATAAACCATGAACCATAGCTTCAAAGCATGCCACAAACTCAACTTCCATAGTAGATGCAGCAATGACAGACTACTTTGCATTCTTCCACGATATTGCTCCTCCAATTAGAAGAAGCAGATAGCCAAATGTTGATTTTCTCGTGACAACACATCCAACATAATCTGAATCTGAATATGCAATCACTTCAAGATGATCAGATCTTCTATAAGTGAGCATATGACCTTTTGTTCCTTGTAAGTATCTTAAAACTTTCTTTGCAACTTTCTAATGTTTCAATTCAGGATTACTCTAGTATCTGCCTAGCATTCTAATAGCAAAACTAATGTCTAGCCTAGTACAAGTTTGAGCATACATTAAACTCCTAATAATAGATGCATAAGGAATTCTTTCCATTTCTGTGCATTCCAATTCATTCTTTGGGCATTACTTAAGACTAAATTTGTCTCCTTTTTTAATTGGAAAAACACTTGTGGAGCATTTGTCCATATTGAATCTCTCTAAAATCTTTTTAATATATGCTTTTTGAGACAGCCCTAATATTCCTTGTGATCGATTACAGAATATTTCAATTCCTATCACATAAGATGCCTCACCCATATCTTTCATTTCGAAATTTTTAGAGAGAAACTTTTTAATCTCATGTAACAATCCAAAATCATTAGCAGCAAGTAAGATATCATCAACATATAGGACTAGAAATATAAATTTTCTCCCACTGATCTTTAGATATATACACCAATCAATAGTGTTTTCTTTAAAACCAAAAGATATAATGGTATCATTAAATTTGAGATACCATTGTCAGGAGGCTTGCTTAAGTCCATATTTTGATTTCTTAAGTTTACATACAACGTTTTGTTTTCCTTCAACTAGGAAACCCTCAGGCTGATCCATATAGATTTCTTTCTCTAAATTCCCATTCAGAAAGGCAGTTTTCACATCTATTTTATGGAGCTCTAAATCATAATGAGCTGCCATTGCCATAATAACTCTAAATGAATCCTTTTTAGAAACAAGAGAAAATGTCTCATTATAATCAACACCATTCTTTTGAGTGTAACCTTTGGCTACAATTGTAGCTTTATATCTCTCAGTATTACGATTAGGGTCACGTTTGGTCTTCAAAACCCATTTACATCCGACTCTTTTACAACCTTCTGGTAATTAAACAAGATCTCAAACTTGATTTTCTTCCATAGATTTTAACTTTTCTTTCATGACATCTAACCATTTATTAGAATTTTCACTTTTAATGGCTTGTGAAAACGAAACTGGATCGTTATCAATACCTAAATCACCTTCTACTTCTTGTAAATAAACTACATAATCATCCAAAATTGCCGATCTCTTTTGTGTTTGAGACCTTCTTAATGCAACTTCATGTGGCTTATTTACAACAGGTTCATTAATGGTGACTTCATTATTTAAAGCTTGGTCATGCATTTGTTGTTCTTGATCATGCATTGTTGTTCTTGTAAGTTGTTAAAATTTTCAACAACTCTAGGAATAAACACTTGAGAAGAAGTTGTAGGTAAGAAAACTTGCGCTTTAACTTCTTGAATATTCACTTTTCGTGACTCTGAACTCCCACTAATTTCTCCATTTTCTATAAATCTAGCATTTCCAGTTTCAACAATTCTTGTATTATGATTAGGATAATAAAATATATACCCTTTAGACTTTTCTGGATAACTAATGAAAAAACCACTGGTTGTTCTTGAATCCAATTTCCTTTCATGTGGATTGTATATTCGTACTTCTACTGGACAACCCCAAATATATAGATGTCTTAAACTAAGTTTCCTACCAGTCCACAGTTCAAAAGGTATCCTCAGAACTGCTTTACTAGGAACCCTATTTAATAAATACATGATAGTTTTTAATGCATACATCCACAATGATGATGGTAAAGAACAATGACTCATCATACTCCTAACCATATCCATTAAGGTACAAATGCACCTTTCTGCTACACTATTTTGTTGTGGTATACCTAGCATTGTGTATTGAGCACATATACCACACTTTTCAATAAATTTAGCAAATGGGCCAGGACATTGTCCACTTTCTCTATATCTTCCATAATATTCACCACCTTTATCAGGTCGGACAATTTTTACTTTTCTATCTAATTGTCTTTCTACCTCATTTATAAATACTTCTAAAGCATTTATTGACTGAGATTTTTCATGAAGCAAATAAATATATCCATAACGTGAAAAATTATCAATAAAAGTGATGCAAAACTTTTCTCTATTAAATAATGGAACATCAAAAGGCCCACATATATCAGTGTGTATAATTTCAAGGAGTTGTGTACTTTTTGTCGCTTCTTTCTTAATTACGTGTTTTGTATGTTTTCCCTCAATACAATTCACACAAATTGCAAGATAAGTAAAATCTAACTCTGGAAGAATTTCATTCTTTACTAATCTAGTCATTTTATCTTTCGATATATGACCAAAACATTTATCCCACAAGTAAGCTGAAGTTTCATTTATAAAACTTCTTTTAGTACCAACATTATGATGCAAGGTCAACAGGGTTTTATTAAAAAGGTTATCAAGCTTTAATTTATACAAACCATCACAGAGTATACCAGAACCAATAAGGCAATTATGTTTGAACAAACTAAAACATCCATTCAACATTATCAAGTTTTGACAAAGAAACTAATTTTTGACAAATTGTAGGAATATAAAGGGTTTCGAAAAGATCTAAATGATGTCCTGTGTCTAAAATCAAATGGTAAGTTCCAATGACTTCAACTGTAGCTTTGGCTCGATTTCCTATGAAGACAAATTTTTCATTTGGGTTTACTATTTGGATCGTAAGGAATCCCTACATCGTATTAGTAACATGAGTGGTACATCCACAATCAATCCACCAAGTATTATAAGGAACTTCTGCTAAATTAGATTCGAAACATACTAAAGCACTAGGCTTACCTTTCTTTTCGAACCATGCCTTACGTTTCAGACAATCCTTCTGATAGTGTCCAGTTTTCTTACATAAATGACATCTATCATTCCTTGGTTCCTTCTTAGAGATTGAAGTTGATGCATTACCTTTATATACTACATCCTTTCCCTTTCTTTTCTCCTTTTTGAACTTCTTTTTAGCTCCTTGATTACCCATGAGATCCCTTGTTTCTTAAGCCTTGCTCCCTTTTGAATAAGCAAACTTTACAGTTCATTCACGTTTCATTTGTTTTTCATAGTATTGTAACTCATTTGGAATGGACCATATTCAGGAGATAAGGAATTAATAATAAATTGCACAAGGAAACTTTCACTTAATTCCATTCCTATGGATCTTAATCTTGTAGTTGTATTTATCATTTCAATAACATGCTCATGCATAGTATGAGAACCATCGAACTTTAGAGTGGTCAACATACCCATTAAGGTGCCAGTAAGAGACTTATCTGCAGAATCAGACTGAGAAATATCTTTAACAAGCTTAAGATACTCCTTAGCATTTTTAGTATTGGGAATTGTAGCCTTAGTGTTGCTAGCCACAATCATTCGCATAAACATTAAACTTAGTATATTTGATCTTTCCCAATGTTCATGAAAAGATCGTTCTTCAGCACTGCTATTATCAGTAAGTGCAACGGGCTTATTAGTTTGGAGTGCCAAGTCAAGATCTAGGATTCCTAGTTGAACTGACCTAGTTGAACTGAACTTGTTCACACCATTCATTAAAGCTAAGCCCATTAAACTTTATAATAGACAAAGGTTGCGATTGGATAGCAATAGAATTTAATGCTGCAAAATTTATATAAGAAATAATTTATGTTAATACTTTGAATCATAATTTAAACATGTAATTAAAATTAAATAACAAATATATCAGCAATAAACATATGTTGTGGTTTTCCTTTGGGTAAAACAATAATATATTAAACACATAAATTGATGCTTAGTAATATTCACATAATTGATAATCATGTATAATCTGATTAGATATACTAGTTATCTTTGGATATACTAAATATATCTAATAAAGTATACTAATTAATCACGATTATACTCATTGATATAAAATTAGCTAATTAACCTTTAGGTGATTCTTAAATATTTTAGTATCAATAAATTTTAGTATACCCATTGGATATATCGTTATGTCATTGCAATCATAAGCATCACATTATCATGGGTAAATATATATCTATTTTAATTTGATATTTATAAAACTTTCTAATTTGGCCACTTTAATGACTAACAAATTATTCATTACATAAATATCAAATTAAATAAATGATAATACAAGTCATATTGAAACTAATTCTTGTTCATACGTATAAGTACTTTATTACATTAACAATTATTAATATATGATGCTAAAATCATGCATCAAATTTTACAATAAAAACCCACGGCATTTAATGAAACAAGAGGCTTAAGAGAAATCAAAGCAAGTAATTCATCTAAAGATGTTAATTCATCACGGCAACTAATAAAAGTATACATAAAGATATTAATGAAGCATTAAAGAGGCATGATAAAAGAAACAAGTGAAACACATTAATGGCACAGGAGAGAATGGATGAGAGAAACACAATCAATGGGAGAGAACCTTCATGTCCATTAATAGAACATTTTCAAACCATCCTTAATGAAGAAACATAAGATAAAACAAAACATATTTAATTGGTGCAATTAATGGCGTTGTTAATTCCATTCACGTGTTAACTTGGCAGGAAAACACTTACTATTGTCTTTCCTTTCCTTCGTCATCTTGATAACGTGAGTTTGGTGGAAACAAAATAGTTATCATGTTCTGTATAGAAGAAAGAGAGAAGACGTGATTGTTTCCTTTTAAAACCAAAAACATGCTGGAAATTGCTATAAAATATCTTGTTGATCATGTATATCTTATATATAATTATATCATAATAATTCTTGATTTAATATCTAAAATGGAAAATTATTGATTCTCAAATCCATGGCTCTCATACCACATGTAATCTTTCTTACTGATAAATTGTAGGATCTTAGAATCTAATAAGTTTTCACCATAACATAAGTGTACCTTGATCCATCATATTTTCGATACTTTCTGAACAGATAATCTCCAATAATCTTCAACAAGATATTCTTAGATTTTGTTTTCTCTCTCTTGGCCTTTGTTACATTATTTTTCATATGGTATCTAGTGGAGAGAAATACATGAAAGACTTAATAGGTAGAGAGAGAGAGAGAGAGGAAGTAGTTATCATTTAAAATTCAAACAGCACCTCTTTTCATTATCTTTATTTTTATGTTCCATCAACGTAAATACATCATATTATTTATTTTTAATTAAACCTAATATCTCCAACTCAAATAACTAATGGGATTTAATATACTTAAATGATTAAACCAAAATATATGGACCACATAATGAAATTATCTAACACTTCGAATTTAAACTTATATCATAGGTTTTTATTTTTCAAATCTTTTAATGATTATACAAAATAAAAATAATTTATTGACTCGTAGGTTAAAATAAAATAAAATTTAAAATTTTAAAAAAATATAATCTCCTGAAATAATATATTTAAGATTTTAATCATAATCTATAACAAAATTAAAGTAGATAAATAATTATAAAAAATCATAATGTTACTAAATTTTAAACAATATAATTATTTAATTTGAAATAAATATTGGACAACATCTATAAGTTAAAAATAATTGTAAATTATTTATTAAAATTTAATTCTTTTGTTAATTTTTATATTCAAATTCTAACTCTTAAAACTTAAACTTTCTAATTTTTAAGCTTGACCAATCAAGTATTGAGCTTCTGACTGAATTAAGGTTTAATCAATTATTTTATTATTTTTATGAGCATTTTAAATTGTTAGTTTTTCTATATAATGTTTTAAAAATAATTTTCCAATACAAATACAATGGAGCCTAAAATGCATTTTAAATTATTACTTTTTTCTGTATGGCGTTTTAGGCTTCAAAGGTATCAGTCCTCACCCCTTTGTGTGGAAGCATTAGAGTATTCTGACTCCTATTTGGAGAATAGGCCTAAACCACTACTTTTGTATGTTCTTAGTTAACCTTTGCTATTTTCTGAAACCCCTAAGAAATGCTTTTTGTTATCAAATAACTACCAATATTTGAAATTTTGAAAGCTAAATAGATTTTATATCTGCTCTCAGAGTCTCTTTGAATCACAAGTATGAGTAGAGTGTAGGACTCGATAGGCTTAACCTTTGTAAAAATGACTAAAACTAATCATTTGGTTAGTTGACCTTTACCATTTATTGACTCTTTAAGGTTTTCATTTTTAATCAATGTGGGATACTCTAGCACTCCCCTTAAATGCATTTAAGAGTGGACATCTAGTTGTTACTTGAAATAAATACAGCAGTAACTAAACTACTAAGAATGGACATCCAAACGAACAATTAGAAAAATAAGAATCCGAACTAGACTTGAGTGTAGAACACATTAACAAAAATTAGGCTTAGGTTCAACCATTACCAAAAATAAGTAGAACTAATTATTTAGTTAGTTGACCCCTATTATTTATTAAACCTTTAACCTTTTCATTTTTAATCAAAATGGACACTTTGACAAATAGTAATATAGTTACAAGTTCAAAACACAAAGTTAACATCAAATATTTATGAGAACGAAGAACAACATGTACATATATAACCTCCATATATTAATAAAGGTAGCAAATGCTACTTTCTTTTTTATTTTTAGTAATAGAGAACTCGTAGTTATTATTATTTGTATATATTAAATAAAATATTAAAAATGATAAAGCAAATACACACAAGAGGAGGGTGAACTTTGTGTAACTAAAAAAATTTGCTAGTTACTTTTAATTCAAGAAGTAATGACAGGAGCATGTCCATAGTTAAAATTGTAGGAGCTTGTTAAATAAAAGTTTTTGTTAAAAACAATTTGAAACGGAAGGTACCTGTTAAAACTAGAAAGAACCTCTTTGAAGTTGAAAACAAAAAGAGCCTGTTAAAAGAGAATGAGCCTCTTGTTAAAATAAACACACATACAATATAATGCAGAAATATAAAAGTTAAGAGAGAATAGAAGAAGAATGCAGTCAATTTATACTTATTTGGATTACAACCCAAGTCTACGTCCAGTCCCCAAGTATCCCAAGTCTGTAGGATCGCGTACGGTCCGAGAATTCACAATACAGTGCAGAAAAGACCATACAACAACATGATGTATAATCGAAAATACCAAGGATGTACGAACATACCTTATTGTCGTGGATAGGTTGCTTCTTTTTCGGATTCCAAGACACTGCAAACGCGAATGCCCTCTACCGGTAT
>JANIJH010000007.1:42055768-42069665 GCA_024520975.1 Erythroxylum areolatum | reverse complement strand
ACTAGGAACATTTTAGGAATAATACAAAATGCAATTTGAATCTCATAATTATAATCACATTATAATTTCTAATTGCAGAATAATTATTCCAGGGATTTTATCTTTATGATTAGTAATTAAATAATTAAAATGCACAAAGATAAAGAATGTCTTTTATTGAATAAAACAATTTTATACAATTAAAAAATACAACCAAAATTGGCTGCAAGGGCATAAACCAACAGCTTTATGTTTTTGGTCTCTAAGAGTGCAATTCGACTTTAACTCCCCATTCTCTTAAATTGAGAGATGAAGCATATATACGTCCTGATCACTTTTCTGAGTAATTCTAAACAATTCAGCTATACTGACTTCAAGTTCTGTTCAAAAAAATTGATTATGAAACAATCTTTCCATTTCTATTTAAGAAAAGGACAAAATTCTTGGGTAGCAAAAGTACTAGAAAAAACTCAAACCTGTCATGAATTCAAAAATAACCTAAGCTTGAAATTGTTGAAATTTTTGTAATTAGCCAATTCACTATACTTAATAGTGAATATGGCAATTTGCTCAATCGTTGATTGGCCATCTTCTCTAAAAAATAAAATAACTCAGGAATTATGTAGTTACAGGGATAAGGATTCTTATGATAAATATGCTTCTGATAAAGCTTATGAAATTTTACGCCACCAATCTGTCTCAATCTAGGCCCATAAAGTTCTTAAACAACTTGTTTAACAACTTTCATATCAACTTGAAACCTCATTCATGGAGGAGCAATAATAGGAGCATGATTATGGTTTACATCTAAAATTTTAGCCCTAAGTTGTCATTTGGTCCATTATTTTTTACTTTAAGACCAAATCCCTATCTTCCAAGAGCTTAGAGCTTAACTACCAGTCGATCATGTTTAAGATTAATGCACAAATGTACATTAAAAATATCCTCTCTTTTATTAGGATGAACATATCTTTATTCTACAAAGGAAGAAGCTATAGGACAACTACACTTTCTAACTTCTATTGTATTTGGTGTAAGCTTACTCCCCAGTCCTTCAAAAATTTGCCTTATCAAAGATGGAGAATTTTGTCCATCAGCTTATACTAAAGAAACAGAAAGTTTTTTCGTCTCCTCAGTTAAAAATTTGATTGCTTCATAAAGGCCGAATTGGAATTCAACTCAAAATATCATTTGCATAAATATTATCATTTCTTAATAATACTTGCAATGATTTCAAACTCTTTCTAACTGGAGACTTAGTTGAAGGCAATGTTGTCTTCTCCAAATTTTCAATCCTTTGGATGCAAAATCTTCATTCCTTATTACAGTAGGGATTTCTTCCTCCAAACCTAGAGGCACTAAAATTTCTTTGACATTCCTTATACATGGCGTTGTGGTCCAATTGGTTGATCACTTTTATGATTAACCTAGAATTCGAGCATATTAAGGAAAAATTCTCCCAAAATTGTGCCTGACTTCTTATCAGCCATATAACTGGGTTTTAGAATCCTTATATAACATAATATAAGGTGCAAACATAATGATAGTGGATTTTCTTGGTTAAGCTCTGTGATTTATCTGACTCCTCTTCAATCGTCCCAACTCCTGACTTCTGAATTTCTTTAATAATTTTAGTGCCTAAGAATGTTCTAGGCAATCTAGTTGACTAATAAAAATCTTAGCAATTAAACCTTTTAATCTTTAGGCCAAATGGGTTGAATTTCACTTTAGGCTTCACCAGTATTCATTATGCAAGACATCCCCCTCTTTATTATCACTGAAATCATTTTAGAGAACTTGTTGTGACATGCATTAGGAACTTGCAGTCATTTTTCTGTTTGTAATTTGGTTATGTCACTATTTGTCATTTGATTTCTATTTTTGCCAAAAATCACACTCATGCCTTCAAATTATTGTTACATAACTTGAAATATGAATAAATTATCCTTTCCACTTTGACTCCTTTTTAATCAGACATGATTCAACCTATAAAAAAATATTTTCAATAACCTTGCAACACTAAGTCATATGTTTCTTTTGATTACTATCACTCAATTTAATCATGTTTCACTTATAAATTTTTGTCTTTTCTCAAAACTAATCTTACACTCTTTTACCTTTTTCCACTCTTTATTTCCTGCATAAGTTCTTTAAAGAATTAAATAAAATCAATTTGTAAACCTCAGGAAGTAATGGTGAGAGAAAGAAAATAAATCATGGGTTAAGTAAAAGTATGAAAATCAAACAAAATAAGGAATGATAGTATAATTGTGAATTATATTTAGAAAAGATTTCTTTAGATCATTGTTTCTGCACCACCTTTTTTTCTCCTCTTATTTTCTCACAGCCACACAAACAATTGATATGAACGTCATGAAATAAGAAATTGAACAAAGAAGTAACCATGACACAGAGGTGAAGATAGACAAACCCTTAAAAAAGAAGATGATGATGCAGTTTTTTAATATAAAAACTTTAAAAGCAAGAATAATATTACGAAAAGAAATTATAAAGAATATAATTTTCTTTTTTATTTTTTTGACAAAGGAATATAATAGAATTTAAATAACATGAAAATGAAAAGGATACCCATGCTTGATTTAAAGCCAAGATATGATATCATCTGATGTGAGCTCACCTAGGAATATACCTTCGAACATATGAACAATTTTGAATTAAACCTGTAAGCAGAATAATCAAATATGAGACTAGAGAAATCCCCAAACATGTAAGCAAAACTATTCAAAATACTAACTTGAAAGGTCATTCTAGTAACTACATTCTCATCAGTACCCAAAAGGTCTACAAACACAAAGAATACATCTTTATTTTATTCTAAACATAAGAGATACATCTCTATGTTATTCTCGCATTCTTTATGGGCATACAGTATGTGACGATGTATTGTTAATAAATACAAAACTCGAATGCACAATCTAATTGCCACACATTAGTACTTGAAACATTGTTAGTAAACTTTATTTGAGACTTTTATGGTGAAAATCCCAATAAGGGCAACTATCATCTATTACCGAACACCAAATCTATCACATGAGATACGAAAACATCAAGTATCTCCCTTATGTCAAGTTTGTTGCATAAAAATTTACTCAAAACGTGCTTTAGGAACTTTAATTTTCTTTTTCTAAACTTAAACTTTAATTTATTACTTATGTTAATAAATCCAAACAGGTTTAAAACTCACTTTATAAATTCCTCCGACCCGAAAACTGAATCAAAATCACCCGGCGTATCTTTACGGGAATTTTAAAATTTTATTGTATCACTGACGTCAACGTGTGCATGGGCAAGGTGGCTCGTGCGCACCACATGCCCGCTTCCGACATGCGAGGGATGCATGGCATGTGTCACATACGTATTGTAATGCACAGACATGCCCACCAAAGCTGGCGTGTGTGACGCAATCTTCAGTGCTCGCTACTGTGCATTTCGAGCCTGTGCACCATATGTGCCTGACGATGCTTCTCCCCCTCGCAAAAAATGTGATTTTTGGGTCCAATTTTTGCTTTTTTATGCTGGTTTTTAGTTTTTTTAAAGGGCTAAACACATGTATATTACTTTCATACAACAATAAGCAAGAAAAAAAACAAAAAACGAAACTTTATTCTCTGAGATCTTTATGGAAAAAAGCAAAAAAATCTTTGTTTTTAACTACCTGATCACATAACCGCTCTGATACTATGTGTAACATGTAACAAGAGCCTTAGTACATATCCCGAATTGGACATGAAAGGGAAATAAATGAAGAAATGCGAAAAATACCTGATTTCGGTTCCATAACAACAAATGAGTTTTCTGAGGCCGAAACGAGAGCAAATCCACAGGCAGCTTCATGGGATCTACTTACGAAGACTCGTTAAAGTCTTTCTGTAGCCTTTTTGTATACATGAACCTCTAAATAGGTCAAAATATCCTTACGTTCACAACTTACCATAGCAACTACAGAAGATCCTAATCATTCTATATATAACATTCATATCGAATTTTCCCATCATATGGTCAATATAAGTCCGGTCTACATTAATCAAGGGTCTATTTTTCTCCTAAACTTCAGCCCATCAATGTAAATCATTTATTAGATCACTTTATTATTTTTATTCAGATCAAATTTATGTAACTTAATCGATAAGTTATTAAAAGTGTTAAAATGCAATTAATTATTGTACACTAAATCAGAAATTTTCTAACATGTTCTTCAAAATCTCACCACCATCCAGCCTTCATGATCAAAACAAAATTTAGTCAAAATCGAGAATTCTGTTTGTAGCCAAAGGAGGGTCGGTAGGCATCTGTGACATGTCTGCATAAAAGTAAAGCCAATCAAAAGGAAAACATTTCACTAAGATTTTAAAAATTTTGGTTCTGTAAATGTTATCAATTAGAAGCTATGCAGGAATTGAAATATGGCCAGGAAAGCCATCTTACAAGTGGTTCAGTTTCCGAATTTCCTGATACAACAATCACCTTCCCTTATCGGTCTAACGAACATCGGATTCGAACAAAAGGAAAATTTTACAGACATGCTAATTTCGTTTATGTTCAAGCCAAAGCATGCTTACTAAACATGCTCAACAAATAACGATGAAATCACAACAAATGCCTGAAATCGAGAAAATTCCAGAGTGCGAAAGACTGGAAGGTAGTTCGTAATAAAGTAAGCCTGTTAAAAAGGTTCACAGTATTTGCGGCAAGAACTCAGATACTGAAACAACTTCCATTTCCAACCTTTGATCTTCACTCTTCCTACAACCATCCAATATTAATCATACATGACATGAATGAGATATTCCCGGTAAGCTAGCCGTGGTCCTATTGAGATTAGGTCGTTAGGATTCTAAGACAACGGCGTATAATCATATTTTGTGTTTAAAACCAAAAACCATTCGAAGTCTTGAAGTTGATTGACATTTAGAGAATGTTCAGATGACCATAAAAAATAGAACATCCAACTGGAGAGAAAAAGCAATCAACAAAACGAACCAATTAAAACTTACGCTATTCATTTTGAAGAAAGTAAACATGATCGTGTACTGAAAACAAAAACTAGTCTTTTTCCCTGTACAGTTAACAATAAATAAAGAAACTTGAGGACCCAAAAACCAGAATACATTCAACAATAGCATCATGATTTCCAATTATTGAGGTAAAAATCTCTCCGATAAAACAATGTTCATTTCCTTCCTAAAATGGGTTCGATTCCGTTCTGTCATTTTACAACAGAAAATTACAAAAGAGAAACCATTTTAGGAAGAGGAATGAACAACGTTCTCCGAGAGAGACGATGTGACAATAGATAGGATTCCAAGAGGCTTGGTGGCGGCAAAACACATTAGGTTTTGTTGGGATATAAAATCTTAAATAGGCCAGCTTCGTAACGTGTCATCCTGAAAACGACGCCGGTGCGTGATATATCGATTGTTAAGTACGTTCCACTGAATATAGTCTCTGTATTACTACGAAGTCAGCTCCTTCTCATATTCGAACCTCTTTATCTATCGCAAAGCCCGCAATTTACGCTGACCCATGTTCTCCAACAAATGGAAACCTTTTCTTGTTCGTTTGTACTTGAGCAGTTGGACTGGTTGTTTTCTTGTTGCCTTAGTTTGCTGCTTGATGGACATTGAGGGTTTGTTAAAATTCCTAGCTCAATGTGGAAACTTCACGAGTCTTTGTAGCCCAAGATGTACACTTATGTCTAACGTTTTTCCGGATTTTGCAGGTACCCAACAATTTGAATCGCCACATTAGCTCAATTTTTAAGGTTTGCTCGTGGAATTCTGGTGGTGGAGAAAAGATTCTAGTTCAAAGTATGAGGCTTCTGTCAATGAAGCTGGTGAGATTGAAAAATGTACCCATACTGCAACAACTGTGTACAGAGGAGCAGCTGCTTCGTACCTCGACACACAATTGGTGTATTATTAACGATGTAACCAATCATCCCTCTATTGTAACGGGTGTTTCTGGGTATGCCTTTTCTATAAGGATTTTTAATCAAACGTACGGGCTTATATTTGTATAATTGTATATAAAGACTATTATATAAAGTTGAGCCTAATTAATTGAAGTGGTCTAATATGTTTATAGTATTTTGGGTTTTATGTATATATTTTAAGTGTAGGCTTTATATGTGTAGAAACGGAGTTTATAATTTCTAGTTTTATAATGGGTCAAATTAGAAATTAGATTAGAGTTTTACTCTAATATAAGTAGTTATGATCTCAAAATTACACGTACATATAATTCTTTTATGACATCTTATCATCAGATAGAAAATAGAGAGTTAGGGAAAACTCTGAAAAAAGGTTACGTTTTAATTTGGAAGACAAACCGTAAGACTTCAGTACAAATTTTACAATGAATTCAAGTATGCTTTTGTTTTTATTTGATTCTTGATGATTTGATATGAACGGATCCAGTTTTTAAAGGGATTAAAACTCAACAAGTGATATTGGAGCTTTATTCATAATTGGGTCATTAAGAATGATTGTTTTTTTGTCTTCCATATTATCGAAATTACTTTCGTTTCTTTTCTTTAGATCTGTTTATTAGCATGTTGGATAATAACATAAATTTTTTTTTGTTTTTTTCGTTTTTTTCAAAAGCTTTCTTCTTTAAAGGCATTATTGGATAAACATTAGAGTTTTAATCAAAGCTTTGCCCACTGGATAAAGACTAGAGTTAAACATTGTATACGTTATTGTTTTATCATTTAGATGTTTTCAGAATGCTTTCAAAGCCTTCTTCTTTATCCAATAACCAATATAAGTCACAATTCTTTCTGTTTTTCTGTTTTGTTAATAAAGTCACATTTTTTATTGACCAATGAATTCAGACAATAAATAACCCAAAAGTTTTAGCTTATCAGAAAGTTTTAAATTTATACTTGTTAGTATGCATGTTACGGATTAATATTATGATGAGTTTTGGGGAAAAATTTTGGCCTAATTCTCGATTTGAGCTGACAGGATTATCAGTATTGTAGCATTAAAATATTGGAGCTATGACGTTTTCATACAGCTTATGCAAATTTTGGTATTTTAATTTCAGATTTTGGTATTTTAAAGAAATAGCTAGCATTTGAAATTAAATTAATTGAAGCAACATGTTGCCAAAGCAACCTCTCTTATAAAAATTAATTTGACTTAGAATATTAAAAAGTTTTATGTGTATGTTATTCATGCGAATATGAACTGGTCCAAAAGAAAGTTAAGATTTGGCCTGAATTGCATATACACTTGTGGTGGTAAATGTGTTGCAATTATTCAGTATAATATGTGAACATTAAATCGGTCCAAAGAAAGATTTATTATTTGACGTGTCTTATTGTCAGCGTTTGATTATTAAACCAAGGTACCACTTATAAGTTAGTATTTATGTCCAAAGACTAAATATTAATGTTGTGCAAGGTATCTTGTGATGGAGCCCTACCATTATCTGTATATAATTAAATTGGCATATTATAGTGTTGTTATGTGAGTAATTAGATTTTGTTTGTTTTGTTCTTTGTTCAGTTCCTAGTTCTGTTGCAAATATCTCTGCTAGTGTTAATTCATTCCTATGCTTAATGACACCAATTTGAAGTCATGGAAGGAGAATGTTTTGATTGTTCTCGGAGTTATGGACTTGGATCTTGCTTTATGAGTCGATCAACCTTATCCACTTACTGGTGAGAGTATGTACCTCTTTACCCTATGATACATACCGAGAGGCCCTGTAGATATTCCAGTATACAACTTATGATAATGACGCGCTATGATCAATTTCAACATTCATTTAATATGGCATTATCTATCTTTATTCTCTTATGAAACATCATCAAGAAATTCACAACATTTTAAAATCCTCATTTCATTTTATAAAAACCGAATATCTATAATGTATCTTTCAACATTCATACTTATACAACATCATAGCCTAATACAAAGAGTGCTATATGAAAGAGGAAATATACAAAATCTATCTAATATGTCCATATCTAGTTGATCGACCTTTGAGCCATTTCTTCTTGTTCTCAAAAGTACAAGTCTACACTGTTTATAGAGTCCCTCGACAGCTAAAGTCGTCTCTCGGTCTTGAAAAGTCAACATTGCAATTTTGGTAAGTTTTGCAAACTCAATAAGGTAACCATCACCGATGGTTCACTCAATTCATGCATCACATCAATACATATAACATATTTTTCACAACTTTGCATAATTCATCACATATCACATTCTTACTCAGGAGTAAACAATTTTGCGTAAGTATCACATTCTCATTTAAATTTAATCCAACCATACATTTCAATCAGTCAAATACATGTATTAACATGCATATGAAATGCTCATGTGACTCTTTTCTCTTTATTACGTTATTGTGACCGAGTGCCTAAACTGTTTAGTATCTATTGTGGATACCAGGCTCATTCATATTGTCCTTTATCCATTGGATATATAGGGCTCATTTTACATAGTGAGCCTTTGGCTCTTAATCACATTTGGAGCTTTAAGCTTGGTTTCAATGGCTACTCAGGTCACAACTCTCATTATCTGATCATGCATTCATGTGTGGAATGCATCTCTCATAATCAATCATGTCATGAAACATTTAGTTTGTCACATTCACATACAAGTAGCATTTCAATATCCCATTCATATATCATAGTCATCGGACCTTCATTATCCGAAATCAACACAATCAAATCACATTCATTCATAATTCAAACATAATATAAAACAAATAATTAATTGAGTGAGACCGTCTAGGTTACTCACACCTGAAGCTAATGCTTGGAATTCTAGCAGCGTTTGGAGGTTGACGTTCCTGTTGCTCCTCTATATCAAATAACATACACGTGTATCACAATTTGTACATTTATAAGTGTTTAATAATGCACATGTATGTAATGAAATATGTACAATGCGTCTCCATGACAATCCCAGGTATTTTTCCATTATCTTCATCAAATAATCAATTCTTTCTCAAAACTCACCTAAGTATAATTTATGCTTAGGTTTATCCCTCAATAAAACTATTAAAATCATAATTCGCATTGAATCACTTTCAGATTTTTCCAAAAACTAACTTTCAGGTCTCTGTACATGATTAATCTAACCATGAAAATGAAGTAATTTGATAATACTTTCTTCTTGAAAGTTGTTGTCCTATCTCTTAAGTTTCCAATGACACTAAAATCATTTAATTCAGTTCTGAAATTTGAAAGTTATGAGCCAAAAAGTTTGGACTATTCATAAGCTAAAACAACATTCTGAAACCAACTTTAATTCAAAATATGGATTTCTAGGGACAGGATAAAAATTTGATCTCTTCTAACAATTTGTAGTCCTATGTCTCTAGGAAACTCCAAATCAAAAATCATTCCATTCGGATGACTATAGCACAAGATATATTCAAAATACCGAAGCTAGTTACATGAAAAATACTCCACTCATCAGTTTTCCAGAATTTCTCATCATTCTCTTCCCATATTTATCACTCATTCTCTCCAATTGATTTCAGATGGCTAAGATATTTTGCAGAGATGTATATTTATGTGTTAAGAGTCTAATGGTTTAAGTCTCATGTCATTTGGAGGTCGGACGAAAGAGATATAGTAAAAAGATTGAAGGATATTGCGTCAGCCTCCAACCTAAGAAGTCACGATCATGCATAAGCATGATCGTGAGTTGGCCATCAATTACCTTTTTCCACTCTTTGTTTCCTGTGTAAGTTCTTTAAAGAATTAAATAAAATCAATCAAGAATTTAACCTTGTAAACCTAAGGAAGTAATGGTCAAAGAAAGAAAATAAATCATGGGTTAAGTAAAAAGTACAACAATCAAACAGAATAAAGAATGTTAGTATAATTCTAAACGACAGTTAGAAAAGATTTCATTAGATCATCATTCCTGCACCACTTTTTACTCTTCTTTTATTTTCTCACAGCCACACAAACAATTGATATGAACGTCATGAAATAAGAAATTGAATAAAGAAGAAACCATGACACAGAGGTCGAGATAGATAGAACCCAAAAAAAAAAACAAGAAGATGCACTTTTTTATATAAAAACTTTAAAAGCAAGAATTCTATGTAATAAGATGAAAAGAAATCATAAAGAACACAATTTTCCTTTTTTTTTTGTTCTTTTGAGAAAGGAATATAATAGAATTTAAACAACATGAAAATGAAAAGGATACCCATGCTTGATTTAAAGCCAAGATATGATATCATCTTAAGTGAACTCACCTAGGAATATACCTTAGAATATATGAATAATTTTGAATTAAACCTAAGAAAGATAAAAATGAATGTGTAAAAGAATTGACCCATTGACTATAAAGGAATTAAGAACTAAGCTCATTAAAGATTTGAACGTAAAAGAAAGAATTCTTTGATAAGTTTAATAAGAATAAGGGAAAGAAGTTATAATGGCTCTCAATAAATAAAAATCCCAAAACTGTCTCAAACTAAAGAATATATACATATTAAATATAAAAAATAAAGACTAAGGTTTCAAGTAAGCACAACCTAAAACAAGATTGTGGGCCAGGACATGTTGGTTTTGGAATTTTTAACAATGGTGGACATAGTCTGAAACATGCTAATGGCTAAAATCATGAATCCTCCTGTAACATTGTGAAGTTGGGCACATTCTAAGATAAATCTTACCTGAGGCTGTAGATATTTCTCTAACTTTATAAAATTGAAAAGAATCTAGAACAAGCTTGTTGTTAAGATCATGGATCCTTTAACTTTGTAAAACTAGACATGGTATGGAACATGCCTATTATTAAGACCATGCCTAATTTTTTCATAAAGTCGTACACAATTGTGTTAGAGGTTGTGTTCAAATTTAAAAAATCTTAAGTCTTACCTTAAATTAAATGAACTAATAATCTTTCTTCAATTTGACTTAATTTTGTATGTGTAGTCACTTCTCTCACCATATTATTAAGTATATTTTAAAGTCTTTTTTAATTACTAATGTAACTAATTTGCTTTTAAAACTCAAAAGATCACATACAATTTGATTTCTATTAAAAAGATTACCAAAGTATTCATTAATTTTTCTTTATATTGATGTAGGTTGGAATTGTATTGTTAACCATGAAAAGAACTTCTCCAGCCAAACAGAGAACGAGCAACATTTCATATTAGCCCTTTTTCACTCCAATTCACATGGGCATGTGAGAATCATTCCAGGAACCAAACATAAGGCTGTCAGTGTCCTGAATTTGATGGGAAGCTCGAGTGACTTTGTGCCATCTTGTCATGCCAATTATCGAAGCTAGAAACGATTGAAAGTTGTTAATGTTGCGCTGTACCTGTCTTAAGTTGTCTTAAAGCTTGGTTGAAGTGTCTCAACAATTAGTTTCTGTAGTTATAAATCCAAACATCAAACAACCACCGTATGGCCCTGAGACGGTATAAAAAAAAGAAGAAGAAAAAGACAAAAATGTAACATTTTATGCTATTTTTGTTGGTTTTTATTTCTCTATTAATAGCCCAAAATATGAGAATGATATTCTGGCTTTGCTAAAACGGCAAAGAAAGCACACAATAGAAAGCAACCATGCATTACGTATACGGCAAAATATTAATATACTTGTAGTCAGTTTAATTAAATTTTCTTATAATAGTAATTTTTAAATATATTTATATAATTTATAAATTACATATTTTGTATAAGTTATTTAATTAATAATTGATTCAAAGTCAAATAAAATATTCAGGCTAAAAGTAAATGAATTGATAAATAATTTTTTATATTTATACTACGTATTAAATTTTAGATTGGACTAACTTATAAATAGTTTTTTTTTCTATTAAAGTCCTAATTTACCTATCTAAACTAGACTGTTGCATGACTCATCTTGTAAGGAAGTGGGTTTAATAGCTCACTTTTATAGGAGATCTTAAGGTGGACTTGGCCAAAGAACATGTTCATAGACTTTGAAATCATATTTTAATCCAAAACTTTAAGGCATTAGATTTATAGTCTTTTATACTTATATGTCTTTCACCAGTTTCAGCTCTTTCTAACGTGAAATTTCTACTCACACTTAACATCTCAACAATTTCCTCTCAAGAGTGAACTTCTACGTTGGGATTGGACTCCTACTTAAGTGAAAACCATTTTCTTTGCAGCTCGAATATATCCCAGGAGCCCTTCTATTTTACTAATTTGGGCATATTAGGAGCCTCTTTGCTTTTTTCGTAATGAAGCAATCACCAGATTCGACTTCCATCTTTATACTCATCTCTTGCTTGATCATCAACTTTGATATCACTTGTTAGATCCGAGGAGTCCATCCTTATGGGCGATTTACATCATTGGCTTAATAAAAAAACATACTTGTGAGCTTTAACATCACACTTCAACTCAAACTCAAATTCTTAAAGCATTAAATTTATAAGTATTTTTCACTTAATACATTCTCCACTAGTTTCATCTCCTTATTACGTGGATTACTGCTCAGACTTTGACGTCCTAACAAATATTTTGTTGCACTATTCACTTCTGGTGGTGGGTGTTGATTGTCTTATTAACAGCTGTGTGTGTGAGAGAGAGAGAGCAGGAGGGAGGGAAATTTTCTTGAGGAAGAGGTGTACTCTATTATATTATCTCGTGAGAGTGAGGAGCAAGGGAAAGGTGGAAGACGATAACAATATGGAGAAAGCAATGACAAAAGTTGGGAGCTTTTGAATTTCCAAGAAAGCCAAACAAGAGTTCTCCACCATCACCCATGACCTCTCTGTATCTTCAACTCTCTCTCTCTCTCTACCCTCTTATTTTTCTGCCTGCATTTTATGTGAAAAGCTGTTTATGTTTCATTCTCAAACACTTGCATTGAATGTTATTTGATCTCTCAACTAAGTTGGCTTTGTCAAATAGTATCATGTAGTGGATGTTTGGATTCTCAACTTCAGGGTCAAAACCAGAACATAGAGTCCCAAATGTAAAACACTACTGGTAAAAAAAAAAAAAAGTGATTTCTAATTAAATCAAAATAGAAAGAAGCTATTTCTAAAGTTGTAACTTTTTTCTTTTTTTTTCTTTTTTATTAACAATGATCTGTGTGCAAAACAATTACAGTCACTCTCCGGCACTGTAGAAGAGAAGGCTAGATGCGTATTGAACAAGTTGCAAGGTATGATACTATTTTTGTCCTGAAATTTAAACAAGATCACACAAGAAGGAAAGCTGAGTCCTTCATGTTTTTGGTTCAGGGAAGCCATTAAAATCGTTACCAGAACTTCTCAGAAAGTACAACCTGCCAACAGGGTTGTTCCCACAGAATATAAAGTGCTACGAATTCGACGAAGCCAAGGGCAAGTTAATCGTCTTCTTTCCGTCGGCATGTGAAGTGTGCTTCAAGGACTCATCCATCGTAAGGTACGCGACTCGCGTCAAGTGCACAGTGACAAAGGGAAAGATGAGTGGGATTGAAGGAATGAAGACTAAAGTACTCGTGTGGGTTAAAGTGACGAGCATAGGCGTGGAGAGCTACAAGTCTGCTAAGATCTGCTTCGCTGCTGGGGTCAAGATATCGAGGACGAGATGCCTTGCGACGCCATTAGAGTTGAGGAGTTTTAAGTTTGCCATTTGTCGGGTTTTTTAGGTCGTATGTTTCTGAGTTTGATTCAATGTGCATGTATGATGGAAAACCAACTGCAGTTCATGTTTGATAAGAATTTTGAAAAACAACAATTATCCTTTTTTTTTTTGAAAGGTAAAGGAAAAAATTCCATTAACCATATAAATGAGTTAGACAAGGTGGAATAGATACCCATACATTCAAACGAGAGAAATTGCAAGACACTCTACCAAGTTCATAAGCGCCCACATTTCCTCGTCGATTAATCCAAACAACAGAAATATTAGAATTACTTCCCAATATGAGTTGGCAATCCT
>JANIJH010000007.1:41872574-41899382 GCA_024520975.1 Erythroxylum areolatum | reverse complement strand
TAAGACATTGTATATTATATGAGAATGAATGTGAATGAGTTTTGGATATTAATTTGAGATGTGAAGGTGTATTTTGAATATTAGATACTGTGATTGAATGTGATTTGGATTTCGGACGGGGTGTCCGACGATACTGGTTTTTGTGCGAGAACTTTAGAAGTGTGTTTTAAACACTTTGCAGGTTTGGGTTAGTTAAAATGCAACTGTTATGCTGCCAAAATTTTGTTGATAATAGATGAATTTTGGGTTTGTTTGCATGTATAAGAAGTTTGTATGATTTGAGAATTTGATTGAGGATAATTTCTAAGAAAAGGGAAATTGTATGGATTTGCATGAGTTTGAAACAAGATGGTTATAAGAAAAAAAAATCTATACCGGATTTAGAATGTCTTAAGGTTTCCAACGCGATCATATTTCTCTGTTCTTTGTTTTCGGATGTCGGATCCGCTCTGTTAAGTTTTGTTTTCGCTTTCGATTCGTATTCGTGTTCGCTTCGCTTTTGATTCTATCGTCTTATGTTTCGCTTTCGTTTGTCTCTGTATTTGATTATTTGATTTCGTTTACTTAATTTTTGTTCCGCTACCGATTCCATTTGTTTTATTTATTTTCGATTTCGATTCGCCTCCGATTTGTTATTCATATCCGATTCGATTATCTGTCCTTCGTTTCTTATGCGGTTGGGATCCAGTTTTCTGATTGGGTTCCAACACATTTGGTCCATCCACAGTGTTTTTACGCCCTCATTAATGTGCATTTTTATGTAAAAACACATAGGCTGTTTGATCCACCTTACAGCCTTACGTTTTCTTCATATGTTGATGTCGTATTGTGCTTCTCCTTCATGTCACACATATGCTATAGTTTTACTCCTTGCTTGTCCACCTTTCATCATCCAGCCATCACTCCATTAAATTCACATTTAGCCATGCAAAAACATGCACTATGAGTATTGATTTCCAACAACCCTCTTCTATGGGTTTTATGCTTTATCCCATTCTTTTATTCTTTATCTTGTCTTCTCTTGCTCCAACTTTCTTCTTCTTGCTCCATAAATATAAGTGAAAATTAAACTTCGAAAAGTAGCCTAATTATCGTGCTTACAACTCACTTTAACTTCTTTGCTTCCGAATTATGCCTAAAATCACATATGAGTCAAAGTAAGTATCTTAAGCAATTTGATGTCAATAATCGCTAAATGTTATGGAATAATTTCATAATCAATTAAGCACCTATCATTATATCGATTAATTATTAAATTTTCTTATATCTATTATTTTTAAAAGCAAACAAAAATATCATTACTTTGTGTGACATGATGAAAGAGAAATTTTTTATAGCCTGAGTACTCTTGTTTGTAGTATTTTCCCCTTTAATTATTTTATTTATTTATTTCATATTTTTTTTTTCAATTGCTTGTATGTTTTATTTATTTGTTTGTTTTCTTTCTTATCTATTTATTTATTTATTTTCTTTAATCTTTATTTTGATTTTGAATCTCTTTATTTTTAGTTTTATATTTATGTTTTTGTTTTCTTTATTCATTTTTACTTATGCAGTTATTTGTTTATGTATTTAGCTATTTTTTCTTTAAAATTTTTTCTTTCTTATGAGTCTATCAAAAACAGTCGCTCTACTAATTAAAAGTAAGGTTGTGTGCTTCTAGACTTCCCTAAATCCTGCATCCCAGAGAAATTTCTACTAGGAAGTTATTCTTGTTATTGTTATTATTGAAATATAAATGTAATTAATGAGCTTTAAGAGATCAATCAAAAATTAAATAATTAACAAAGACCACTTATTGTTATGAAAGTAATTAATTTATAGTTAGGGTCATCTTTACTGTCGTTGTTAGGTGTTACCCAGTAATTTATTTATAAGAAATATATTTACTAAAATTGAGATTATGAAGTTTGATAACTTTTGACCTCAAAGCACTTTATGGTCAATTATATAAATTAGTATTAAATAGTGTTTTGTATAAATATCTATCATATTAATGTATTGACATTATCTTATTTAGACCTTTTTAACTTATTCGTATTCTTTTAGAATGTTAATAAGCTTTGTTATAATATCAAGATTTTTATGATCAAATAATTCTTATGCACTCGTAAATTAGCTAGGCAAGAACCAACACAAGTATATGATTAAGTGTTTTTAGTGTTCTCTATTCGATCCAGTTTACGTGGAGAAAATTGATATTGTGAAACCCATTTTAATTATTCTGAGTAGTTACTACAATCTTTGGGTGCTAGGAATGAAAATTTTTCAATAGATCACAAACTTTAGCTTATTGTTACAGGAGATATCACTGAGCCAACTAAAGAGGTAAATAAAACTAATGTAAAATTTGTAGATCATCTTAAAGATTGGGATAGTAAAAGTTATCATATCATCACATGGTTCCACAGTACCTCTGTTCCATCCATTCAGATTCAATTTATGGATTATAAAACTATAAAAGAAACCTCAATTTTTTGGCCAATTAATATAAAACTATTAGATTTATAAACTATTACTAGTTATGAAGAGCTCTTCATAATTTAAAATAAGAGCTTAGTTAATTTGTGAATGATTTTCTCTTATAAGTTTAACTAATTTGGAAAAAAAAATCTCAAGCTAAAATTATTAAAGATCATCTTCATCACATTTAAGTTCTCATAACTCTTAGACCTAAGTATAAAGATGTGATCTCAATCTCTCTACTTCACTGAAATCCAATACCTTCATTCGATAGTGCTATTATGAGATTATTTTTTAAAAGACTTGCCTTAATATAGACAAAACTTCACATTCTGAAGTTGCTATTGCAACCACTCGATACTTACATCAGAAATATGGTATATCTGTAAGAATTATCATCAAACTGGTCATAGTTTTATAAATTGTCCTATTATAGAATGAAGATAGTGTTATGAGTTTGGCCATATTCTTAAACATTATCTAATACAACCTCCATGATCAAAAGGTGGGTTCTCTAAATTTAAGAATGTCTCAAAGTCTAGATCTTCCTTTGTCACTGCTATTACCACTAAGGGTTTTACTACCATGAATGATTTTAAGGTATTATTTAGACATATTCTTTCTTTTAATTCCTCAAAGTCTAGATCTTCCTATGTCATTATTGCTACCATTGAGGGACTACCATCACTATAAGTGATATTAAGGCATTGCTTAAGCATGTTATCCCTTCCAATTCCTCTATTGTCATATCTACCACCATGTGTAATTCTCATTGGCTTTATGACTCTATATATTACAATCATATGACTACTAATATCAAACTTTTGTCTTCTATAAAACTTGTCTCTTCCTTACTGTCAATTCATAACGTAAATGTTAGCCAAATGAGCATTACTCATATTGGTCATACGTCTACCCCCAATCTTAATCTAGTTAACTCATAATACATCTCCAACTTAGCCCTCAGTCTTATCTCTACTAGTCAGTTATGTGAAATAGGATTAATGATAATATTTCTTCTCTAGTTTTTCAGGCACACGATCCAAAAATAGGTCAAAATTTTGGGACAGGTTATAGGGTGTGTCGATTATTTGAGCTTACCTCTTTTCATCTTCCTTCAAAACTTGTGTTTGTGGCTATATCCACAAACTCTTTCATTCACTAATTAAAGATTTGTCTTAATTGTGCTTCAACTAGTAAAATTTAGCCTTTAATTTCTCATGGAATTTTAGGTTCTAGAAAGTTTGAGTAAATTAAATGTTTAGATTGTCAACTTGCAAAATAACTTGCCTTATCCTTTAATATTAATATTTCTATTTCTAACAATATATTTAACTTGATTCATTCTAACATTTAGGGACCTTCTCTTTTTTCTTCAATTAATAAATTCTGTTTCTTTGTTTTATTTATTGATAATTATTCTCGATTCACTTGAACATATTTTCTGAATCTTTTTTTTTAAGTTGACACAAATTTTCATTACATTTTTCACTATAATTAAAACTCAATTTTCTCTCACTATTAAAATTATTCATGTAGACAATGTTATGGTATATTGAGATTCTTCTATCTACAGTTTCTTAGTCAACAAATCATTGTTGTTTAACGTTCATGTTTTCTTTTGAAAAAAATATCATGTTTTCTTTTGTTTCCAAATCTCACCACTCCATCACTACTAAATCTTTGTTTTCATTGACTCCTTAATTGAGTTATTTGAAAGTACTAATATAGGTAACACTGATATGCACTATGTTAGCCTTAACCCACATGCTCTCAATGATTTTGCGCCAGTTGCTGATCATACATCTATACTTACACTTGATACATCTCTTTATCATTCCACTCGAATGAGACAAACTCCTCATCATCTTTTTAATTTCCACTATTATTCTAATATTGCAACTCTCCATGACTTCTCTTTTATCATAAGGCAAATGCTAACCCTCTTTGTCAGCAAGTTGTGTTTGAAGATCTTTAGGCCCTAAAAAAACTCACACTTGAGACCAGTGTTTTGGATACTAATACATACCAAACTAAAACCGGTATAGTATCGGGATCGGTTGTACAGGGTTTAAATACCGGTCGATACCGGTCAGTATTCAAAATACTAGCTGGTATCGAAAAATTTAAGAAATAGAGAGATTTTTTACAAAATTTTTAAAAAATTTTAACTTCTCTTCCTGTCTCTTCATTCCCCCTCTTTTTTTAAAAAAATTTTAATTAGTTATTTTATTTACTTCAACTTTTATAACTATTTTGATTTTTAATTTTTGTTTTTAAAATAAAAATAAATATTTTTATTACTAATAATAATTATAAATTAAATAAAACTTAAAAACAAATTGTTTTTATTTTTATTAATATTATTTTATATAATATTTATTAATAATATATTTATAAAATATTTTATTTTTTAAAATAAATAATTTAAAAATTATTATTTATAAACTAATATTTATCTTATATATTTTTAATTATTAAATCAAATTTTTTTTGAAATTTATATATTTTAAAAATATTTTTTAAATTTAATTATAATTATTAAATTAAATTAAAATTATGATTATTATTTATTATAATGGTATTTGGAGACATGGTTAAAAATATGCAGTACAACTGTACAATATGACAATAGACTATTTTATAACTTTCAAAAAAAATTAGGAATTATTTCATAAATTTAAAAAATTACCTAAAACAGTATCCAGTATTAACAGGTACTGGTACAATATTATACCAAAACTTAATCCAATACGAAGTCTAGTATCGTATTCGTAATATTGCTTGGGACTTAGTTGATATTCCTCTTAATACGACACCTGTTACTAGTAAATGAGTTTACAAAATTCAAAATTGTTTTGATGACTCTATTGAATGTTACAAAGCCTATTTATCTACCAAAGGGTATACAAGAGTCTGGTAAAGACTATAAATAAAATTTTACTCCAGTGTTTCGATTAACCTCTATTAACAGTCTGTTAAATTTATTATAGTTCAAAAATGGCAACTTTTTCATATGAAAGTCAAAATTTTCTTTCTCTATGGTGATTTATCGGAATATGTTTATGTATATTGATTAAAACAAGCTCCTAGGGCTTGATTTGCAAAATTCAGATCCTCGTGTCTTTATTTCTGGTTTGTATGATTCTACATTATTCAGTTGTCAAATTGTTTGGGGCATTGTCCTTTTATTAATTTGAGTTGATAATCTAATAATAACATTCGATGATGCCTTTAGTATTTTAGGATTACAATATTACCTTAATCATTTTGAAATAAAGAATATAGGTTCTCTCGTGTTTTTTATGTCATAAAATTTCCCATGTTATTATCTCTTACATGCTAAGTACACACCTGACCCACTTTTTCGGGTTGACATCACCAACAATAAACTATATCAACTTCTTTGGAATATAACTGTAAGCTTACTCCTTTTAGATGGTACTCCTATTGATGATCCCACTTTATATTGATAACTTGTTGGTAGTTTTTTCTATTACTCAACCTGATATGTCAAATATTGTTCATCTGATCAATCAATTCTCCTTACTCATATCATTTTTTTTTCATGATTAAGATAATTCGTTACATTAAAGGAACTCTTTTCTATAGATTACACTTCTCTGCTGCCTTAGTTTTGTATTATCTGGCCATTCTGAAGATGATTAGGCTAGTGATCCAACAGATCATCATTTTATCATTAGTTATTATTTTTTCTTTGGTGATTTTTTATCTCTTGACATGGCAAAAAGTAAATTGCTATTACTCAATCTAGTATCGAATCTAAATATTATGCTCTTATTGATGCTACATCAAAATTACTTTAGGATGTATTTGATTGGGGGTTTATTAATGAAATAGAATGAAATGTCATATTATTCCATTATTTGGAAGAAAAGTTTATAATAGAATAGAATGGAATAGGATGGAAGAAGAGGGTTTTATATTACATCTCATTCCATCCTAAACAGTAAAAATGAAAAACTTTCCGATTTGGAGGATCTATGATGTAATGTAAAATAATAAACAAATTTACACTATATTAAATTATAAGTCCTTCATCTAAACAATATTTCAGTTTATTACATTATGGACCCTCTCATCCCATACAAACAACAGTTTTTTAATACTATATTCATTTATATTTTATTCCATTATAAATCATTCTATTACATTTTATTCCATTCCACTCATCCAACCAAAAGCCTAAGTGTCGTCCGTAGAGTTCTAACTAAGCCCATAGAGAGACATTTGTTTTTTCTTCTTTTTGGTTTTTAGAACAAATTTGGTTTCTGCTGGACGTGAGGACCTTAAATTTTGAAAACGTATGCGGTAAGCTGGTCCTATAAGCTATAATGAATGAATACTTGATACTTTGCTATTCTAGAATGTGCAATTATAATTGATCCATGAAAATGGGGAAAAAGACAGAAAAGTGCACGAGACTATTACAGTCCAATCATTTACGTATTATCGCTGATATTAGGCGACAATATTGTTTCTAATGTTTTAAATTCACTAATGCCTAGAGTAAATAAACCGCCATTTACCAGTCATTTGTGAGTGATTCGGGGGCTTAATGATAAAACTGACTTACCAAAGAAGCTAATTTTACTCATTCTTCAGCTGAACTCCAAAAATAATTCAATGCAACTCGTTCTGGAGAAGCAATTCTTTCATCTGTTGTTATGTCTTCTGATTGTTGCAACTCTTCCCTTATTAGGTAATTTTGTTTTGAAGGTCGACTATCCTGTTTCAATTAAGTGATAATGCATTTTCCCAGCATTATCCTGTTTCAAGACTTTTAGGTATTTACCTTGAGCTGCTAACTTATACTTTTAGTTTTTTTCCCCTTGTCCTAGATCTTGGTAAGTTTTGGACCAACCAAACAGTTGATACATTTGCCAAAATGCATTTTCCAATTTGTTTTGAAGATTTATTCAGCAAAAATAAGTTGGCATCTACTATCGCACTTTGAGTTTGAAGGAGGATGTTATGACTAAGATTAGATGAAATTCTAAAAGAATATCCCATGTGTCAAGATTAAGGTTATTTGATGTCCTAACAAGATATTCTTATATATTTATATTTACTGATATTGTCGTTGTATCTTGTATAATCAATATCAGTGAAATCATTTATATGATACCCTTACTCTGTTTTATCTTTCAGTTAACTTAATTGAAGTTTGAACTGCCCTTAGTGAAAGGTTAACTGATAGCTGAAGTTGAATTAGGTGGTGCTATAATTCTATTGATCAGCCCTTGGTCATGTTCTAGAGTTAGCTTGAAAAGCACTGCATATGGAATTGTTTGAAATGATTTTTGGACAGGTGGTACAATCCATTGTTAAAGTCACTTTTCATAATGGAAATTTATGTCATTACTGGCTTCTCTTATATATTATGACACTGAATTTAGCTTTAACCGCATGTTATATCTGGTTTGAGTAAGAAATGTTGAAGTCTTGATTCAAAGAAATGTAGGTTCTCTAATACCACGTTAGAAGGACTTAACTCACCCAAAAGTTAGCTCATGAGGAGGAGATTTGTACACTATTATAAATTGTTAAATACTTTTATACTTGTCCGATATGAGATTTCTGACACACATATTCTTTAACTCAGAGTAGGGCTAAACGTCTGATAAGTATATTGGACAAAAGAACGTAATCGGGTACTACTCCAAATCATCAAGACAAACTGACTCTGATATCATGTTAGAAAGGCCTAACTCACATCTACAAGTTAGCTCAAGAAGGGGAGGTTTGCATACTATTATAAATTGTTGAATACTCTTATATTTATTCGACATGGGATTCCTGACATAAGCAATTTGCATTTATTACTATTTGGATGCTTATTGAGTAAACTTTTGAATATATTAAATTTTATGTATTAAATAAATCCTTAGTAAGTTACAGAAAATTAAAAAAAAAATCAAGATTAGACATTCACTACTTTTTCCTTTAATTCTTTCGAAATGGTAATTTGTTTTACCCTTTTCTCTTCCTTAAGAGACTATCCTTCATTCAATCTTTTAGCCTATGTCGTAGAGATGTTCAATAATGATGATGTCCTAAGCTGGCAAATGCAATGATCAATGACATGGAAAGCAGATAAGAACTATAGAAACCAAAAGTTACCATCAACCATTACACGTTTTGTTCCAAAAGAAAGCTTGTCTCCAACGGTGGAGAGGGTGGCTAATCATTTTTTTATGCGCACCGCCCCACCATCTTTACGCGTTTAATAGTACATTTTGAAAGATTGATTCTAACCCCATTTTTCTAATAATCTGATCATGAACATACATCAAGTTGTACAAGGTTCCTCCAATTATCATCCCAATGCAAATTTTGATATTTGGTTTATGCCATTCGCAATGCATTAACCAACCAATTGTAAGTGATGATGAGTGAAGTTGTTGAGAAGTCATTGGCTATGGACGCCAAAATACCTACCTTTTGACTTTTTTTCTTCTCTTGTTGAATCGAGCGTTCTAAACTTGTTATTGGTTTGATATTTACAACTGGAATTGCCGGGTTTGGTATGTTTATATGAAAATTTTATAGCCACCACATGCACATTTTTTAAAGACTCACCAACAGGGCATCACTGAACACAGTAATAGCCATTTTATTAACTTATTTCCACAAAAAGTAGAAAATCTATTTGAAGTGTTCGCAGGAGGATATGTTTACTTAGAACATGATTTTGGTTGCTGTATTTAACAAGCCAATGTAACTTTGCGGTCACAATTAATTAGGATCAATTCATCCCCTATCATTTCTCATGAGGAAGCTTACAGATGCTATATAAGACAATTTATGCCAAGTCATTTTTGTTTCAATTTTCTTTTTGTACTCTAATTACCGATTTTTTATGAAAAAATTATTAGAAATGCCAATATTCTTTAAAATTATATTTTGTATTATTAAAAGTAAGTGTACAAGTCATAATACATTTACATTTTACTCATCCATACTACAATTAATAAAAATTTATCTTAATTATTAAATATCATATCTATTTATTAGTAGAATTTTTTAAAAAATGCAAATTTGAAAAAACTAGTATATGTATTTTAATCATCGTTTTGAAAATTTGTTACTTTGCTAAAACTGCCTACTTCTGATTGATTCTTGATCCCGAAGCTTGTTCATGTGTTTATCGACCTCAATTGATTGACCTTTTTCATAATAGTAGGCTATGGCGTCTTTTTGTGGGGCCTGACTCTAATCAAGTGCATTTGTAATCAACTAAAAATATGTCTCTCTTGTTCTGTAAGAATAATATTGTGGATGATGTCATGCACGCATCCCTGCTTTGGGGTTGAGATTGTCGTTTTATGTAGAGAAGATGATTTGATACCATGGACCGTTGATACAAGTGGTTCGTTTACAAATGAGTCTTGTCACTAAATTTTCAGACAAAATTTATCGGTAATTCTGTGGTTCAACTTGATATGAAATCATCGATCGGTGATAATATAGTTAACCATTGTCATCCTTATATCAACCATTTATAGGATCTAGCAAGAGAGAAATTAGCGTATCTACGGAAATGTAACTACAGAAAAGGACCAAGTTGTTGAATTGGATAAGAGAAATGTTGCGTGTTGACAAGATGTTATCACAACGGATAAAAATGAGATGGAATATCTGAGGTTAGTGGGTGGGAAGTCAACAGATAGTGTCGTCATTTTCTGAATTCTGTAACTTTGTATAGTAGTGCATAGATAGTGACCTCTGTGAATTTGGTGATTGGTGTACTATTGTGCTTTTGTAATAGCTTGGCTATTGATACTATTATTTATATTTTATTTTTTAAAAAAAAAAACTAGATAAAGATATTTAGGACAGATGATCTGACGCTCCTCCTGCTTTGACTACTTTAGACTGAATTTGGGTTGATATTCTTTCTATTTAATTGACTTCAAGACTTAATTTTAAATCCTAGTTTATGAAAAATTTTAAAAATAATAATTAATGTGAAATTTAAAATCATCAACTCATTTTATGACTTATTTAAATATATGGTTTATAAATTATTATTGATGTAATATTGTATTTAATACACATTTAAATAAAAATATTTTAATAACTTTATGAGAGGACTATGAAGAAAGCAAGTGACAGATTAAAAAGATCATTCTTCCTTCCGTTCCTCCGTCGGAGTTGGCGGTAGATGAATTCCGCCGCATCTGACCGTCGAAAAGTGCGGCTTTAAGTGTGCTCTAACACTCGGAGAGTTTGTATTGTAGACTCGACTCTAAAAAATAATGTTATTTTGGATTAATTTTTAAAACGACAATGTTTTAGATCGAATTTTTGATAGCTTGTCAAATTTAAGTCGAACTTAAATTTTAATTAAACTAATTTTAAGTCAACCACTTTGGGTTAAGCTTAAACTTAATTATGAAGCTTTTTTTTAATTCAATCTTAACAACTTTTGTCTTTTAAATCTACCTAATGCTTATGCGTAAATCCTTTTTCATTAAAGATATTTTAAAAAAACTAAAGAGGATCTTTTTTCAATTGAATTTAAGATATCCTTTTAAAAAATAAATCTTTTTCATTCAAAAGTAGGTTTTTCAATATTAAAAAAGGTTTATAGAGAAAGCAATTTTATAAAAAAATTAATGAAAAATTATTAATAATAAATAATCAAGTAAATCTTTTTGAAATATTTTTCATCACACCAATTAAAATAAAATGTCCACTATGTATCGTAAGGTAAACACTCAATACTAAGGCTATGTTTTAGTTAGACGTAAAATTTTTAATAAAACGTAGTGGAACAGAATATAATGGTTTATAATGAAATAGAATGTTAATGAATATAATATTAGATAATGGTTATTTGGAAATGATGGAATGGTTCATAATGTAATATAGTGAAATATTATTTATCATTTTACATTCTATCCTAAACCTCTCAAATGGGAAGTAATTTATTTTTATTGTTTAGGATGAAATAAGATATAATGTAAAACTCTCCCCTTTTATCATATTTCATTATAAACTCTTCTTCTAAATGATAAAATAATATTTTATTTCATTTTATTCTATTAATAATCACCTAACCAATGCATAGCCTAATAAAAGCTTGACTAAGTGCATTAGCAAGGCGACAATCCATCATCGAGCTAGCCCCCTAGTGTATGGTTTGCGTAGGGTTAAATTGATTAAAACATCATTTTGGGTGGAGAACTTGATTGTTATTCTTCAATTATAGACTTGATTCAAAATTCGATTAATTCAAACTTTAACTCGTTAATTTTAAACAGAGTCAAATTTGTCATCTCTAGTTCCAATAAAAAAAATAAATCTCATGCAAATATTTTTAATAAAATTTAATTATTTCAAAATATTGTATTATAAATTATAAATGATACTTGCTTTTTTTAAATTTTAAGCCAAATAAAAACAACCTAGTGTAAAAGCTATCCATATCACGTGTTCTAAAATAAAGAAACTGTTCATCCTCTCATTTCTAGTTTTCAATTAACCTTTCATGTTAATTTCAGTTTTTTTTAATATATTCGTCGATTATAGTTTTCCTTTCACTTAATACTACTGAGTACGATGTGATGTAAATAATATAAAATAATATTTTTCAAAGCATGACAATAAATGATATATGTCTTCAAAGTTTAACTAGATAAGAATTGTAGTTTATAATATAATTTTGAAGATATTATATTATTCTTTAATAGACATTTTAAATAAACCTTGAAAATGACTTATATACTTGACTGTTATTCTCTTTTAAGAAAAAGATTTATATACTTGACAAATTGCTTGTTTAAACACAATTTTAATTCTGTTGCATTTATTAATGATTAAAAAATATAATCGGTTCGATCGTAAAAATCTTAAACCTTTCAATTTTTAGATTCATTTTTAACTTTTCGGTTTAATTTATTTTGATAACTCTTGTTATTAAAAATTGATTAATTTATTAATTAACCAGTCAATTTTTGTAAATTAATAAGTTTTTATAAATTAAAATTAATTAATTTTCATTTATTAAATTTTTCTTTAATTAAACTTCATATTTTTTATATATAAAGATAATATTTTTCAGTCATATTTTAAATTGTTTAATTTTATTTAAATTTTAATTGTCTAATATTTTTAAACTTTAAATTTTATTTTATCGACATAATGTTTTTAAAATATCGAAAATCTAATTCATAAAGCGAAAATGTTAAATTAAAGATTTTGAGGATAGGAGTTAAAATTTTGTTTTATTCAGTCACATCCTATTGGATTAAAGTACGAAAAGGAGGGATGAGGTCACCTCCTCTTCAATCTCCATCCACCAAGTCCAACCCTTTCTTGATATTCAAACATTAAACAAAAAGGAAGAACAAGAAGTCGTCACATAAGTCAACCCAACAACTGTACTGTATTACACTGTAATGACATAGTCTACCTGAATATATAACGAAGGTATAATCGTAGACCACGAAAGTAGTTTACAGTTGCGTGGATCATGGTGGTCTGGTTAGGTACGCTGGCCAATAAGAATGCTATCTCTCTCTCTCTATCTTCCAATCTCATTCTCGCCGCAATTCTTGGGAAATTGAGAAACGAACAGACTTCGAAGGAAAATGAAAATGAAAAAAGTTAAGAGAGTAAGTGTGTGGGTGACGATCGCAGAAACTCGATAGTGATCTTAAAGCATTCCAAAGTGTTTGGGTATAAACTCCAACTGCCCATTTCAGAGCTCTGCATTTCATTTCTTCCCTTTAAAGTTTTGTTTGCTTTGTGAGGGAGAGTGAAGGTTTTGGACCCAGGTCTCGTCGAGTCTCTGTCGGAGATGGGTTGTGTGAGCTCGAAGCAGACAGTGTCAGTGACGCCGGCGGTTGAACATTCATGCGGGTTCAAATCGGGTCAGAACGATGTCGGGTCGAAGTTCGAGAAGAGTTACTGCGGAAACAGTGACAACGACAACAATAAGAACAAGCAAAAGAAAAAGGGAGAGCTGAGTTGGGGAAGTGAGTATGGTGAGTCCGGGAGGGCAAGTTCGAATGGCGAGTCGTTGAGCTTTAGCCTTAGGAACTTACACAAGTATTTAGAGGGTGAGCAGGTTGCCGCCGGTTGGCCTGCTTGGCTCAGCGCCGTCGCCGGCGAGGCCATTCACGGATGGATTCCTCATAGAGCAGATGCTTACAAGAAATTGGAGAAGGTTGTTCAATGCATTCTTTATCCCTAAGAAAAACAATGATTAATAAAAATTCGTGAACTTATTGTGTTTTTTTTCCTCCGTAGATAGGGCAGGGTACTTACAGTAGTGTGTTCCGAGCCTGCGAAATAGAAACAGGAAGGATAGTTGCCTTGAAGAAGGTTCGGTTTGACAATTTTGAGCCGGAGAGTGTTCGATTTATGGCAAGAGAGATACTGATTCTTCGCAGGCTTGATCATCCCAACATAATGAAATTGGATGGGTTAATAACATCCAGATTATCCAGCAGCATATTCCTAGTGTTCGAATACATGGAGCATGACATCACTGGACTCTTGTCTTGCCCTGATGTCAGGTTCAGTGAATCACAGGTACTATTCACGTTGCTTTTTGTGGATGTTCTTCACAGATACGTGCAGAAAGTCCGTAACATCGGATTTTGACATTTATATTGAACTTGTATCTTCGTGAAGATAGTAAATGGAAGGAACATCCAATGAACAATATGATATAATGTTACGCTGGTGATGTGCTTTTCATGGTTTTAACTTTATTCTGTCCTGACGTTTCGTTTTCTTCTTCTCCGTAGATTAAGTGCTACATGAAGCAGTTGTTATCTGGACTTGAGCATTGTCACTCAAAGGGTGTAATGCATAGAGATATAAAAGGATCCAACCTTCTTGTAAACAACAAAGGTATATTGAAGGTTGGAGATTTTGGGTTGGCAAATTTCTGCATTTCTGGGCATAACCAACCTTTGACTAGCCGTGTTGTGACTTTATGGTACCGACCACCAGAACTTTTGCTGGGTTCGACTGATTATGGAGCATCTGTGGATCTGTGGAGTGCTGGATGTGTTTTCGCCGAGCTTCTCCTTGGGAAACCCATCCTTCAAGGGAGAACAGAGGTAGTCTCTGAACACATCACCTGTCTAAAGTTGGAAGAGTTAGTGATAGTTGCATTCGAATGCCAGAATGATCAAAAATGTCCATGGAGTTTGAAAAGTAAGCTATACAAATTATTAATCAAAACTTTCGGTCGGGGAAATTAAGTTGATGTGCACATCTTGATTCTGTTCCTTATCGCTTGTAAAAAGTAAGCATGCATATAGGGAAACAACAAGTTGCAATTAATGTGATATCAACTTTTAACAATTAGTTCTTGAAAATTTTCTTGATTTCTTTTGCATTTGAAGTTTATCTACAAAGAACCTCTTGTTTCTATTTCAGGTTGAGCAATTGCACAAAATTTTCAAGCTCTGTGGTTCTCCACCTGATGACTACTGGAAAAAGTCAAAACTTCCTCGTGCAACTTTGTTCAAACCGCAGCAACCTTATGATAGTTGTCTTCATGAGAGATTTAAACATCTGCCCAGAACTGCTGTGAACCTGATTGAAACTTTTCTTTCAGTGGAGCCATATAAACGTGGGACGGCATCCTCTGCCCTTGCTTCCGAGGTAAATATTATCACCTGGGAATTTTGGCCGGTCATCATGAGAAATACCCTTGATTACCTTTCTAGTGCAAATTGAAATTCCTTGGTCAAATTCTTCCAGACATATAGTTTTCAGTTTACTTCAATTTGTATGACGTTCTCACTCTTACATAATGGAGCACTATCATGCTCCTTTTTCCTCAAATTTCATGAGATTTTGCAATATTACTCAAATTTTCACTTATCTGTATCATTTGGATCGTCCAATTCATTGTTTGTTATGCAATTCAGTATTTCACAACAAAACCTTACGCCTGTGATCCTTCAAGCTTGCCGAAATATCCGCCCAGTAAAGAGGTTGATGCAAAAATCCGCGAGGATCCAAAGAGGTGTGAACGCCGTGCTTTAAATTGCATCTCACACAAGATATTGCTGTCATGAACATAAATGGTTTTTGCTAGGTTCTTTTTCTTTTTTCTTTTTTTTTGGATATTATGGAACTGAAAACAATGCCATTCACTGATACAGAATGTTCAAATGCATTTGACACCTTATAAAACTATAGATGATTGTGCATAGCCTTTATACTAGTATTAATGGAACTGAACTTCCAGGAAAGAAGTCGGTGGAAGAGTTTGTATTGATGAAACAAGAAAACCTATGAGAAAGCTGAATGGAACTGCTAAATTGGCACCAGCAAAGGTCTCTCTCTCACACACACTCTTGCTTTCTTGTGCCTTTTGTGGAAATCTTAAGTCTTGTCTTCTTTCTATCTTCCAGGATCTGGCAGCTCGAGCACAAGGTGTTCAATTTAGCACTAGAAGTACTCTCCGTATTCCGAAGGGAGGAGATGCGAGATCAGGTAGGGAGGCAGGGAAGTTATCGCTTGATAAATTGGAAGAGATCTTCCATATAAAGAATGCATCCCAAGGAGACGTTCCCTTCTCTGGCCCATTACACGTTTCTAGGTCAGGTGGCTTTGCATGGGCAAAGAGACGAAAAGATGATATTTCTGTAAGATCTCACACTAGGTCCATTTCAAGAGGTCACATTGCTAATGGATTGGAAATCTACCTCCAGGAAAAGATTAAATTTGATTCTAAATGGCACGATAACAGGGATGTGTCATATGGGACACGTACCAATTCTGGAGGCCATCATTTATATGAGACATCCAACTGTGATTTGCAGAAAACAAGGAGGCCAATTTCAACGTCCAGACTCCTTTGATGCTTCTGAGAAATTATTACTCCCAAGAACTGGCATTGTCACTTTATGCAAGTGATGAGATAGAGGCCAAGGGAAATAATTTGGTGTCTCTGTGGTCACTGGAACTACATCAAACTTTAACCTAAAACTTCAGCCGAGGTGAAACGATAAATTATTGGCAATTTTGCAGTTATCGTGTGAAGACATGGGACTGAGAATATTTACTTGATGAAATTTAGTTGAACGTCTGGCATTGAAGTGTATAATAAGAAATGCTTATCTTAATTCAGGTGGATTAGACCTCTGTTGAATTTGTAGATTGATCTTTTCTTGTTGAATATTTTGGCTCAAATATGCCCTTTGGCACCAGCAATTAAGTAGCCTTTGAAATTTCTATGCTATATAATCTGGACATTATCCTAGATAATATATTAAGATAATTCAGTATTTGATTATCTAACCTAATGTTGGAACTCAACAGAGTTTTCAAGACCAGGGAAACAAGGTTGATCTCTCAGAACCTATATTATCTCAATCAAATAGAGTGGATGAACTCCTTGACGACACATTCTTCAAAAAGGTATTATTATGATTACCACCTCAATAAGGTCAATTCTTCATCATTGACTTTTATTTTGTTGGCATGGTGATCTTAACGGTGATGCTTGTGATCTTGGATACTGCTTTAGGCTTGATGGGGCAGCCATTACTAATTATGCCATCCACCATAGTTAGTGCATGCTACATCTTTATAAACTTCTTCAAGTACAGTGACCCGAGCATCTCAAGGTATGTTTCTTTCGAGTTACAGGTATCATCATTAAGTTCTGTCCCTACAAGGGAATGTCCGAGTAGTGTGTTAAGTCTTCTTCTGAGCTTTCCAGTTTAAGAGACTTAAGTAAGTCATTATGTGCCTTTTCTTTTTCTTTCTTTTTTTTTCCCCTATCTTCTCGATTCTTTGCTTCTTATTTTTCCTATGTACAACCTATGTATAGTGTACTGAATGTTTATTGATGCTAAAGCATGATGTAGACCATAGAAGTTAGGAATATCTATTGCACGCGTATTCTAAAAGCTATGATTCGGATTATTGGTGTAAACATTCTCAACGTGAATACCTTTAGGCAGAGATAGTAATATCTTTTCGACATCACCACTACAGATGATGAAAATAGAAACCAATAATGTTGTAGAAGGAATCTTCTTAAGCATAGATAAAAAAAAAAAAAAAACTTTTGTGCAAGAATAGTTTTAAAATCGGAAAACCTTTTACAGTTCGCAGGTGGTGGTTATTCGTGCCATCACTTAATCACCTAAAATTAAAAAAGATAATAAAAATTGTGAATTTATTTTTGTTGCATTTGTATGTAAGAATACAAGAGTAAGGCTTCATACATGGGTAACCCTTCCCAGATTTCCACAAAGCTGCGAACCTTGTACAGTGCTATTTTGATATTGACATTAATAATTAAAAAATTTATAATTGTCATACTAAAGATAGTTATGTCAATTAACTAAAAAAATGTCAGTCCTTTAGAAGGAAAATTTTGCTCGTTTTCTTCACCTGTCAAATTCATCTTTTTGTTGAAATTTGGAATTATAAACCTCCACCTTCAATCTTTAACACAAGTTTTTGTGTATTTTACTATTTTCATATGTTATTAGCTATTGACATTGTTTTAACTATCAAGTAAGCATGCAAGTGGGAAATCAAGCAACTATTTCAACATCATTTATATTTTTTTTTTCCCTCACCTAGAGTATTGTGATTGGAGTAAGATGCCCTGTCAATTTTTTTGGGTCATGATTAGCTATAATAACTAAGTCCAATCTGAAAAGATGTCTGTATTAGTTATGTATGAAATAATAATGCTATGAGAAATGACAAACTTTAGAGGTTTTTATTGTCAACTATTTTTAAATTGTAAAACAAAATTTTATGATTAACTTGACCCTAACTTGATTCTATTTGTTTAGAGTGAAAGTTGTCACAGTGAGGGGAGAAAAAGAGTAGAAACAAAAAATAAGGACAAAGATTGGATTCCCTTTTCTAGTGCTAAAATTCTAACTTGACATTTGTCCATTTAATGTGTAGTATATTGTGGTATATAAATTTGCAACTATTTAACATATGTTGTTATCTATCGTATCATTAAGTAGTATACTTTGCGAATGCAATGGTATTTTCTAAATAATGTTGCGTTATTTATGGTATAATGCAATAGTGTAGTACAGATGAGTGAAAAAAAATGGAGAATGAAAAAAGTTATTTAAATGTGACAATCTCACATAGTGGGGCAGAGGAAATAAAGATGGAGATGATAATTAAAATTATATTGAAGTTTGAACATTCAAGCACGATATTTTTAATTTGTACCAAAAGTATATAAGGTGTCACGAGTTTGTGATTGTTACAGGAAGCGGAAAGAAAAATGAATTAAAATGGAGAATTAAAAAGCAAAACATTTGTCTCTTATCGAGCTCTGTTGCATAAATCTCGAGGACTAAATAGAATGGAACTTATAAATAGTGGAAGAAATAGGTGCAATGCTTGGGCATATTTAAAGCACATTAGAGTTTGAAAATGTGCACAGCCCTGAATTGATTCCAAACGATGCAAGGTTTATGAGGCAATATCAGGTTGTAAATAGTCAAGTTAAATGTAAATTAGAAATGAACAATTGTTATTGAATTAGGACGTGCACAAGGATATTTATTAGAAAGAAAGAGAAGGATGGTAAATTTTCTACATAATTTATTGTGATAAGAAAGGAAGGTTGAGGAATACAGGTGCAAGGAGTCAAGCAATATATGTTGAATTTGGCGAATAACGTTTATCATTTATCTGTTCAATAAATATTAAATAAATATTTACTCCATTTGTCAGAAAATCTATATTGCTTGATTGTGCATTTTTTACGTAACAAAAATATCGATAAATTTTATTGCCTTTTCCATATGTGGTTGAAATTTATGAATGAGAAGTCACCTGGTGCTATAATTACAAACGAGCACTAGAATATATGTAATGATAGTAAGGTAGTATTCTTTACTATAAAATATAGGCTATGCTTATAGAATATAATAAAGAAATTATTAAAGAAATTTGTTGCCCTTAAAAATTTATAAGAAGCTCAAATTGTTGTGAAGTCTGATTTGGGAAATAGTTCATAGATTAAGTCTCTATTTGACGACCATATGAGGTTATAATAGGGGGAAGTTTTAGGCAGGAATGTCAATGATATAAAGAAGTCAGGAAATGAATGCTTATTTTAATGGTTAAGTGCTTATTGTAGCAGATTAAAATTAAGCATGCAATAGGTGGAATTAATTAGGAAAAATTTTAATTACACGTATGTGGGGACTATTGTATTATTGGTGACATGATCTGATACTAAGAAGGAATTTTAGAAGTCATACAATAATAACATGTTTTGTAATATACGAAGAGCTAATAAATATGATATATTGTAAGGTGAATAGAAGTTAGAGTAAAAGAAATAGCAATTTATACGAGGCAGAGAAGATGAGTGAGGGCAATATGGTTAGGTCATGTACAATGTTATTAACTTAGTCACCCATACTAACCAAATATAGCTACTTTTAAGGGGATTGTATGTCTACATATGTTCAAAATTTTTAGTAAGGTGAAGACTGAACAAATTTCAAAATATATATTTGTTAGGAGGTGGTGCAAGGATGTTATTAAGTGGCATATGAAAATAAAGGTTGAAAATATTTGAGAGGATGGTGATATTACTATTAATAAGACAAGGAAATTGAAATTAGCTTTCTATAAGGCTCTTAATTACATAGAAAGTGAATCAAAATTTAACTACCTATATAATATTTTAGAATTAGTAAATAAATAAAATTACAAGTGAAATGCAATTGAGTCAAGGGATGTTGATGATCATTCTAAGCATATTGAATCCCTTCCAAAAGATGTTAGGTTGAAGAACCTAATTGTCTCCTGTGTCACATGGTAGGTCAAAAACAAGAAAGTTAAAATCTCAAGTAGAGAAGGACTAAAAGAAGAAACATAAAGAAAAAGGTTAGTTGTTGAATATATATATTAGTTATAATAAAATAAAATAACAAATAATTTTTATTAATTATATATATAGTTTCTTGTTTAATGTTGTTATTTACATGCAATGGTAATTAAAGAGGGAAATTTGGATACTAGTTTCAATGAAAATGAACAGAGGGTTGGAAATATAAACTAACTTTTCATTACATTTATTCAGTAGGTAAAATATGTTATATGATTTGGTAATGTATATGTGTAAGCTATCATGAATGATTTGAATAAACAAAGTACACATGTATATGTGACTAACAAAAGCTTTCTTTTCAAAATGTAAATAGGAGGTACACTTAATTTCAAGCACATATACTAACTTATTGATGTCCATGAATAATCCTAGAAGCAGATGATATATTTAAGTACTAAATGTAAAATAGTGGATTAATATTATTGTTGGTGAGAGATAAAAATAAGATCGATAGGTTTGACTGAAGGATAATGTATGACATTGAAATTATAGTCTTTCACTTGTACGTAGTGTTCTTAATTAAAAAAAAAGCCAAAGATTGTGTATGACATATTATTCATTAGTTGTTCATAATATAAATCATATTCTTTATTACATGAATGAATCATCAAATGTAAATTGATTGTACATCAAAGTATATGATTTTGTGTAGCTTTGAATTGTTTATAAACACCAATAAATATGGCCATATTAAATCAGTGTATATGTTTAGAGAAGATTGAAGTAGCTCATAATATCTAACATAGGGGTGTTCATTCTTATATTGCTACATAGAGCCTAAATGGAGTAGTATACGACTGACAATACAAGTGTGTTATCAACCGTGTTGGTCTCAACATCTACACATGATTATATATACGAACATGTTTATTTATATATTAATCTACTTGTTAAGTTCATATGATTATGCTAACTTGAAAATGATCGTGTTAATACTTAAGTGAATATATGAATAAGAGAGGAACTAGTATATTTCGGTTTTTAGTACCTTCAATTTCATTCTATCTAATTATTTATACATATGTTGATAGTTTAAACTTGATATATTATGTAAATTTTGGAAATTTTGATGGTATTAATTATAAATTGAAATAATAATATGTAGTACTTGAAAAAATTATAATCATAATTTCATAGAATGCATGCTATAATGGAGATAATTTGATAGTAATTGTAGATTTAAGATGACTATATATGAACAATTAAGTCAAATTTATAATCGTTATTAAGTCAAATTTATAATCGTTATGGGGGGTTGGGGTTATAAGTTTTAGGAAACATTTCAAAATTCTATTAGATTAATAATTAATTAAGATAAATAAGAAAAATGTTAAGGTTTTAATATTCACTTATATGTAATTCCAATTATGATGCAAGATTAATCATCAAGGTTGAAACGACAATTATCCTAATGTATCTACGCCCTTATTTGAGGCAAGCATATATATACAACTTCGTAATTACCACATCTCGATGCATAATTCAACATAATCACACTTATTAAGCATACCTAATCTATTTAGTCATCACAATAGTTTAGAAAATCTCTTTCTCTAGATCTAAGGTATTTATTCTCCTAATGTATAAATTATACTTAATCTCCTAACCCTTCATATGATCCCTATAATTAAATCTATAACAGTCATTCACAAACTCAATAACTAAGATCAAGAAGAACTAATTCAACTAAATGAAAATCAATTATGCATTAATAATTGAAATATGCATCATAAATTACATCCTTAACTTTAATTAGGGATTTGGCTACTGGATGTATTGAAAACAAAACTATAAAAATGATCTTAATATAAAATAAAGAAAAGAAGGAAAGATAGAAAAAGATATCTCAATTATGTCTAAGTTGAGGTTGGGCTTCTTCCTATCCTTACTCCAAATTCTTTGTAGATGTTAAGAAACCCCAAGACAATCATTAAAACTCAAGGTAGTAGTCACACACCTCCAAAAGCTCCCTTATGCTAACCCTAATAAGAATATTTATAACTACTTTTTACATAATATGGTCTTAATATGATTAAACTTTAATTACGTATGTCCTCAAAGCGCATGTTATAAAAAATAATGTCGAACCATCTTTTGTACCAACATTAGTTGACTTCTAAAACTTATTGTTTTAAACTAGTGTGTAATTAATATTTGGCACTGATCATCTTCTGTTTTTTCACCTTTCAAGCCTTTTAAGAGGCAAACACATATCTCTTAGTTATATTTGACCCCTGTCTAGCCTTTTCCACCGATAACTCTTCGATATTTCAAGCTTGAATTCATCTCCAATGCCTTCTCTATAAAGTTATTATCCATTTTGCTAGCTTTCAAATGACTAATTTCTCCTTAATCAAACGACTATAGAGAATAATGCACTCAAATTCATAATTTTTCCTCCACATCATCATCTAGAAGATAATGAACTACCTAGTAAAATATCATATAATTAATATAAAATATGCTATAAAGGTGCTAAATCAAAACTAATTTAACCTCTAATAACATGTAAAATATATCCATATCATCCATATGGGAAGATGTAAAGTTATGATGCCCCCCATTCATAAAAGGTTATTAAAATTCAATGATCATGAACTCCTTTATTTTCAAGTCAAAATGACACATTAACACCCAAGTTCCATAAATTTGTTTTTAAATAAAATAAACTAAACCATAGTTGTAAAATTTCATAAATTGGATAACATTCATTAGTAAAACAAATTTCAGAATTAGGATAATATAGACCTAATAACATATAACATATAATTTATAATTTATAATTCTTTGAACAACTACCAATTAGACCAAAAAAATTGTTAAAGTACATATTTAAAGACCTTGTGATTTATTGCAAAAACTTTTTACAACTATGGTTCAATTTAAAAGTAAGATAAGAGTCATTTCTTTAAGCATAATCTTCCATTAATTATGAGTTCATAGCTATGCAATAACTAATTGCAATCTATAATTTCAAACATCATAAATAAATTGATGAAGTCCCAATTTTCAACAAAAGAGAAATAGTAGAATATAAAAATATTTGCAACAATTTTTAAAGACCCAAATTTATTTTATAGCAAATACAAATTTGACTCTAACGATATAAAGAAAAGTTACCATTATTTCTCTCATTACCAAAAATCTAACACGAGTTTATGATATTTAACCTCTAATTTTTTTAACGTGTAGATTCATTTATTTGATTTAATAATTAATACCATAGATAATTTGAAACATCCCCGAATTAGATATAACAAATAAATATTAAAATTATTAATGTATGCATAAATCAATTAACTAGATACGTAAAAATATTCCTATATGCTCCAGGTAGGAAGAAGAATAAAGACACACTCCTAAAAGATAATCAGGAATATAATTCTTATTGTATTGTTAATTCTATTTTTTCATTTATTTTTGAAAATTATTTGGAAATTATTTTTCCATTTTTTTTCTTTTGTTTGTTTTTAATTAGATGATGTGAGATAAGAGATCTAAAAGTAAAAACTTAGATAACCTACTTTAATGTGACCTTGAAATTAAGCAAACATGTAAACAAAATAGAGTAAGAAAGAGAAAATAGTATGAGTCCCCTCCTGCATTAAATTGAGTCAAAAGGATGAAATTATGAGTTAAAGTAAGTCCATCTTGACTTATTACCAACATTTTGACAGATCACCTAGAGAAGACATGATTACATTTATCAAAGAATATTATTCAGTGATCCGAGCACTTTCATTAAATAGCCTTACAAAAGATAAGCTTAAGATGAGATGCTTTTCTTACTACATTAGGGGGGATCGAGCAAGAACAGGGTTACTATCGATCAAGGTGAACTCTTTTAAGAAGTGAGACCAAGTGTATGATACCTTAATATTACTATTCTTCCCTCCATATATGACCACCAGACTAAGGATGCAAATTTAAAGTTTTACACAGAAAGAGGAGGAAACATTCAACGAATGCTTAGGAACGATATAAATCCTTGCCTAGCCAATGCCCACGCCATCAATATTCATTATAATTGGTAATGCAGTTCTTCTATGAAGGCCTCACATTAACATATTAGCCTTTGGTTGACGTAGTAGCAAGAGCGAAAATATATATGAAAATGGTTGATGAAGTAAAAGAGCTCAATGAGACCTTAGTTAAAAATTTATCACTAAATTGGTAAGGAGAAACTCAAAGGCTTCCGTTGATGAGATTCAAACATCTTTAGATTTAGAATCATAAGTAACTAATCTTTCAAACTAGATGAAGATGTTGATAGATTGAGACATGGGTAATAGAGAGGCATGCTATCAATGTAACTTATATGGGTACCCTTCCCATGCATACATGAATGTAGAACCAAACTCGAATTACTATAAAGAAGCCAATTATATAGCCGATTATAAATGAAAACAAGTTGATAAGAGTCACCTTTTCTCTAACGCTTAAAAATTGAAGTGAAAAAATCATCCAAATTTTTCTAATAAGGAGTAGGGTGCTAGAGTTAGCAAACCTATAAAGCCCACCTAGGTTCCAATAATGACCTTAGTTTTAACAATAACCACCACCATAAATCTGGATGATGAAAAGATGATTAAACAATAAATATCTAATGCTAAACTAGACAATTTGGGGAGACTTGAATCCTAAGTTTGTAGAATTGAAAAGGTGACACAATCTTATTGTGCATCTATTTATAACTTAGAGGTACAAGTAAGCCAACTAGCTAAGGTGGTAGGCAAACAAAGTCATTACACTAAGGTGTACTTTAGAGATTAATTGTTAGTAATTACACTTAGGCATAGTATGATGCTTTTAATTAAGGAATGTAATGTGATCTTTAATAACAAATTAGCTTTAAAGTTGAAGGGTCCATAGAATTTTATTATTTTATTTCAATTTGATAATTTCAATATTATTAAGTGCTTAAGTAATTTAGGTTTTAATATTGATATAACTACTTTATTTATTTTTAGGAAGTTTTGAACATGAGAACTAAAGCCTATAAATGTGCCACTCTTGTTAAGTCAAAATGAATTTACATAAATGATTTTGATGAAGTACAAATAATGAAAGCTACTGAAAAGCAGACGATAGAAGAAAAGCAGACGAAGATTAAAAAAGCAGAAGTTAGATAAAAAGCAGACGGAGATAGAAAAACAGACGGAAGATTAAAAAGCAGACGAAGAATAAAAAGCAGACGAAGAATGAAAAGTAGACGGAGATTAAAAAGCAGACGGAAGATTAAAAAGCAGACGAAGAATGAAAAGCAGACGGAGATTAAAAAGCAGACGAAAGATTAAAAAGCAGACGGAAGCCAAAAGCAGACGAAAGCAAAAGCAGACGATGACAAGCAGACGGAAGCAAATCACGTCTGAATCAAGAATCAGTTTGAGTTAGTTACAGAACTCAACTGAATAACCGTTTCTTTCAAGATTCAAGAAGCAGTTGAAGACGAAGGCTATAAATATGAGTCGAAGTCGAAGATTGCAAAGTTAAAAACATATACTTTACGTGAATATACGCGCACGTAACAATTGTTTCAAAGCTTGAGAGTTTATTGTGCAAATAGCTAGAGCTATCTTAATGTAACAAAGCTCAAAATATCTTTCTGTAAGAAAGTAGTATAGATAGCCTGCAGAAGCTAAGAGTAAAAGAATACTGACTGTAAAGAGACTTGAAGAGGCTCAGAGGAAAAGAATACTTGTAAAGTCATTGAGAGATAGTGAAATCTCATAAAGACATCTGAGGAATAGACGTAGCCCACGGTTTTGGGTGAACTAGTATAAAAATTACTGTGTCAACTTCTCTATTCTTATTTCTTTTATCGCTCAAAGTTTCGATTTTACTTAGTTTTCAAACAAGTTTTCGAAGAATACGATTAACTTTGATTTACAGTAATTCTTGTGAAAAGAACAATTTTTTTTCTTTTGACAAAACGATTTTGAAGGTTTTTCAAAAAAGGGGAAATACACAATTCAACCCCCCTTCTTGTGCATTTATACATTGTATAATAAGCATTATAATAACGTGTGATTCACTTCAATTGGTATCAGAGCTTGGTGTCCAAGGATCACTGTAACAAAGTATGGATCAAAGATTATGGCAGAATCACATACGTAAATTGCAGAAGGTGCCTCAGTCACTAGACCTCCGGCGTTCAACGGAGAAGACTACCACTACTGGAAAGATAGGATGCGACTGTTCATAGAGTCTACTCATGTTGATCTTTGGGACGTGATAGAGAATGGACCATACGCACCAGTAGATGAAGAAGGAAATCCTATTCGACGGATCAGTTGGACGACTGATCAGAAGGCGAGATTCCAACTGAACTCTAAAGCGAAGTTTTTCTTGAGTTATGCCCTAAGCAGAAGCGAGTATGACAAAGTTCACGGATGCGATACTGCGAAGGAGATGTGGGACACATTGTCCATCGCACATGAAGGGACAAA
>JANIJH010000007.1:41806768-41822041 GCA_024520975.1 Erythroxylum areolatum | reverse complement strand
TACTTGATGACATAAGTCTAATACCATTCATGGAATGTAAATCACATTACATAAATGAAATGCATGCATATATGAAAGGAATACCTCATAATATATTATCAACAAATCATAATGTTAATACATGAATCATAACTATCCATTGGCCTAGGGCACACTACTAACAGTTACTTGCAGTCATCAACATTTATTACGACATCCAACAATGGCTTGTTAATATTATAATTAGTCATAGAAACACCTAACACATACATAAATAATTTTTGTCAGAAACACTCCTCCATCTACGCACCCTTACTTTCTTGAGTACGTACTTAATCATGATTTAGTGATCATTAACTTTGAACTCTTCCTGAAGTCTCATAGCTTTATGCTCAACATCTTTTGTACGTAATCGATTGGTTTTGTTCATAACCTCCATAATTACCACACTATCACCATTAATTTCCTCCCTTATTCTCAATAATAGCTCTTTTGGATCAAACTAACTATATAACTAGTAGTGAATTGTAACACCTGAATATCTCCTGGGAGGATATACAAATGTCACACAAAGCATATATAAATCATGCCAAAGCATTCCAAAACTTCCTTAAAAGAAACTCAGGCAAACATACAATACATTTCATTATAAGTTGAGTTAATAAATAGAATACATCATACACATTGTACTTTTCAAAATGCATTCCTTAACTTTTAAATCCATCCTGAATTAAGGTTGTTACAAACCATATACACAAAAATATGAAATGTCTTATCATATTAAGTACAACTCAATAACAAACTAAACATTTTCCAAAACAAAACACATCCTTCTTTAGCCACCACAGCTATCTTTGTCCCAGTCTTAAATCTTCTTATCAGAACCTACATGAAGGCAAAATTACTGTGTTAAGCATAAAGCTTAGTGGGAAATAACTAAACAAGATATAAAATGGTGACAATTTCCAACAGTCGTTTAGCATTCACAAGTACTGAATCATATTATATCTTAAGCAATATTTAATTATTCAAATTAAAGAGTAATTAGACCATTAAAAGCATCATAACATAATGTAATTCAATAGAATGGAATATTCTTACATCAGAGAAAATCTTATAAGTATCAGAACATAATATTGTAACTTCAAAACAAAACTTAAAAGTCTCAGAACAGGATATAATTGTGTCAAAACAGAATATATCCTATATCAGATTAATGCATAACTTGAATCAGATCCAAATTTAGCTTGTTTTAGAACTGAACATATATCAGAACACAAAACTAATTAGCCTACTAGTCCTTTTTACATAAGTGGGTAACGGGAACAGAATAGGGGTACCAATGATTAGTATCAACAGAAATAGAAGAGACTTAAGTCTCTGAATCAGAAGACACTGTAGTGTTTAAGAACAGGGGACATCGTAGTGTTAAAGTACAGAAGACACTAAAGTGTCTAAGAATAGGAGCAATTGTAAACCTTTCTAAGCATGCCTATTTATCCACGACATAGACTTGGCAGTTTTAAAACAAACTATTTCAGATTTCATAATCATATGTAAAAGATGTAGTGCATAACATATGACTTTATTCCATCCTGCTCAAATTGAACATGTTCATTCACATTTGATCAAACTTAAAATGCCTTGTAAATATAAACATTTACGATAATGCACTAATGAATACATTAAGTAATTACATTTTACATGTATTCAAACAAGTTCCCTATTCACTAACATTCAACACATTACTTATATCCTTTAGATCACATTTGCTTCCATAAGAACACATTTATCCTTTGAACAAATCATATATTTCAACATTAGATACTTTGATAATAAACAACATCTTCCTTAATTTATTACCTCAATTAACAATTCAAAACTTGTTCAACCTTTAATCAATTAATTTAACATCAAACTAGGTTCGTTTTCAACCTTAATTAAGTTTAAATATACCATTATAAAGTATCTTAACCTTATGTGGTTCAGCAATTGCACAAAATAGAAATTTTCAGGTCAAAACTTTGCCCACGATCGTGGGGTACCTTGTCGTGATTGTGATAGAAGCTAATGCATGCCACGATCATGGAATACCCAATTTCCTGTGATTTTCTAGGTTTAAGCTCCTTCATTCCAAATCCCAAACACCTTCACCAAAGTCCATTCATTTGACCTCAATTCTACCTTATTTGTGCTTCAATTCCTCATCCAATTCACGTCTAAATCCAATTCAAAAATATTCATTAGGCTGCTCACAAATCATAGTCTTTCATGCATCAAAGTCAAAATAGAATTTGCCATAAAAAGCTCACTTTTCCAGCACTCATTTATCATCATCATAACACATGTTCGGTGCCAATTCAATCTTCATAGAACTTGCATTAATACATGTTATCAAGTTTAGAATTCCCTTACCTATTTAACTTTAAATTCTAACTCCAAAGAACAAGCCAACTAACCTTCCAAGCAACAAACACAACTCCAAAATGCAAGTGAAACTAGGATGATCTTAACACCAAGAAGACAATAGCACAAAAGATGACAAGGTCTAACTTCCTTTATGCAACATCTTGATACGGTAATCAAGCACAACATAAGCCAAATACACAAGAATGAAAGAGCATGGTGTTTCGATGGTGAATGAACAAGGAGAAGAAGATGACCAGCAGAAACACTTCTGCTTTAGTTGGATTCATTTGATGTTAGGTGTCACTCTCGCAACATGGCATATGTCTCCATTGCATGCATCCATTTGTCCACGCCTCAAGCTGCCAAATGCCACAATCCTGCCAGGCCACTTGTCATTTAATCAATGATGGCAATTGTCATTCAATTATACTGCTATTTATCCCTTATTAACTTACGGCAGATGTCACTAAATGTATAGGCTTAGTCACCCTAATTTTCATGTACCAACTTATCTTACCACTTGACAATTTTCTTAGTCTAAATGTACATTTTAATACGTTAATTTTCTAATGGTTACAATTAATTCCAAGTTACTAATCATGGTTTGATGGACCATAGATTTAAGACTTATGCAATTTTCAATCATATCACATATACCTTCATAGACGTGTAATATTTCTACTAGGGTGTAACTTGGGGCCTTATATAAATGTCCTCCATTATCCTAAACCTCTCCATCTTTTGAATTTCATTGAATCCTATTATAAAGGGTTTGGATCATCAATTTAAAGACTTTCTTTAGATAATAATACATTTAACAACTCTATAAATACATATCCAATATAGTTACAATCAAATAATAATTTAATTTAATTCGGTATAAATATTAAACCTTGTTCTTTGTAACTATACTTTTTTTGGCTTATCCTATAGGCAATAACATCATCCTAACCTATAGTTTAAATTTTTTAATCAAAATATGTTTACAAAATAGTCATCATATTAATTTCAACAATTTTTCTATTTACTTTCTATTGCTTCTGTGTGACCCTTTTTTCTCTTTTATGGAGGAGTTGGTGATGTAATTATACATTTTTTTTAACTCTTAACAATAAAATCTTAAATGTCAACCATACCAAACTAAATATTATAACTAGTTATAATATCCATGAAAACCAAAGCATATATGCTAATCAACATCAGAACAAGCTATTAGGTATTGATTCTTATCCAATACCATAAAAACATAAACCAACAACACCTTACTTTCCTCTACTCTGGGCCTTGCCAACTAAGCCATTAATGTAGACTCATCATTATAAAAACCATGTTTAAATGCATATCTAAATAAATTTATTAGAACAATAAAATATTAAACATATAAAATATATACAAATAAAAAAGAAGAAGGAAAGTAACATTATTCTATTTATTATGTCTACCGCCGAGTTATTCAACCCGTATGTTGATGCACTAACTAACTTTTATATAGGTGTCTAAAACACAATGGATTAGAGAATTAAAAGAAATTTAGCTTGCTTGCTTTGGGTTATGTTCGACAATATGGATATGATGAAGACTATATTCTCATGGGCATAAGGAGTTAATTGCAACTTCTTAAGGAACCTTTCTATAAAGACATTATAAAAAATTATATAGCTATCCTAATGAAGTTATGCTATTGAAAAATTACAAAAAAGGTGGTTCTTATTTATTATGGTGTGATCATATTTTTTAATGAAGATATGGTATTTTTGTAATGAGTAATTTAATAATTTTACCATACAGATATGATAATACCCATATTCAAATAAAGAACCATAAACATGTGTTTATTTATAATAAACATGATTGATCACATATGCATATAGTTAACTATGCTCAAGAAAACCTATAATAGACAAAGTTTGATACATAGTTAGATGCCAATTTGTGTCCTTTGCAATGTCCCTTCAAAAAATCTAATATGAATACATTTAGATACACGACTATGTACTAAACTTTGTTCATTTCTCTCTATCATAGTCATGATGTTAGCATACCAAGATCCACCAAATTGCGTCTAATAATGTGTGCCTTAAGATAAGCGAAAGTGTTACTTATTAGTAATGATTGTTATTAATTTTTATAAATAGACATGATATGAAATGTATTATATCATAATATAGTTTAAATTGAGACATTATATTCTTTATATTTAATCATAATATTCTTATATTAAAAGTGAAGGTGTCATTTATCTTCTACAAGTTATGGTTTTTTTATATAAAAGTGTGGTAGTAAATGTATTTAGTCATAATATAATTTGTGTGAGACAGTATTATTTATACTCAATCATGATATTCTCATATTAAGGTAAAGGTGTCACTTATCTAAGATAAGTTATGGTATTTTTATACAAAGATATGGTATTGAATATATTGAGTTACAATATAGTTTGTATTGAGGCATAACATTTTTTGTACTTAATCACAATATTCTCATACTAAAGTATAGGTGTTACTTGTTTTTAATGAGTGATGATATTTTATGTACTCAATAATGTTATTCCAATATTGAAGTGAAGGTATTACTTATGCATATTTTATGTATAGAGTGAATGTATGGTATCGATTCATTGTATCTTATGTACTCAACGTACTCATTCTCATACTAAATAAAGATGTTACTTATATGTAATGAGTGATGGTATTTTTTTGTACATAAATGTATTAAGTCTTAATATAATTTGTATTGAGGAATGATACTCTTTATAGTTAGTTATGACATTCCCATATTGAAATGAAGGTGTTACTTATCTGTAATGAGTAATGATATTTTTTTTATGTGCATGGTGTTGGATGTACAAACTTATGATATAGTTTGTATTGAAACATGGTATTGCTTATGCTAATTTTTTGTATTCACATACTAACTTTAAAGTGTCACTTATATGTAAAGAACCAATTTTTTTGCATTTTTCTCATTGTCTTGGAATGATTTTCATTGCATGGTGGTGATTTTTTTTTATAGGCTTATGATTGCAAACCGGAGAAGTGATATTTAAACATTTGACTTAAATTTTTTAATTTGTTACTCATAATATTTAATTGTAAAAATTGTACTAGTGGAAATGGAGGATAAAGTTATAAAATTTCTTAAGCACTCTTCTTTTAAATTATTGTCAAAATGAGCACATTACAATGGGTCATAAATGAAATATTTGTCAGTTGATTTTATAATTCAATTTTCTTGCTTACAAACACATCTTTTGAGAAACCTAACTTGTGCAAAATAAAGAACGAACTAAAACAGATTTCGGTCATTTTAATGCACCCAAAAACCTTATAAATGTACAGTGAATTTCAAATAACAGCAAATTGGTATAAAATGCTAATAATCTTTATATCAATTTTTAAACAATAATTCACAACATATAATCCCTTGATTGTCCCACATATATATTATAATATTGTTTAGAAAATACCATTATATTGCACAAAGTATATTACTGGAAAATACAATACATACCAACATATGTTAAATAGTCACAAGCACGTATACCAGAATATACTACACATTAAATGGGGCTTAAGTGGGGGTGATCTTGTTGAAAGAATTGCCTATTGGTCAAAAAAAATGGAGCTTAAGTGGGCTAATCTAGTTGATGTATCATGATTGCTTATTAGGCGCAAAATGGGACCCGACTCGGGTGGGATGGTGAGGTGTTAAGATTCCTTATCATGGGACTCATGTGGGGTGGTCTTAATTAGTTGCGGTATCAGGATTGTTCATTGTTAGGAAAATGGACCTTAGGGAGGATTGTTTGGTTGAGGTAGTAGGGAAATGGATGGAGTAAAAAGGGATAACTTATGATGTTGTGCTTACGTTCCTCCATCTTTAATATATCTTCGTGCCTCGAGACCAATTTTTTCACAACCATCCTATTCAACAACACCTGCACCTGCCTCAAACCCCTCATTGACGTTGATATCATCCAAAGTTCTAAACCTTACCATTTTTCCTCACTCGAAGGGTTAGTTTAAGCGTATTATTTAAGATAAAAATATGTAAAAACTAAAAATTTAATTTAATCACACATTTTGTATAGGTATGTATCAATTGATAATTTTCATTTTATAGGAAGAATGACTCACCATGAAAACCATATATAATAACCATAAAATGAAAATATACATGCAAATAAATCCACACGTACGAGACCTATAAGCTACGAATTCTTATCCATCACTATGAAAAACACAAACAAACAACATGTCATTGTCTACTACTCCAGGCCTCGGCAACTAACACAACTTCAAGGGACTCAACAACCACATACCATGTCTAAACAAATATATTAGGGACATAGAATTAATATTAACATCTAAAACACCATAAAGAGAGAGGAGAGGAAAGTGGCATTGTCTGCTTACCATACTTATTGTTGAATTGGTAAGTTGATACACTAGCTAGCTTGTTTTATGAGTGTCTAACATGTAATAAGTTAGGAGATGTAAGAGAGACTTGGATTCTTTAGTTTAGAGTTCTCTAAGACATTATGAACTGGAATAAGAAGATGACAAATAAAAGATTTAGATAAGACGTAGTTTTAGATTTTTCAAATAAGTTAATAAATATAAATTTATTCATTTATCCATTATATTATATATGAAGTTACATAATTATCTTTATTGCTATTACATTTATTAAAGATATTGATGGAGTAAGTGATAACCACGAATGATCACTTGTCGGCTACCTAGCTAATCAAATTATTTAAAATGATATACGATCTTTTTGTAAATCTCACTTAGTAAATAAGAATTTTAGGTTACATTATTTCCAATATTACCTCGTAAATAACGTTTTACGAGGTAACTTCATTGTCAATAACATGAAGAGGTTTCCATTAAGGTGAGCTTTCTGACCTTGCCTCCGTAACCCTAGAATTGTTTCGGTTCCTAAGCCCCGGCCCAACTGGGACTAATAGGGCTTCTGGTTGTTTGTTCGAGTTAAAAGCCTTTATAGTTTCACTCTTTATAATATTAGAAATACATTTTAAAAAGGCATACTATCGAAATTTTTGTTAAATTATTTTATGTAATTGATTATACTACTTTAACCTAATTATTTTATTAATCGCAATGTATTTTTAAACAATAGTTAAAAATAATAATTTTTATTAATAAAATTACAAGAGTTCTGTATTTTAATGTCAAGGTTGCTCCATGAATGTTTAGGTCAAATTTTTACAGAAACCTTTAAAATTGTGGCACTGTATATATCCTAACTAAAATGTTACCTTTGAAATGGAAGTGTTGATGTCAAGCTATTCGAGTAACCCATCACCCACTCTATTTCTCCAGAATTATGAGATAAAACAAAAACATCCAGCCGTCTACTATGATTTTTCTTCAATTAAAAGTCAGGGTGAAGCCATTTCCCCTCTTGTTGGGATGGTGACCTTTTAACAGACATTTTTGCAACTGCTACAAAATCATGCACTTTCAGGATTGCAATCAGTCCAAAGTGAAATACTAGGGAGAAATCGTGGAGCAATCTTAGGATTTTCAAATGCCAAGAACTTAAAAAGATCTTGAAGATAACGACTCATATCCAGTCCAAATTAAACAGTAAAACCCATCACCTGGACTTGTGTAAAGCGTCTCTATGTGTAGCTTTTGGCCCACAACCTTTGCGTAACCTCAAATTCAATGCTTGTCCAACATCGTACTGTTGTCATGGCGTGTAATGTTGTCGTTTGTTATGGGAAAGAAAAAAAAAAAGAAAATTCATTTGGAAGCACATTATGTACAAAGCACTGAATTCCAGGACTGAATGTCAATCAACGTCAGGTGGTTGGCTGGCGAAAGACCAAGCAGCGACGAAACATATTAAGCACATCACTCACTATTTACTATTTAGGGTGCAATTATTTGTTGACTTTTGTTTAGCTTTATTCTTTTTAGTGCGTATCAGATAATTTATTAATTCCAATAATATTATATTAAGTTAAGACATTTAGCAGATCATTAGACTACCTCAATGTAATATAGCCTAAATCTGATAATACTTGAGAAGTGCTTGTGAAACTACGAATACAAAATTTCCAATTCTCGAAAAGTGTCAGAAAGATTAGATAACCCAGTTGGATGGACTACCTCTACCTCTGAAAAGATATTGGTGGACTACTTTTAATAGTAAGGAGCAACTCTAAATGTAGAGAGCTTCTAAAATCACCACGTTAGAGCCACAGTTAAGGTGATAAGAGGCGATTTTGGGCCACTGGGGTTGTACCTGGGTTAGGTACCTGGAAGGATTCCATGTTTGTGAAGAAAAATTAGCAAGTAACCAAAGTATTAGGAACTATGTTTTGGATCCTTACCCTTGAATTTTTTTGACCCACATGCGCTGAGACTTCAACGTATCATCTTGACTCTTGAGTTGATGTCATGGAAATGTTTTATGTTTGGTTTGTTTTGGATTCGCCAGTCTTTCCTTATCCTGAAGTGGCCCCTCTGTTTCATTCGAGACCAAATGGCATTCATTTCATTCCCTTACTATCCGGATTATCTAAATTTGAGTCTCTTACTCATTGGCCGTTTAGAAGATCAATAGCAATGAAACGAAATTGGAAAGTTTAAACTTCCTATCCTTCCCAAAAATTTAATAAGAGAAGAGATCAGGCATTTAAAACTTCAATGTATTTTGATTTAGTAATTATTATATTCCCTATATCAATTATTTATAGTCTTCACATACTTTATTGGATATTAATTGAAATAGTTTTTTTTAATAAAAGGCACAAATAACTCTATAATTTAACTTATATTTAAAATATATAAATTTGTCAACTTAATTAATATAAATTATTATATAACAGATTACTAAGTACAACAACAATATCCTAATGGAAATTCCTTTGAGATGTGAGGTCTGAAGAAGTTTAGTAGTACACAATTTTACTTCTAATTAGTAAAGAAACTATCTTTTTAAATCCACATAAAAGAAAGCAAAAGGAAGAAAAATTTTGAAAATGATTTGAAGAGAAAAAGTAATAACAAATACATAAACAAATAATTGCATAAATAAATAATAAATAAATAAAATTAAAAGTAAAAAATAAAGACTAAAATTTAAAATCAAAATAAATATAAAAGTAAATTAATAAATAAATACATAAGAAAGAAAATAAATAAATAAATAACTAAAAGAGAATAATAAATAATAAATAAAATGACTAAAGGATAAATACTATAAACAGAAGTATTAGGATAATTACAAAACATAAGAAACAAAAAGAAGAGGAAATAATTCAAAAGACATGAAATGAAAAGAGCTAGAGTTTCTATTGAGGGTTAAGTTTTCTGTAAGTTTTAGTAAGGTCATATCAAACCAGATCACTTCCTCCAAAATCTTCATCTTTTTCTATTACAATTTTTAAATACACTCTTTTCACTTTTTTTATTATTAGGATATCTTTTTTAATATATCTGAACTATCTAAATCTTGTTTTCCTTAACTTATCATTAATATTAGTTACTCTCAACTTATTTCTTACTATTATATTTTTGACCTTATCTTTTAGTGTAAGCAAAACTTAATGAAAATTAATAAATAATCACTTTTTTTAAAATTTTAATACTATACAATATTTTAAAGTAAATAAAATCACACAAAATTTATTCCATTAAGTTTGACTAGTGCATATATTTAAGATAGATCTCTTTGGTTATTGCAAAGAACTCAATCTTAATTCCCTTGCATATTATTATTATTATTATTACTATACTCTTATAAAGAAAAAAGATATGAAAAGAAGTAAAATTAAGCATGATGAAAATAAATATGATTATAATCTAGTTCACACAGACCAAAGATACCAAAGGGAAAAACAAGTGAAGTGGTCCCTCTCGAAACAAAGATAATGTGCCATAATAACTGTCTTAAACTATCATTACTCCAACCATACCAATTATGCAACTCTTAGTTACAACAATATTTCACTCTTTTCCATATTCCCACCACACTGTAAGAATCCCAAGAAATCCCTCTTCCACTTACCGCCATAATCATCTCCGCTTCATACTTAACAAATATAATATGAGAATTACTTTTTTTGAATAAATCTTTAAATTTTGTTAATTGTAACTCTGTACGTCTCTTTCAATTGAATATCTTAAAATTTTACTTAAATAGTAATAAAAAAATCTAGCAAATACTTATAATATTTTATTATTTCTCTTTATCCTAAATCTAATAAGTACATAATTCATATTAATAGGTGTTTTTTTTAAATTGCACTTTAGTTAATTACTTTATTGTTTTTATACCAAAAAATTTTATTCATTTAACCTCAGATCAAAATAAATCATCATCATTACCAACATTCAATTAAATTCCCGCAAAAGCGCGAGATCTAGAGAAACCTAGTAGTACGAAATGTTAATAAAAATGTTAATATAATCATCCAATAAATATTTTTACTCTTATAAATTATAGTGGTTATTATTTTCCAAATGTATACTAAATAAAAATTATAATATATATATTTTATTTGTAAATTTACGTAATAAATTACCTGTTAGAAAAAAATTATTGATAGAAATTAAACCCTTAACCACAACTTAAGTGTTGTTGTCGTCCATATCGTGGTGATAGACATTAAGCCCATACTAGAGGGCTGCAGCTCCCAACCAGTTAATCCTATCCGTGATTGTTCTTTCTTTTACTTAAATTTTCACTTTCACCGTGAACAAGAGACATGACCAACTCTTTAGCTTATAGTAACACCGGCGACATTAATTAGTCTTTTCAATGTGGCCAGGCGTGTGATAAAGTCGACACGTCTCCATCCAAGCCTGGGGTTGGGGTTGGGGACCAACTGCAAAAGGATGTGCCAATTAGGTCCGTCAAATAATCAAACCTTTACCTAGCAGTAGGATTATTAAATCCAAAATTAATAAAAAAAAGGTACCAAAATTCCTTGTGTATTTTCATTCAATTACAAATAATTAAATTTTTCTGATTTTAATTTTTATAATAGAAAGTTAAAATTTTCATATGTTAAATGAACTATAAGTTGATAATTTTTTGAAATTGAACTCGTTATCACGTTCGAGAATAAGGAAAATATATAACTTTTAATTAAAATATGAGTTTAGATTGATAAAAACTATAATTAATATCCATTATAATTGATAACACAACAACAATCCAAGAATATAAGAATATCAGTTTTGATACTTTTTTTTAGATTTTATAATAAGATTGTTTCCGTGACTTAAATTTGTGATATTTAGTTACAAAAGAATAACCTTATCGGTTATAATTTATAATTTTTTCAAAACATTCCAAAATTAACTAAATTCCTACAAATCTTATAGGTTACCGAAAACAATTCTAGTTAAGTTCCGAAACCGATGTAGCCACGAAAATTCTTAACCTTTAACTCCCAAGTTCTAACATGGTAGAATTTTCATTAATTGTTTGTGTGTTTGTGGGCTATCTTATTTTTTAAAACAAGGCGGGTGATAGTGAATAGACAAAGACAAAGTGACAAACATGAGCCACGTGAGCGAGATGTGTACAGGTCCAACGCATGAGTAGATAAAAAGCAGCGCACACTCGCTCTGACGATGCACGTAGTACCGAAGAAGAATGATTAATTGGAATTTGATGATCAAAGGTCTGAAAATGTACAAGACGTCCATTACAAAACAAAAGCAAGAAAACAAAGGCAGAAAAATACGTGACGTCTCAACATAATCCAAAGTCCAAACGGTATGCCCACAAAGATGAAATTTATGTACAATACAATTAATTGATCTCATTTGCATCTGAAAGTATTCGCCTATTAGTATGGTATAACGTTTTAAGATGTTTGAACTTTATATTAAGAAATTGATAACGAGTGAAGCAATACTATGAAAGAAATTTAACACAAGATTTCAGATTAATTTTGTAATTAATCAGCACAATTAATTAACTCTATGATTGCAACATACTAGATTTAATAATTGAATGGATAAATACCTGAAAATTATGAAATAATTAAATCCATTGTGGTTTTGTGAAACGAAGCGACAGAGATGCAGAAGATTTATTACTGCTATTCCAAAACCTAGTCAGCAAAAGCACACACAGTTCTCAATGGGGCGACTGTATTTAAAGGTTAGCTAGCAGTAAGACCTCCTGTGCGTTACAATACATGGATCAAGCCTACCCATCACAGCGAGCCCATGAACACAGGCCCAATGACACGTTAAAGAGAGAATTACCATTGACATCTAATTAATCGAGGTCTGTACAATATAATTTTTATTATGCTAGTCCATAATTATGATAAAATTCTATCATTCTCCCACTTGAACAGTATAATCAATATCAATGAACAATATAAACAAATCCCCAGATTAATATAACAATATGTGGCCACAATAAGATGTCAAAATAGAGTCAACTGTCTCTCAATCATAAGTCCAAAATGAGGTTACAAGTACCTCAACAGTATAGAAATCAGACTCGATAGGAGTGCTGATAACATATATGCAAGATACCCATACCTCAATGACCTAAATAGAATGTGCCATAAGGAAATGCACACAAAATGGTAATTTGTTTGTATAATTCCAAACAAAATGGCCTAAGCATCCACTCAAGATGCTAATTGAGATTTAACAAAATATCTTAGAATAACAAGATGAGACTGGGTACAAAATGTCTCCAACAAAATGCCATATATATATATATATATATATATATATATATGGCATATATATACAAACATTTAAACATATCTACTCAGTATAACAATAAAGTGTATGGCAATAACAGCAATAGCAACTATTATAAGCAAAAGTCTTTAGACTGAATAACAAAATAGTCAAATACAATGTTGCTATCAAAAAATTAACATAAAAGACAGACTCCCACTAATCCAAGGCATCAAAAGATCTAAATAGGCCCATACGAGTTACATGACTCACAAAAGCCTTAACAGTCAAACCTTTGGTTAGAGGATCTGTCACCATAAGATCTGTGGGTCTATGCTCTATACGATTCTGAAACTCTTTAAGCTTCTCTCTAACAAACATATACTTTGTATCAAAATGCTTCAAACGTTTGGAATTCTTGCATATTTGAGAGAAGCCCACCACAGCAGAGTTATCACAATATATGGTTAGAGGTCTGGAAACACTTTACACGAGATGAAGCTCAGAAATAAAATTCCTCAATCATATTGCCTGTCGAGTAGCTTCGTAACAAGCCACATACTCTGCCTCCATAGTTGAAATTGTTGTAAGTGTTTGGTTAACACTTTTTCAAGATACAACTCCTCCAGCAAGCATAAAGATATATCCTGATGTGGATTTGTTATCATCAGGGCAACCATCATAATCAGAATAAGAATAACCTATCACCTCAAGGTGATCAGACATCCTGTAAGTGAGCATGTAATCTTTAGTACCTTGTAGGTACCTCAGAACTCGTTTCACATATTGCAGATGACCTACATCAGGGTTGCTCAAGTATCTTCCAAGTACACCAACAACAAAGGCAATATTAGGACTTGTACAAACTTAAACATACAAGCATATGGGACCTTTTCCATCTTTGACTTATCTTTATCATTTTGAGGATACTGACTATTCGAGAGTTTGTTATCCTTTTGGATAGGTGCACTGCAAGGATTACAAGTCTTCATGTTGAATCTATTCAAGATCCTTTCAATATATCTTTTCTGAGACAAACCAAGAACACCACGAGATCTATCACGATGAATTTTAATGCCCAAAACAAAAAAAGCATCACCGAGATCTTTCATATCAAAATGAGCTGTCAACATTTGTTTAGTCTCAGAAAGAAAATCCACACCATTACTGGCTAAAAGAATGTCATCAACATATAAGACAAGAATAATGAATTTTCTCCCACTATTCTTCAAATAAATGCATTGATCAACAACATTTTCCTTAAAGCCAAAAGAGCAAACAATTTGGTCAAATTTTAAGTACCATTGTCTAGAGGCTTGTTTCAGTCCATAAATGGATTTTCTCAATTTGTATACCATGTGTTCCTTACCTCTCTCAACAAAACCAGTAGGCTGATTCATGAACACATCTTCATACAATTCATCATTTAAGAAAACAGTTTTCACATCCATTTGATGGAGCTCCAAATCAAAATGAGTAACTAAAGCCATCACAATGCATAATGAATCTTTAATAGAGACTGGAGAAAAAGTTTCTTTATAGTCTATACCTTCCTTCTGGTTATACCCCTTTGCAACAAGTCTGGCTTTGTACCTTTCTATCTCACCTCTAGCATCATGTTTAGTCTTAAAGACCCATTTACACCCAACAGTTTTACAACCACTGGGTAATTCCACCAAATCCTAAACGCCATTCATACTCATAGAAGCCAGCTCATCTTTTATGGCTTCCAACCATTGTGAACTACGAGGATCAGAAATGGCATCCTGAAAAGAAATTGGATCTAGGTCTTCAACTAAATTGAATTCATGCTCCTCCAAGTAAATGTAATAGTTTCGGAATTTAGAAGACTCGGTGGATTTAGGAATTCTTTCAAATCTCCTAGGTGGAACTACAACCACATCTGGGACTTTAGTATCAATGCCAACCTGTTGAGGAATTTCAACATCATTTCCTGGATCAACAACATCATCATAAATCATAGGAGACTGAATTGCCTCCGGATGAAAAATAATAGGTGTAGGAACAATAACACAATCCTCTCTGAAATCAACAACATGAGACTCATGCCTTTCATTATATTCCATGTCCCCTTCAAAATAGATAGCCCGATCTGATTCAATGACTCTAGTAGTGTGATTGGGACAATAGAATCTTGAACCTCTTGAGCCAGTACAATAACCAATAA
>JANIJH010000007.1:41740259-41758263 GCA_024520975.1 Erythroxylum areolatum | reverse complement strand
ACCTCCACCTCCACCTCCACCTCCACCTCCACCGCTAACTATACGTAATAGCCCTCAATCTCCACTTGCGCTTGCACCTTATCCTCCGCCTCTGCCTCCCCGACCACCGCCGCCACCACCACCACCACCACCTTCTACTTGTGGTGCTTCTCATCCTTTTCCTTCCCCTATGTGTGGAAGTCGACCTTTACCATCATTGATGCCTGGACTTGGGTCACCATCTCCACCAACACCACCACTGCCGCCGCCGCCGCCTTCTGCATATGAGGCCTCTCCTCCTCCTTTTCCTCCCCTTGCTCCCCATATAAGTGGAAGTCAGCCTTCATCACCATCCATGCTTGGACAACCCACCCCACCACCGCCGCCACCACCACCACCACCACCACCACCACCACCTTTAAGTAGAGCTCCTCCAACCCCACCTCCTCCTCCTTTATATGGAATTTCACCTCCACCGCCGCCTCCACCAATGAACAACATGCCTCCTCCTCCATTGCGAGGAACCCCCCCTCCACCACCTCCGCCATTACGAGGAGCACCTCCACCACCACCTCCTCCAAGGTGTGGTGCCCCGTCTCCTCCACCACCTCCTCCTAGACATGGAGCCCCAACACCACCGCCACCTCCGTTCCGTGGAGCTCCTCCTCCACCTCCATTAAATGGAGGGCCACCTCCTCCACCTCCTCCTGGAGCTCATGTTCTTGGGCCTCCTGCTCCACCTAGACTTCCAGGTGGTGGACCTCCTCCACCTCCACCATTAGGTGCCAAAGGTGCTGATGCAAGAGGCCTTACTGCCGGAAGAGGTCGTGGACTTTCACGTGCCTCAGTTGGAACAGCACCCAAAAGATCTTCCTTAAAACCGTTGCATTGGAGCAAGGTGACGAGGGCATTGCAAGGAAGCTTGTGGGAAGAACTACAAAGACATGGAGATCCCCAAATGTACTGTAGATTTTCTTTTATTTGAATCCTCCTTTTTAGATTTTTATTCTCTATGGCTGTAATATTTTCTTGGAGTGATATTATCAAGCCTTACTAGTTATGATTCTCCTTTATGATGTTGTATCATTTTCTTCAGTGCGCCAGAATTTGATGTGTCGGAGCTAGAGACTCTTTTTTCTGCCACAGTCCCAAAACCTGCTGACTCAGGAGGTAAAGGAGGAAGACAGAAATCTGCTGGATCAAAAACTGACAAAGTTCACCTGGTACTTTTAAAATGAATCCTTTGGTCTCCATGTTGCCTTTCATGAGTTTAGGTTACATGTGGCTCACTTTTCTGTTCAGTGTTGTGTTATTCTGGTGTCATTTTATTTTAATTCCTTTTCTTGCATTTTTTGTGCTTTCTATTTGCCTTTATTTCAAGTAAACCTTATGTTGCTTTCTTAACTTTTATGGTTGGTTGTCTTGGCAAACATACAACTGTGGATGGATATGGTAATAGTTAGGCTATGAACAAAATCAATACATGTGTAGCCTTTTGTGTGGAGGCCTCAGATGCTTGTGCATAGATGCTTCGAAGTTTTGTGGCTGAACTAGGCTGGATTCCCATTTGACCGTCTGATAATTGAGTTTTCGTTATCCTCATCTTCATCAGTCAAATGTATTCTACTAGAGAGCTATTATTTATGAATTATGTTTATAAGTATACCAATAATCCGAACTCAAACATTAGATTAACATATAGCAGCATATCTTCCATTTCGAGATCCAGAGCATCCAATTTCAACATCCAATATAAGAGTAAAAATAGGTACAAGCATCCCTAGAATTCCATAGATCCCATTTAAGTTTAAGGATTCCAATAATTATGATCGTAGACTGGAGTTATAGTTATACTTAGAAGTTACAGAGTATTGAATTGCAAGAGATAAGACTTCAATTCTATGATGTAGGTTTTACAAACTGCAGAATACAGCCCTAGTCAAGGTGGGATTCGAATGAAAAAGATCAATAGTTCAAATCAAGCCTGTAGTCTGATAACTACCATATTAAAAATTGAGGAAAGTGTTGGCATATATGTTTATTAACATGTGTATGTGCCTGCATTAGATCTTTATGATTCCTTCTCTATCTTTGTATGGTACCAGGCTTTGCTATACATTTCATCTTTTTCTTCTTTTGGGTGTTTGAATAATGAAAAAAATCATTTATTGTTTTTTGATAGTTCAAGATACAAGAAAATTTGCAATATGATGCTGATGAAATAATTTATTTCTCTGATGCATTGCAAAACAGAATTTGACTCTGTTAATGTCCTAAGGGTATCTTGTGTTTTTGTCTAGATTGACCTGAGAAGGGCTAACAACACTGAAATAATGCTCACGAAAGTGAAGATGCCACTTTCAGACATGATGGTAAGATGGAAACCTCTCTTTATCTGTCACCAGTTGATTATACGTCTTTGCTGAAAATCAGTATGCTTGTAATGATGTTTTCAGTAAATCTTTAATGCAAGCTGTGTATTTTGGTTGTTAAACTGGAAAGTTGCCCCCTTTAGAGTTCTTGATACCATTTTCAAGTTCTAATAGGACTTGTTAGGCATGGTTTCTGTGCAATTGTAATTGACTCTGTTGCAAAGGAATGTGGACTATTTGTTTAGGGATTTGGAGATTATTTTCCTTTGGTTGAATTCCATCGGTTGATCTCAATCTGTATAAGCTTAGGTTTGAACTTCGGCAAAGGAAGATGATACTAATATGTATCTTCGTGAAAGTATTAAGCAGGGGAAGTGACTGTGTGTGTGTGTGAGAGAGAGAGAGAGAGAGAAAGAGGGAGAGAGAGAGAGGAAAGAGTGGTGCTCCTATCGTAATTAAAAGTGTGGGAAGTTGACAGATTGTTTGGCACTAGTTCTGTCTACATTGTGTTTATTGCAAAATTTTGTAATTCCAGGCTGATATTCAACAAGATAGGAGGTTTAACACATCTTTAATTTCTAGGTTTTCCACATTTCATATCTATATAAGATTGTTATTCCTTTTACTTGTCATATTGGGAAAGCTACAGTTTTAAAAACTGACTAGTATCATCGTCCAAAAATTTTTATTCTTAAGGGTTGTGATATATATCATTTGTTTCCTTTTTGTTATTGTGCTTTGTAACTAGGTCTGGTCAACTTTCTAATTAAATTCACTACCTGCAAATTATTAGGCTGCGGTGCTGGCAATGGATGAATCAGTATTAGATGTTGATCAAGTAGAAAATCTTATAAAATTCTGCCCCACTAAGGAAGAGATGGAACTTCTCAAGGTGAACTTTCACTCAAAATATTGATATATCTGATCCTGGGTATACCATGTGGAGTCAATTCCACTTGGATGACCTCTTTCTGAAGACACTATAGTAAGCTTTTGCTCATATTGATTTATTCTTGAGGCCAATATCTGATGTGTGACATTGATACCTTCATCCAATAACAGGGTTACACTGGTGACAAAGAGAAACTGGGAAAATGTGAACAGGTATGCAGATACTGTTCTAATAACTATATGCTCAATAAATTAAGTTCAATCAAATCCACCTTTCATGTTTTTGTCAGTGTTTGAAGAACTACTTTGTCCATTACAACGATTTTTATGCATTTTGCTTTCTCTGCCTTCTTTTTCCCTATGCAATCCCTAGCCTATTTTGCATTTTTATATTTCTTATTTTGTACCTTTTCCCTTTGCTTTAGAGATTTTTCTTTCATTGAGACTGCTGCATTTGTTCTATAATCCAAGTGCATATTGTGCACCTTCCTTCCTAATTTACTTAACTAGAAGATTAAGTTTTAAATAGAATTTTATATATTTACTTGTTCAGTATTTTCTGGAGCTGATGAAAGTGCCACGGGTTGAGTCAAAACTAAGAGTATTTTCTTTCAAGATTCAATTCAGCTCACAGGTTTGGCAGTATTTGTATTGTTAATCTGATCTGCTATTAATAAGACATTTCTTTCTCCTGCCCCCTTTTTCCTACTTTTATAGTGTTGACTTAATTTTGCAGATTTCAGAATTTAGAAAGAGCTTAAATACTGTAAACTCTGCATGTGATGAGGTATGCCTGGACAATGAAATCAAAGATTCTGTACGGTATGTTTCATTCTTTTTGATATACTATCCATATATCAGGTTCGGAACTCCTCCAAATTGAAGGAGATAATGAAGAAGATTCTTTATCTTGGTAATACGTTAAACCAAGGCACTGCAAGGGGTGAGTGATTCAGGTTCCTAATTTTTTTTCTTCTGATATAAAAAAGGTGATGCTTATCTCTTGATAGTAGATTTGTCCATAATGTTGCTCTAAACATGTGGAGAGACTTTTAGTTTCATATCATTAAATAAATGTTTATAGGATCCTATTTTACATCTTTAGGTTTGATAATTAAATCATTAGGTTCAAAAGAAGTGAGGAAAGTACTGAAATGTCTATTGATCATCTTTTCACATGCTATAAGATTTTCTCCATGCTGATCTGTACAGAACTGTACTTTTAACAAATTATTGGATCGTGTTCTTGTGGTCTTCAGTATTGTCTTAGGATGCTACTGAGTTCAAGATAAACTATTAGGTAAAATTTCAGTGTGCATCATCTCTTTCGTGGCACTTATTGAAGTTCCTAGTTGGCTCATATGCAGTCAAGGGTGGAGCCAAGATGGGTGAGTGGGAACATATCCCCTGGTTCCACCTCCGCCCTTGCTTCAGAAGCATTGTTATGGTGGGACTAATAACTGAATATATTTATGTTCCAGATCTCTTGGTGAAGGCCTCCACTAACACCCCCACCATTCATATTTTTATAAAAATAAGAATATGTTAATAAGATAATAAGATTTTAAAAAATTCTGACTTCTTAAGACTTTTAATGAAATAACAAAAACATAATATTTCACGCCTTTGTCTCTCTCTCTCCCCGAATGCTCCCTCACTCTCAATGATGTTTCCCAATGTGTTATCTCTTGTTCACACATTCAAATTCTTTTCTACCTTGTTGAATTCTTTACTTTTGAACTATTTTTACTGTTCCTCTAAATTTATTTACAAGTTTTTTTATTAATTGTAGTTCTTATTCATATTTAAGTGTAGTGGGTTTTCTTATTCAAATAAACATGGCTATAACATCACACATTCTTAATTAGCAGAAAATTAGAAGAGTTATAATCTTCGAATAACTTTATTCTTTCAATAAAAATATTTTAGTGTTTTATATAATAATACTATTTATTAAGTATAAATATTTTTTTGTTAAAGGAAGAATTTTATCATAATTTTGGTTTAATTACTTGCATTGAAAATGATAGGGTTCCATGGTGTTCACAATAAAAAAAAAAAATACATCTGTTACAAAATATGGGAACTCATTAGGATCAATTATAACATATGTTTAATCTATTTTGAGAATTAATATTTATTTTGTTATTATAACTTTTATGTTTTAAAAACATTTCCCCAGGGTTAAATTTCTAGCTTCGCCCTTGCACACAGTGGCGTAATTATTGCTTCAAGAGTTGCTAAGAGTTGTGTTTATTCTAGCTAGGAATATATGAAGATTTTCCTACGGCTAGAAAGTAAAACCATATCACTCAACAAACTGTGAAGTTCCAGTTCTAGACTCTGATGAAGTAAAATAATGAATTGTGTTAATATTATGTTATTTTCTATATATAGGCCTGCTGATTTCAATATTTACTAACCAAAAAAAATTTTAAGTCTGAAGTTCTGATAGAATTGTATGTCAAACACTGTCCTCTTTACTCACTAATGCTCAAATATTTTGTCTTCTTTTCATTGAAAATCATAATTCTTTGGTACCATTGTGATACGTATCCAAATTGTGAAGGTTCTGCTGTTGGATTCAAGTTGGATAGTCTTTTAAAACTCACTGACACTCGTGCTTCAAACAGCAAGATGACGCTCATGCATTATCTTTGCAAGGTACTACAATTCTATGGTTTTAATTTATATTATTTCTATATGCAGCCAAAGCAATCTATAACTCATTGACTACTTCTTGTAAGTTTACTTGCTATGGTGGACTCTCAGAAAGGAAAACTATATGGCATAATAACTGTTCTAGAGATAAAATTTGTGAAATGAGATCATCATGATTCTGACCTTGAAATTTGGAAAGATACAAAGACAATTTAGCATAAAAATTCTTGGTCAAGGCTGGTCACCTCTTAGGTTAATCTATATTAGCACTTTTCAGATCAATCAATATAACTCAGCAAATTCAGTTGACAGAATTGTAGCTTCACTGTTCAGATATTATTTGCTAAGTGCTAATTATGGAAATCTCCTACTGTTAACAGTCATTTCTATGGAGTTAGAAATAGAGGATGTAAGTTTTACTCTTGATTTGATTTCTGAGTGATTCCATAAAAAGATCATAAGTTTCTCCTGCTTCTCAACTCAAACATCAACGGAATGTTTTGTATCATTAAACCGGCAATTGTATTAGCCTAGAATTTTGATCAAACTTGGATTTTGCTATTGGAATCACAGATAACAATGCCATCTCTTTACGTCACAAACTATAGAAAAGAGCTAATAGATGCTGATATTGGCCCAAATTTTTACACTGGGCAGCATTCTGTATTCATCTCTGTTGAAAGTAAATGAATTCTCCAGAAAGGTTAGGTAATATAAATGTTGTTCATTGTCCTACAGAAGGAAGCAAAAAGTCACAAGCCCATTTTTCAAAGATATTTTTGTTTGCTTCTCTCAGCACACTTAATCCTGATGCATTTTTCTATTTGGAAGTTGAATAGTCGTTTTCAATTTATCTTCATCTTAAAAGTTTGGTTCTTTCATCCCTTCAGGTGCTTGCTGCTAAATCACCAGCATTGCTAGATTTTCACCTTGACCTTGGAAGCCTTGAAGTTGCATCTAAGGTTTAGACCTGTCTTAAATTTGTAACAATAAGAGGCTACAATAGCATTATATTAAGGCTATGGTGTTGAATCCTTGCAGATACAATTGAAGTCTTTGGCAGAAGAAATGCAAGCAATAATCAAGGGCTTAGAGAAGATAAAGCAAGAGCTGGCAGCATCAGAAAATGATGGTCCTGTATCTGAAGTTTTTCGTAAGGTACATATTAATTTTTAGCTAGTTTATGTTCTCAGACATTTTTTTAAAATTTGATATTATTATTTTTGCTTAGTTAAACAGCTCAAGTATTTATCTTCGTTTTTTCCTTCTGTTTCTATTTTTCATCTCTCTTTTTATGAGCATTTAGAGCTAATTTTGATTTTCTTTTGTGAAAACCTTTTCTCAAATTTTATCCTTTCAAAGATAAGATTCTGAATTTGTATTTTTCTTTTGCTTGAGTAGCCTCTACTTCCATTACACCATCCACTTCTTTCCTGTTTCATTTATCTCTTTATTTACCTGTCATTTGCATTTTATTCTGCAACTAATGTGGTTCTTGTTGTTATTAGACATTGAAGGAATTCATTTCTGTTGCTGAGACAGAGGTGGCATCTGTGACAAATCTGTATTCTGTGGTGGTAATTTTCCAACTATCCTAGGCATAATAACTTCTATATCTGATTTTCATGGTGTCACTAATTCGTTTTTCTATGCTGACAGGGTAGAAATGCAGATGCCCTAGCACTATACTTTGGTGAGGATCCTGCTCGCTGCCCTTTTGAGCAAGGTACTCATTTATTTTGATGGATTTAGAAGTATTATTTCCAGTTGCGATACTATTAATTTATGCTGCATTAGTTGTTTTCTTTGTTTTCCTTTTCTTGGTCATCTTTCCTACATAGGTTTATCTCTGAAAAATTGAGTTAATTGCATTGTTCATGAAATTAAAACTAGGTCCGTAGATTGTGTATTTTGACTTGAGCACTGTAGGGAAAGGTAGTTTAGGTGTTTGTAACAGAATATAGGCTTTGGAAGATTCTCAGTGATTGTAAGTAGGATTTGATTTGGGTGGATTTTGAATCCCCATGAGGTAAGAGTATTGAGAGTTGACAAGGATGTGGAGAGAGAGAGAGAGGGCAAGAGGTGGTGCTATTGCTTGTAGTCGAATGGTTCTGTTCTATTCTGTTCATAATTTTGTAGGTATAGAGCTTACTTAGCATGGTCTTTGTAATCGTGAATGCAGTTACATCGACTCTTCTAAATTTTGTGAGACTGTTTCGGAAAGCCCATGAGGAAAATTTGAAACAGGCTGAATTGGAGAAGAAAAAAGCTGAAAAGGAGGCTGAAATGGGGAAGGCAAAGGGAATAAATCTCTCCAAGGTTGCAAAAGAGACGTGAATGCATTTCTTCTCTGGTATAGACACTTGAGCTTCCATATGCAGCACACTTCGGCTGTGATACTTTATAGTGAATGACAGTGAAATTGCTGCTGACAACTAGTCAAAAGTGCTCGATGCTGCACTTCATCGCTTCTGCTTGCAGTAAAAGGACTTCCCTAAGAAACTGAGCAGATGTAGCAGAAAAGCTGTTCCTCAAGTCTGGCAAAGCTTAAGGCATTCGGTACACACACTATATCAGATGACATTGCTCAATTAATTTAAGCCGTAGTGCTTGATTTGATGCGAAAATGTCTGGGAGTTAGAAATGCTGAGTGAGCAGCGCAGGTTTATCACATGTTCTATGAAGTAACGACTGAGACCCTTATGGTATCAATACAATACCTGAAGAGAAGATTGAGTTATTCATGGAAGTAGTTGATCTGCATTCTGACTTTAGCCGTTCTTTGGGCACAATTTTTTCAGCACCAGAGCGGATGCGTCTTCGATTCTGTAAAGCACACAAGTCCCACTGATAGCATTGAAACACTGTACAAAGCACTAACCCCTTGTCCTAACGGTAGAGTTCAATTCTTTTTTATTGTAACATAAGACCCAATCCCCTTCCATGGTTATTTGTTTTTTCTACTTGAGATTTTGATTTATCCCCGTCTAAAAGTTTGTTGTATAGTTGTTGTTGAGCTTCAGATAGAGTGGGTAGAAGAAGACGGGTTACTTTCTCTGTAATTGTAAGATAGCATAGAAAAATATAAGATGCAGATTAAAATTTCTTACTTCCAATTTCTACTCATTGTTCTTACTGAGATTTTCATTAATGCAACTGCCCTGTTAATTTACATTCTTCTGGGAAGGATAGGAAGACAGATTTCACATTCTGAGACCATCATTTATAATGCAATGTTCTGGCCTTACAGCGGAAACAGCAGCTGTTCTTTGTGGTTTTTGTTTTGCTTCAGTCTGCACTGCACATTGGATATCTTGGAATAAGAGTGGAGTGGGTCATCAAAGGAATTTCAGATCACTGTTACTCTATGCTTACATCCATATTTATAAAACAAAATAGTCGTGATAAGAAAGGCAAGAAATGATGAGGTGAACGTAGTTTGCTGTAGCTTTACGATGAGGTTGTTGCCTCATTTCTCACAGAGTGGCAATGTCATCATCAAGAAGTCCTTCTCTTGTCTACCCTCTCAAGTTGCTTATAAACTACATTGCTGCTCGTGCCATGTTGTCCTCAGCCAGACTAAACTGGAGATTATTTTAGGTTATAGAATTCGGTGTCACATTTATGGTCCAAAGTCAACTTTGGATTCTGAATTTCAACTTGAAAATATTTCTTCCTTCTTTAATTTGGGAATACAGTACACCGATGATTCAATTCCTTAATCTCTTCAGACAAACAGTTTGATTTTAGCAACTTGTCATTTGATTTTCAATCATTAACTTATGTTAAGATCATTCTCAAGTGCTGCTTTTCCAATGTTTTAAAAGAAAGATTTTCTGTACTTCAATTATAATATGAAGAAGTAAAAATATATTAATGTGATATACGTAATTTTTTTTTATCAAGCTATACGAATATTACAAGAAATTAAAATTTCAAGTATACTAGAATATAATATAATTCTAATTTAATCTATGCTTTAAAAACGAGATTAAGTTGTTAAATAAATATGGAATGTTTATACTTTCAAAAAGTTGTCGTTAATTTATATTTTGCTGTTGTAAATAATCTTACTATTATTATACTTTTAAAACAACATCTTTTTATTATTTAATCAAAATAAATTCACATGTTTTTGTTTTTATTTAAACTTTTATTATATAGAGTTGATGAATAAATGTATTTAATTATTAATAATTTTTATTTTGAATTGCAATATATTAACTTAGTTAAATTTAAATATCTGAAAGTATAATCATTTTTATTTTTATTATAAGCCTATGAAATAAAAATTTGTTTTTAAAAAAATCTCAATGAAATAAATTTTTATTTTTTTAAGAAAGAAAACTAAAAAAAAGAAAACCAAGGTGAAACCAAAGTCTCCTAAACACTTTATTCACGACTTGTCTTGCAAACTATTAATCATTTAATTGTACCGAGGGCGCACATCTGAAGAGTGACAACCGCAGATTCCCGTTATTAACAAAAAAAAGAAGATCGCCTTGTTCTTACCAATTACAAATGAAAATACTTCTGTTGAGAAACGTAAACGGAAGAGAACTTTCAATATCCAATGGTGTAACAGTGGGAAACAAGATGAATTCTACAAAATCTCCTGCTTAATTTCAATCGCACCCAGAAAATCTTCATGTTTCCCTCAGCTTTGCTCGCCATCTGTATATGTACTGACTTTGATTACAATGTTAATTTGACACTTCATGGAAATTCTTCAGAGACCTTTAAACTCAAATACCCTCTATTATCTTCCTCTGAAATTTCAATCCTGTAAGCATATTTCCATTCTTGGTCAACGCAAGAACTTGCCTTGCAACTTCTGTAGAACTGACAATTCATGATTGTGTCAAGAACGATAAGAATTGAGTACATAAATGCTATTAACATAGCCTCTAGACCCATCAAAATACCAGACTTGTCGCTGATATGGTAATAACTCCTTGCGATCCTGTATTGAAACAGAGCTTCAATTCCTGCCATGCCCATGTTCACAGGGAGTGTGATTGTTAAAGCCGTCGAAGCTCTGTCTCGGATCATGATGCACGCTTTTAAGATTGCCATGTGGCCACCACTTTTCTCAAAACCTGACAAGACCAAAGACAGGTTGCATATGATTAGTGTATTGGCAAGAATGATCGAGTATAGAACGGCTCCAGAAGCTGACAGGAAGAGGAGGCAAGTAGGTGTATAGTAACCAAGCCCTTCGAGAAAGCTGAAAATAAAGAACAAGAGACAGAATGCTGTTGCATTTGCAGAGATAATCAAGAAAGAGTTCCATATGTAGGTGACAAATAGATGGCTAAAGATTGATATGACTGAAGAGAACGAAGGTTGCAAACTTGGTTTGTGGTGATTGAGAGCTTGAATTACGGATGCTTTCGCGAGCAACAAGAAAGTTAACGTAAAGGGTAGAGTGAAAATATTGGCAGAGATTGTTTGAGAAAGCTTGAGATTGATAAGGGTGAAGAATCCCGAGGAACGCGGAAACCCTGCAGCTTCAAAGAAAGCCTCCAAGCGACTGTAAATTAATTGTAGGAGAGAAGAAGATGAGGAGGGAATAAAGGTATGAGAGAGTAGAATTGTGGCGGAGAAAGGGAAGGCAAGAAGAGCAGTGGTGGTGGTGAAGTAGTGATAATTCTGAAGCAAAGTGTAGATTGATCTTCTGATGATCTTGCATGGGGGAATTCTTGTGTTGCTATCTTCCATTGAAGAAAGAGAGATAGGCATGAAAGTAGAATTTCAACAATAAGAAGAGTTTTGTGTATGTGAGGGTAGTGTGTAGAGAACTTATGTTCCCCCCTCTTTATCCCGATGACTCACCTTTTCTATCTCTCCAGGTTTCAAGGTAGGTTAGAGGAGTTCATGGGGTTGTTTATTTTGGATGAACAGGTAGGCTAACTGAAAAAAGATAACATGTGAGTGATGGAGTTGTTTGGGATGGCTTGAAATCATTTGGAGTCATTGAGATGAGATGATCACAATACCTTTCTTCTCATGCATATTTGATATGTTAGAAGAATAAAATATAAGGTTGAAGTAGTCATAAAATAATATATTAAGGGACTGTCGATTTATTAAAGATACTCTGTAAATTAGATATTACATTATTTGACTTTTTATTTTATATTTTGAAAATATCATTTATTTTCTGAATCATAAAAAAAATTGTACACTAACTAAATAATATATAGAAAATAAGTAGTAATTTTCAAATTATGATATACAGTTAAATAAGTTGTCACCTTACATTTACGCCATAATTGCAATATCTTGCTAGTTGGATTATGTCTTTTTGCCCAAGGTTTTAGTTTTAATCGTCGACCAGTTTACTACAGTAGAAAATCAAAGTTGTATTCACTGTGTGTCTTTCTTTTGAATTGCTTGATTGTGTCCAATTAATATATACGTGACAAGTCGTGTACTTGATGATTTTTATTTGGATAGGTATAATTATATATGCTATTGAGAAAAAGGACAAGTTAGTTTTAAAAAAACAAAAACTTCAATTTCTTTATAAAAATTACATATATTGCTGAACCCTTGCGAAATAAGAATAGATTAAGTTGACTCGTGACTTAGACTCCCTTAATTGATTAGGTAGATAAGGGAGGGAGGCTTGCAGTATTGCATAATAGGTTGGCTTCTCATTAGTTGGACTTGGATTGGACGGGCAACCACTGAGCCATTTTATCAATAAACAACAGATATGGCGTGGTATGCTTTGTGGCACTATATTAGACTCAACTTGCTCCTTTAAGTACAAGAATATACATAGTCTTAATCGCTACATATTCGGTTGACAGTTTCCGTTTTTGTTGGAAATATCTCAAATCTGATATTAACAAGTTGGTTTATCTTAATTTAGGAAAAGAAAATAAAATCACGTTGTGCAATCTGGATTGTGTTGATATAAAATACATAGTGTGAAGGGGCAAGTAAGCGGCTGTAGGGAAGGGTCAGTCGTCTCTTCTCTCCACTTTCTGGTAATGTGTCGCATGCTAAGTGACTTAATACTTAGCTTTCAAGTGAATTTATAATAATTACTACTCGAGAAAAGGAAATGAGACAAAACAAAAGGCAGGAAGTGGGATGTTTTAAATAAACAAATAAATCGTGATTAGGGAAACAAATTTTAAAAATAAGGGAAAGGACCACTTGTTTCATCCAGATTTCAGTGTGCTTTTTTTTCCCCCCCCCAAAAGAACATTTGATCCTGAGTTCTTTATAAACTTGATCTCAAGATTCCTATTCTAAGTCCATCCAATGTAGTACGGGGGAGTATGAAACAGGGTACTGGTATATATTTATCAAAGCTCTACCACCTTTGACAAACTCTCCTGGAATAGGGGACTGGGAACTCAGTTATTTTCTCCACCCGATGAGGAGGTTGTTAACATGAACGAGATTTTCTCTTTTGATGGTTATGGTTGTTGAACCAATTGTTTTCTATTAAATTGAACTCTCCTTAGTTTTGTATATATATATATTGTGGGAATTTCTCTTGTGTGTATATATTTTTGGAGATTTTATAAGAATCAATCCTAAAAATAATAAATTCTGATGTATTAAAGAAAAAAAATCCATATTGTTTTAATTAATATCTCCGGGTTGCCTCCTGTCAAAGCTGCACAGTTGGTTGGTGAAAAGAGGGCAATGACTTTTCCATGTGAATGTTGCAAGTTTAATTTAATTTCTGTTCCATTGGTATTGAAATATAATCACATAAATGCGTATAATTGGCCTATTAGTCAAAGTTTAATTATTATTATGGGCGGTCAACTCGGTTGGTGACTTCCTAACTAAAAATCGGCAAAATGAGTCTTGCACCGACGAACCAATTAACCGAATTTAATTGAGAAAAGATAGTCATAATCTTGATTAAGGGACTAAAATACCGGTGGTGAAGAGGACATGGTAATAAAGATGATGAACCCAAGAGGTTTTTAATTCTTTATTATGTATTTACTTAAATGACAAGATCATCTCTTTTTTTTTTTTTGAGAAAAAACAAGATTTTCTTTTGGTAGATGATTTTGGTAACACTGACAACAAATCAGATGATTGGTATACCAGATCTATCAATTTCTTCTTGGGAACTTTGATTACTTAAAATACATTTTATTAGGAAGCATAAAGATTTTCTGCATCGTTAATATATTAATACCAAAGTTTATAAGGTTACAACATTCTATTTCTATACATGCAAATTACAAACTAAGATTTTTACTTGCACAAAGTAGCCCCATGCATGAGCATGAAGAGTTAGCTAAACATAAGCGTTACACCAACCAATTTTGATGTTGGGGAATTTTGGATCATATTTGTTTTCTTATCCCAATAAAAGTTTTTGGAATATCTGTTTCTTTGGTTTATCTTCAGCTCTGAATACGTCGTTGTTCCTTTCCCTCCATAATACATGACGTAATTACAAGTTATGAACGAGATAGTTGTGTCACCCTTTGATCTTCTATCACTCATCAGAAAGTCCAAAGAAGCAGTGGAGCAGAGGCTAATGACAAAGATTTCACAAAGTGCTTTCATTCCATACTAGATGAATGCTGAATAATCACACCTAAAGAAGCCGTGTTGAACAGATTCTAGCCATTTTTGCGAAGGTAGTATGTTTGATTCCTATATCCATAAACTTCAGTTTGTCCAATGTACCCAATTTCTCATTACACACCAATCACATAATGAATGACACCTTAATTAATTGTTTTCTATACCAAACTATTATTTCTTAAGGCAAAGTCAGCTCAATGGGCCCAAGTACCTTCTCAATGAGGCATTTGTGAATTTTTCACTCCCATTCACCCATAGATAATGATCCTCTCCATCTTGACTTGGTCTACTGTTAAGGATGATTGCATTAAACTCTAGGAGATTAGTTTCTCACTCACTGCCATTTATTAAGATTTAACTTTTAAGTTGCAGGTAATAGGCGAGCATGAGTAGAGAATAAATTTGTCTTACATAGGGCTCTTATTCGATCTATTCATCATACTACAAGGAGGTTGATTATCTATTCCCAATTTTGCATATAAAGCAGTTTATTATCGATGCCCTCAACTTCGAAATCTAGTTCATAAACCATATGTTCTTTGTGTTGATCTTGATTTCCCTATAACTCTTGCCTCTAAGGAAGAAGTGATGGCTCTATTGAACGAATGGAGCCTCCTTATTAGTGAGTATTTCCCAAGTTATGCCTACCGTGATTAACCTTAGCATAATTTTTCTTATTAGCTTTGCCAAACTGTAGAGAACATCTTAGCATTCTATCAATGGCCTTGGTGAATCATTTGGAAAAGAAGATATATGATGACTAAAATATTTGTAGGGAGTAAGAATGAAACCCATCAATCACATTATAACCCAGAGTTTAAGGTTCTCTTGCTCCAGCAGTTTAACTTTCTTTTGGATCTTCTCTAATAATAGGATATTGTTGATACCCTAAAATAATTAAGCACATTTGGCCCAAAAAGTAATTCAGCCAACAATTAAAAATAGCCCAATAAATGTTTAGCTAGAGAATATATGGATAACAAAAATCCAAGAATATAGGAGAAATGTGTTGAATTCGTGGAAGTCCAGAAAGTGGAAGTTTATCTTTACCCTTAGCATCTAAGATTCTAAAATATATAATGATAGGAGTTTTGAATAAATGTTAAGGAGCCAATTACTATTCTTTTACCTAAATTAAATACCATATTGTGGTCTTTCACTTGTCATTTACGACACTTGCTTCTTTTCTTCATTTTATTCATTTGCTCTCATCTTCTCATTCTTCTCTCCATCTACAAAACTCTTACCACCCTCATCATGTTGATTTTGTCCAACTCTTTCACTTTGTGTCTTCAAGATTTGTTGTCTTCTCCATCTTGTTACTAAAAGACCTAACCTTTCAACCTCCATGATGATATACGTGGATTGTATGAGAAGTTAGGGCTTATTGATATTTTGAAAAATTTGGAGTTTTAGCAAGTAAGCATCATGCTAATCCTTATGAGTTGTTGGTAAATGAGATAAATATGGTGATTAATTGACATTATATGATCATGAGAAAAATAGTCAATTTTCATGTACACCGTGGATATAGTATGTGAATATTAATGTCTTGTTGTGTGTTTTGATGATTGATATGTCATAAGATAGTGTTGAAATGATTTTTTAGTTTAAAAGTTCAATGAAAATATGAATAAAAAGAGTGCAAAAAAAAAAAGAGGTGCAGAAAATGATGAACATGCATGAATGATGTTCTATTTTTGATGTATGTGTTTATTCATGGATTTTGATTTATTTGTGATTAAGTTGAGCTAAAATGTAAGTGGGAATTAAGAGGGAATAGTGAGAATATAAGTTAGAGATGGTAAATTAAGCAACAGAGAGAAAGAAGAGAAGAAAATTTTGTAATTTGTGAATCTGGAAAAGAAAAGAGGCAGTGCACGATCATACACAAGCATGATCGTGACATTGTTGATACATCTCGCAGTGCACGATCATGCTTGACATTGCGCTATCAACTGGAAAAGTACAATCGTGCACGAGCATGATTGTAACAATGAGGAAGCACCTCGCAGTGCACGATCGTGCACAAGTGGTCAACAAAATCTGCAAGTGCACAGAGTCATTCCTAATACCCACACACTAAGTATTCCAAGGTCGTCTCCCTCAAGGACTAAATCATTCACCACCAAATTAATTCTAATTATTTGAATGATATCAACAATAAACTCTAAAAGATGATTGGAGTTGAGTGAATAGTAAATTGTATGTATTGAAAAAAAACAAGGGATAAATCGAAGGTTCGAAATTAGGGCTTAGGGTTCACCAATTCAAAAGATTGATTCGTACATTATGAAATTGATTTAATGTTAGGTTATGAAAACAATTGCATAACTTTACCCATATCTTTTTTCAAAGCATATAAGAGTATCTGACTAGTTGATTACCATCTCTCAATGTGCAACTAACTAGTCAAATCCATGAAGAACAAGTAACCACAAGTTCTCACACTAGCTTAGGATATCTCTATCTCTAAGTCTAAGATGTTCATCTTTCTATAGCATAAATCATATTTCACCTCTCAGTACATCATATTTTTCCTATGATTGCATCTATAGAGATCAAGCATATAAACAACAGTGAAATTCAAGATAGATAAACATAATCCAAGAACTTTCATTCAACATCCATCAATCCACAGCATACAAATCAATCCCTCAAATGGGCTACATCCCTCACCATAAATGAGGTTTAGTTCCAGAACATTGTAACAAAAGTCATACACATAAAGATGCTCAGCATTTATGAAAGAGTAGAGAGAGAAGGTAGAAGAAACACAAGAGAATGTTGCTTCCAATCCTTGATGAAATCTTCCAAACTCTTTATCTTCCTCTTATTTTATGCCTCCTTTTTGTGGTAACCTCGTTTTCAATGTCCAACCCCCTTATTAGGTCTAAAAAATGAGTATTTATAATGTCTTAGGTCCAAAGAAACCTAGTTTTCTCTAAACAAGGGAGAGCAGATCGTGTTTGGCCGCCAATGTCCGTTAAACGGACCTTCTTGGGTCTGAAAGTTCATTTTGCCAAGTGATGTCCATTAAACGGATCTTCTCGAGTCTGAAAGTTCATTTTGCCAAGCGATGTCCGTTAAACGGACATGCACCAATCCACAAATTTCACATCTTTGACCCTTCAGTTGACATAATCTCTTCTCGAAGTCTTTTCGAAAGTTGTAGAACTCGAAGTCCTCTTTGAAAGAGTCCATGAGTGGCTTTAATCTGGCATCCACAAGAAAAGTTATGCCTTTCACCCCCACAATCTATCCATTTGCACCTATCAAGTAACAAAGTTGAAATGTGAGAGAATTGACCAAATAATGCTTCAAATCCATATAGAAATAAGTCAAATTAATTCCAATTCATCCCAAAATCATCTGTGAATAATTTGACTTATCAAATTCTCCCACACTTAGACTACTACTTGTCCCCAAGCAAAACAAAAGAAAACTCACTACTAAATCCTTAACCAAATTATTGATTACACTTTCGTACGTGTACGGTGGCATTTAGCATATGCCACAAGCCT
>JANIJH010000007.1:41635966-41649818 GCA_024520975.1 Erythroxylum areolatum | reverse complement strand
AACTATGAAATTTTACATTAGCAAGTATAAATTTGGTCGCTAATAATTTTACCTTTAGTGACCAATTTCAAATGGTTGTTAATAATGCATTTTTAACGACCAACGTAATAACTCGTCATTGAACACTTTTAGCAACAACCCTATAGTGACCACCTGTGACCAACCCAATTTTGGTTACTATAGTTTTTAACGACCATTTTCTTACTTTTAGCAACTATTAATAATAGTTACTGAAACTAATTTTTCTTGTAGTGTTATGCGGAAAGACATGTTAGGAATTGATGTTTTGTAAGCTAAAAAGATCTTTGACCACTCTTATATATGTACCCCAAAAAAAAAAAAAGAGATACCGACTTTCTATGCCGGTGTGTTTTAATGTGGGACAAACATGGTATGTTATAACTTATAGGCAACATTATATCAAATCTAAAAGATCTATTATATCAGTAAAGACTAGTTTAGTTCTCATATGTTGTGGGAATTCTTGTAAAGAGATCCAGAATTGAATTCTTTCTAACTTTATATAAAGTTGACTTCATATTTTATTTGCCCTAAATTTTACAAGTGAATAACTGTATTTTTTTTCCAGGAAACAAACAATTGAACGATGTTTTATTTTCTTCCAAGAACTTACGACACTTGAAATTTTGCTTAGAATTAAAGCCAGAGAAGTCAATGCAGACATGTCAAAGTTCTGGGTTAACCCTTTCTTCTTGGCATTTCATAGCATTTTGCCTATTTTAGGAAGGAAACATGTCATTGAGCCAAACTTACTTAAGTCTACGCGATTTGTGTTCCCTTTTGACATTCTTCCGCGGCATATAAATTCCCATGCAAAGTGACAAGAGGATATGGTCATGCATGGCCACTCCAAGTGTTGGAGACAGCTGAGATGATGACAATGGTATTAAAAAAAAAAGGATTAGTAAAGCTCGTTGGCTTCTTTAGTTTTCGACCAATGTCCTTTCTCATTTTGTCTTAGGAAGAAGCTGGTATTGAAAACTCTGTTTGAATTTGTGTATGTTTCATCAAGTCCCTTTGGGTTTGCTTAAGGATATTATCGTCTTACAATCTTATAGCATAGGGCGATGAGATCTAAGAAACATATTTATAACATTATTATTATTATCATTCGCATTTTCTATTTTGCTTTACCCTCGTGCCCTATTTCTAATGACTGCACTTGTGGGTGACATAGTTTGTTATGTCTTAAGAGGCAGTAACGCTTGTAATTCAAAGGACTCTTTACCACTTGGCCCCCCAAACGTACTGGCATACTTCCAGTTATACGACTTTATTGAGAAGGGGCTTTTCTTTTGGCTTGGGCAACAGTTATTAACACAGGTAGACATGCGGATAATATCAGGTTCCTCCCATTCAATTGGAAAAGAGAGAGATTTCCAAAAGTGGTCACCTCAATCAAGTTCCTTAGCCTCAAAAGTGTGGATGTCAAGAGACGAGCGTGGCAACTTGGTAAAGCTACACACCACCGCCAACACCCACCACTTGCCTCATCCATCCTCCCTCCGCTCCACAAACCTTATTTTTCTCATTGACCATGCCCAGTGATAATTTTTAAGAGCACTAGAAGAGGCATTGACTAATTGCATAGAAGCAGTCAAATGGCTTTATTAGCACATAAAATTTGAAAACAAAAGCTTGTTCGGAACGCTTTCTACAGTAGCATGGTTCCGAACAAGTGGTGTTCTCTTCTTTAAGGTTGCTTGTTGGGACATTCGTATGGTCTTATTGTCCTAATCTGCCTCGCCAAGTAACCGTTGCTCTGGTTTACGTTTACCATTAGCTTTTGATCCAAAAATTAAATGGTACATAAAATTTTTTTTTTATTAAAAAAAGTATTATGATTGGTAATGTAAGTGATACACAGACATAACATAAATACAAATATAAAAAGAGAGATGTTGTGGCTGTGAGAAAGTGGAATAGATAGTTGAGACTTGGGAGATGATAAAAGAGTATACGTAGAGAAATAAGGGCCGCGCGTGCGCTTGTATTCAGACACGCCCCATCCCCTCTTTCTCTTCTTCTCTGCTTCTTCTTCTCAGTATAATTAACAAAACAAACACTATACTCTTATCTCTCTCGCACTTTTTCTCTCTTCATTTTTGCTTGCGATGCTTGGTGACGAAGGAACGCCCTCCTCCTCCGCCGTCACTACGGAAGGCATTGACGATGTTGAGGATTATATATGGGTGAGCTTTTTCTGGAAAGTCCTAGACCATTTTTTTTTTGCTTTCTATTCTTAATCCTTGGCCTAGGATCATCTTTTGTGGTGTGATTGGTTATATTGCAGAAATATGTGACTGTGGGTTGTCCTCTTGAAATTGGCTTGGCAATTGTTAAAATGGAGTCTTTTTGTTTTTTATGATAACGAAATGGTGCAGGTCAATGAAGGGGATGGTTCATTGCCATGGGACAGGTTTAGTCTTGTATTTGAGCTTGTGCAGAATGGAAACAAGGCATTCCGCGAGAACCGTTTTGAGGAGGCAAGCTTCTTTTCCTTTTTTCCCCCTTAATTTTAATGGTCCATTTCACTACTGAAGTTGCATGTTAAATTATTGTACTTCTAATTTTCTGGAATGAAAAATATAAGGGTACTAGAAAATGATAGGAGGTTAATCATGATAAGCTAATTATTAAGAACTTGTTGGTTGATTGTAGGTATGATGTCGTATATCATTGTCTTTTCATGGCTTGAATATATTTGCTGATTGGTTAAGTGGGATGTTCAGGCAATCAATTGTTATTCAAGAGCCAACAACATGAAACCGGTTGATGTCATCATTCTTTCTAATAGAAGTGCCGCTTATATCAGGTCAGCTTGGATATGATAACCTATATTCTCTGTTGTTTATTTACAGTTATTCTTAGTTTTAGTCATCTTGATGTGCTTTATGTGATGAATCTTTTCTTTCAACTAGGATTAGCCAATATCTGAAACAGAGACCTGCATCTGCTTCTGAAGATCGACCATTAAATGGGCTGGATCCTACTGTACATGCTGAAGTATGTCTCTGTTCTCCTAATGTTGTGAAATAAATATTATCTCATTATTCTATAAATTTTTTATTCTTTCTAAGAGCTGAATTCATGACTCTTCAGCTAGCACTAAAGGACGCTGAAAAGGTTATGAGTATCAGAAGCAATTTAGTCAAGTCTTACATCCTAAAGGCCAATGCACTCATTATGGTAAGAACAATTGAAACTTTCTCTTTCTTGTAGAGATTGCCTGGTGGTAGTCTGTTTAGTGTAGTTTAAACATTTTTGACATGCCAACATCTTATTTGCGATGAATTGGCAGTTGGAAAAATATGAATTGGCCCGGGATGTAATTGTTTCTGGCCTTCAGCTTGATCCTTTTAGGTACCGAGTACTTGCACATTTGCCTCGTAGTCTCTTTGATAGTATGATACAAAATTTACTGGTTCTTGTTCCTATTCTAGCTTATGTCTATTCATCTCCTTTTACTGAGTATTCTGGTGATGTGTAGCAATCCTCTTCAGGCTTCTCTTAACAATTTGGGGAAAAAGGTACCCAGACCAACCCCAAGAAATGTCAGGAAACCAGAACGCAGTGATGATTTTGATTGCACACTCTGTCTGAAGTTATTATATGAACCTGTTACAACTCCATGTGGGCATTCTTTCTGTCGTGCATGTCTTTTTCAGTCAATGGATCGTGGTCAGTCTTTTTGCTGTTCTCTTAAGATCTTGAGCAACAACGCTTGCTTCTTATCTATTCTTTCCTAACTGATTTTGAATCGAAAACTAGGTAACAAATGTCCATTATGCCGCACAGTTCTCTTTGTCAGTCCTAGAACATGTGCAGTCAGGTGAGTTGTTTATCTGGCAGCAGTACATTCTATCTTGCTTTTTGGAGATTGATATGGGAAGGGGACTGTGTGCTTATATATACAGTTTGAATTGCCAATTAAACTTATGCCGTGGTTCTGGAATATCTGTCCTTTCTGCTTTCTCTATTCACCAAAGTCTATAAGCCTAAAGTTGTTCAAATAATCCGGTTGAGGTGGTCAAATCAATACGTTCTAAACACAAAGAAGTTGATTAAATTATACAAAATTTGTTGTTGGATGGAACAGGGGTGGAAAGTCCCCTGGAAGTTTATACAATTATCTTTGTTGGATTAAACAAGAATGTTAATGACCCCAGTTTGAGGAAGTTCTATTGTTACATATTCTGTGTGGGAATGATAAAGAAACTTCACCTTTGGCTATAACCCATCCAGGCTATGCGAAGGAAAGCCAGATTCTCTTCCTTATGTTTCTCTCGTTTCTATTCTTTGGTGTTCCCAATATCTTTATAGGCATCCAAAAATACTGGAAAAATTGATCGGTTTGAGTTGCACTACTACATGTATATAGTGCTTGGTGTATGTTGTAGGAACAGAGTGCTTATTTACTCCTTTGAAGCTACAATATTCAGTGATTGTAACAATCTCGTTCTGCAGCAATTGTATAGAATAAAGTGACATGTTGTGTCTATTTAGTACAACCATTTTCTTCTGAATTCTTCCATTTACATTAACTTTGCTGCAGACTAAGGTAAATAGAAAATCTAGAACTTTCCCTGCCCTATTACACCAAAGCTGCAACATCTCATAGTGTATAAGTAGTACAAGGCTATTTCAAGATAGTAGTTTATGTTTTCTTCATTTATTGACATTATTTTGGGGTCTTAACAGTGTGACACTTGAAAGCATTATACAAAGACACTTTGTGGACGAATACGCTGAAAGGAAATCAGAGCATGAGAGCCTGACACAGCTTGGTGTTGATTTAATCCCACTGTTCGTCATGGATGTTGTCATCCCATGTCAGAAGTTTCGACTCCACATATTTGAACCTCGGTACAGACTGATGGTGAGTTGTTTTATTGCTCTTAACTGGGAAGAAGGAAATAGTTGGATCATTCAGTATGCATGTAGACTCTGGATTCCAAGCATAAATGACCTAAATTCCTAATTCCCCTGATGATCATGGCGCAATTATAATTTAATGTCTATTAAAACAGGATCCAATTTGTCTGCAATGCTACAACTTCAATTTTGTAACAGATACTATCAAGCTCAATCAACACCTTTTTGAGCAAGACTGTCATAGTTTATGTTTTGCGCTAATGAAGATACTGATGTATTTGGAAGATGCATGGACCTTAGAGAGGAATTGCAAGAAAATAGAAGTTCTTTTCCTTTGGAAAACCCTTGTGTTTGGACAAGCTGTGTTTTCCATAAATTTGCTAGAGTTTAGAACCATAAAGTCTAATTGCGATGATTTAAGGCGTTATAGCAAAAATGTCTTTGGTTTGAACATATGATACATATTTCACTATCAAGGAAATGAGGAAAGACGTTGTGTCTTGTGGAATTGATTGATCATGTGTGTAAATCTTGAGATCAACCTTTTAGCATAGAGGTTTTGTAATACCTCCATGATTGTTTTCCCTTCCAGTGCAGACATTGCCCTTTATGGTCTATTTTAATTGACAGGTGAGGAGGATCATGGAAGGCAATCACCGGATGGGAATGGTAGATTGTTGACACTGCACCTTTTCTTCCCTGATTTTCTCCTTATAGTTTACTGGGTCAACACGAAGTCCCCTACTATTGGTTGTCATGGTTCTCCTATGAATTTTGTAGGTTGTCATTGATTCAAGTACAGGGTCAATAGCTGACTTTGCTTGTGAAGTGGAGATCACAGAGTAGGTCTTGGCTTCATATTTCTCCGGTCAAGTTTAATTTTAGTTATCTTTGTAGGATACTTTTCTAGAGCTAGACTTTTATCTTAATTTCTTCAAATTATATAATTCTTAACATTTCAGGTGTGTGCCACTTCCAGATGGAAGATTTTATCTAGAGGCAAGCAACTCATTTTACTTCAATATGTTCTTCTGTTCATCATTCATTTTGACTTGTAGCACTTTGGCTTATTGTTAGCATGGTTTTTTTTGGGTCTACCTTTTGATGTAGATTGAAAGTCGTCGTAGGTTTCGCATCCTTCGGTCTTGGGATCAGGATGGGTAAGCTTGATCATCTTCTGAGTACTTCCGTTTCTGTTATCTTAATGTTCATTGAGTTAAGCCTTACTCCTTTGTTTTGCTAGTTGACTACAATTGCTTCTATTGCTTAATACAGATACCGTATGGCACATATTGAGTGGGTGCAGGATTATCTACCAGAACGATCAGAAGTGAGAGAGGAAGTATGTCTCATTCTGATCATGTGTTCTTGTCTGTTGTCAATTTTTTTCCTTTTCCAATTTGTCCTCAATCTTCTAATTGCAAAATGATGAGCAGAAATCAAATATAGAAATTTTAGCACAAGAATTGTTTTAGTGACTTGTCTTACGATATCTTGGGCGATTTAGTTATCACATTGATCCTCTAAAGAGTACTTCGTTTGTTGTTAAAGATTTACCTATTTCCTAATCAGTTTTATACATTAAATCTATTATAGGCTGACTGCGATTTTGTATTTGGGAAAGGTGATGAAAATCAACAATTTACTTAATTATATTCTAGAATTAATTCTTAATTCTTTCAGTTACAGCAATTTACAAATAACGCGGCCGAATTTGCTCAATCGTGGTTGAGAAGGGCAAAGGAAGCTGCAAGACAAGGTAAATGTATACGCTGACGTAAATTCTATTACTGTTTCTGGTCAGGTTTTTGGTGTCTGTTAATTACCAATATTCTAACTCATCTTTTGGAACATCTAACTAGTTATTTGGAACTTTTTCCATTTTGGTATTCTGAAGTGACAAGGAAACACAATAGACTAATGATAAGGATTATCAATATGTAGATTAAAACTATTTTCACTTTAGCAAACTGTAAGGACCACAATTTTGTGATCGTATTGACCAGAAAAATTATCTTTGAGATAGAAGTTGGAAATTTCTATTTTTCAGTTGTTTCGTATCTCAGTTCATATGACCATCGTTAGGAATAATCCTTGTTAAGCTTCCCTAGTGTTGCAAAAGAGCATATTTATATGTTTGTCCATTGTAAAACTCTAATTTCAACCTGTGAGTGCCTTTTCATATATCAGTCCATAATCTAGTTGCTGTAGAATAAGCCATTCACATTGATAACCCTCTATGTATAAATGAAGATTTGTAGCCTCCTATATCAAAAACCTTAAAATTACATAACCATGCTGAGACACTAGAACATTTCGTTTTAAACATTTTAATATGATGAAACTCATGAAATTGGCCTGATAACTAGCAGTTTTATTGGATGTGGTAATTGAATATTTAGTCATATTTGAAGTGGTTAATGCCATGACATGGCAAGTACCACCCTAGTTATATTGGTGGACAATCTAGTCATGCTGATGGGTTCATTCACAGTTTTGCTGCATAGCAAACAATTGCATATTCAGATATACTTCAAGTCATTTATATTTTTGGCTTTTGTAAATGAATAGGGTTTGGATTTATAGATAGTACAAACAGTGAAGGTCTTTGGTGTCTGGACATCTATCCAGAGGCAAGTGGGAAGTTGAGTCCTCTTTCAGTTCAAATTGGAGTGCGAAATTTTTGTCATGCAAATATTTGTCAGTGACTGGTAAATAAAGGCATAAGCGCTCTGGTATTAGGAGAGTGTGTAGTTTGACATGATATTGATGGTCTCCTACTTCATGTTCTCATATGCTGTATCTTACTGATGCGCCTGCTAATACTCGAGTCTTAATGCAGATCGAAGAAGATTGGAAAAACTACTTAATGTGGAGTCAATGATGCCAACACAACTGAATCCAGAACTTTTCAGCTTCTGGGTATGATTACTTATTTGCAATCGACGTGTAGGATATGACATTGAATTTGTGTGATAACTTATTTGTGCTCTTCAACAGCTTGCTTCCATATCCGACAGAAGACCTTATGAAAGATTGGAGCTCCTACGCATGAGGGATACAGCAGAGGTACACAATCCCTCTTACATACCTTGAAGGATTAGCAGAATATTACTGCTTGTACTTTGTTTATTTACCAGTTTCCTAATATCCATTTGATTTACTCCCTTTAGATTCCAGTCTTCCTCTTTCTGTGAATGCCCGTAGTTATCCACATAAGATAATTTCCAAGTATAAGCTCCTATGTTTTCTGGATCTCCTTGAGAGCTTCTAAACTAATAGTTAGTATATGAATATCTTGAGGTGGGGAATGTAGTTGAACATCCTGGTTTTGAACTGGAACCCAGTTCTGAGAGTTGCTCATACTTCTAACTTTTGTGGTCTAGAAGGTATTATTTAGGCGAATTTTTGGATAATACATGAGGTAATTTTCCCCCGTCCACCATAACCAAACCTTATTCCACCCCAGGTGTGGATTTGAATTGAGGAACTCTTGGTCGCTACTCAATGGTGCCAACCATTAGGCCCCCTGCTGAGCCTGGGGATTGCTCATACTTTGCTTGCTGATCCAAACAATGATTCTATTTTTTTCTTTTGACAGAGGATACGACGAGGCCTGGTATACCTCAGAGCGGCAGAACAGGGCCGCAGGATGCAATGATAGTAGCTGTAACTCGTAACTTGCTTCCTGTCAAGTTCTATTGTTTTTAATCTATTGCAGAAAATTTTCAAATATATTCACAATCAATATTCTTTGATCCACATCACCGTGGATGCTATTCTTTTTTGTAGCAATTGTCTTATTTGTAGTCTTACCAACACAAGAAGCAATATTAAACTCATGGGGATCTTGAATGCCAATAGGAAAAATGGTACGGAAGTTGATTCCATTCGAAAAATGTTACCATGTTGCTAATTTTCCTGCAAGTGCGTGTGACGGGGAACTTCAATGCTAAGTAGACTTAAAACTTTTTAAACACACACTTAGGTATAACATGAACAAGAAATCTCAACTCTGATGAACTCTCAATTAATTATATCAAAAGAAACACATATGATAAGGTTGAATTGAAAACAATAATAAAAATGTCATAAGTGATTGTCTTGATAAAAATTATATTCTTTTTTTATGCAATGTCAAATGTATATTGCACAAAAAATGGGTATACAAAAATTTGTTGGGGCATACCCCAGTCTAGAGGACGTGCCGTTATTGGGCTCATTTAAAAGTTACAACTCTAGCATATCTAAAGGTAAGCAAGTCTCATAAGCCCCTTCTGTTTCTACAACTTTAGAATCCACTTCCTTTATGAAGCTACGGTAGACTAAAGGGCCATGAAAAACAGATGTCAGGCCCACTAGAGATCGACAACAAGCTCCCTATCTCCAATCTACCATTACCCACTGCTTATGACGTGAGGCTAAGCTGGTGTTTAGCAAGTCCGTTATAACTTGGGCCTGCATGGAACAGCCCAGAAGTCATACCGCTCGATCAGCACTGTGCTGCTGTAGGTGTGTAGGTGGGCCCCAAGCCTATGGGGTCTTCAACACATCGTTGTTCTCCCCTCGCCCCATATCCATCGGGAGGCTAGGTAGAAGTCAGCCCCAAAGTGTGCACAGCCTTTCTAATGGCAGCCATGGCCGGAAATTAGGGCTAGAACATATGTCCTGCATTGTCCCAAAATTAGACCTCCTTGTATAAGCTCCATAAACCCCTTTACACCCATTAAGGCTACCAAAAACAATTAAATATCCCTAAACTCCATGTATAAATCAGGCAGGCTTGCGAGAACATACTTCCTACAATGTCCCAAAAGAAGACCTCCCTATATAAGCCCCATCATCTCATTTACATCCATTAGGACTATCAAAAACAATAAAATACCCCTAAACCCTACAGGAAGCATCATGTCGCTCAAAGCAAATCAATCCTGCAAGACAAAAGAAGCTACCAGTAGAACTGGTGGGAATAAGTCAGATATGTATATAATCACCCTTCTCCCAATACACTCGTATCCAGATACTATACAACTAAAACACATCAATCTAAGAAGACAACAACTAACTACATGTGATATTAGAGCATTTAACATAAAACACGGCCCCCCTATGCTCCCAATACACCTTGGATGTGCAAACAGCTGTTACAAAATCACCATCAGACATAATGAGAGACAATCAGCCTAGGACCTCTTGGATACCAAAGAAGTAACCGAAGGGTGGAAAGCTACCATCACCAGAAGTTGGAAGGTAAACAGCTAGCACTGCCTGCTAAGCAAGCTAAACATCTAGAAGTTCTTCCCAAAAGCACCAGAAGATCAAGGTGGCCCCCAACAGTTTGTGATCTACCATCCAGTATCCCAGAGGAGGGCATTTTGCACACCCCCTTGACCCCTTGAGAGGTTATCGCACGCATCACATGGGGGAGGGATTTCATACCCTTGCACTTTCAGGTGTAGAAGCACACTCTTCGCAACATTCTCCTAGGTCATTGCTAAGATTCCTCGTGTATTCCGGGCCGCAAACTCCGCATGCAGGAGGAAGCCTAGTAGGGTATGTGCAAGAGGAAGCTTCATCAGCTACACCTAACTTTAAGTCAACCTGTAACAAGCCAAAGGCCCATGGGCTAGCTAGTATCATCAACAGGGACGGCAAGGCCTCCACTCCAGTATTACATCTCCAGGCTTCCATATACTCAGTTACAACAGGGAGAACCCCTACCCCCAACCATTGTAAAATGACACCCCCTTGACGCCAAAGGGAGGCGAGTCAAACATACCAGAAGTCAATGGGCAGCTACTCCTGCCTTTTCATTAGGTACAACCCCATATCATCCCTTATTTTATAACCTTCCGCCCAGTACATCCATATAGACCATGGTTCCCATCCCTTTTTATCACCAAGGACATAGAGCAAGGTAAGGACATAATGTCGTAGTGTAGCACAACACATTAGAGCTCCTCCAACAAGTCAACCACATATCCAACAGTCAAAATGTAATGTGGTCTCGGGGGTATACTCTGTACAAGATGCGATATACAGTTGTTTGAATTCGCAAGATCACATCCGAGCAGTCAATTATGGCAGACTCCATCTGAACCAAATTGTGAGTTTTCCAGATTGTATAAGTGGTGCATAGGAGACCAAGTCTAACAGCTTTACTTCGCAAGCCAGCCCAAAAAAATTCCTTTCAGATCCAACGGACAACCCGGCTCAAAATAGACAAAGGGTGTGTCAAGCCTAACCACAGCCTGATAGCACACCATACATCTTCGATGTATGCACATTTAAAGAATAGATGCTCAGCACTTTCAACTTCAATATGGCAAAGGGAACAAGTCCTATCAATGTCCAGAAACTGAAGGATATCTTTGGTGGGTAATCGGTTTCAGAGGCTTAAACAAGTGATGAAGGAATATTTAGGGGGATATAATTCCTCCATATGAAGGACATCCATGGTTTTCTAGGAATCGAGGAGTGCAAGATGTCATAAATCTTTCGCAAAGATAAGACACCATTCGCACATAGCCTCTACATGCCCTGCACGACCTCCATAGGCCCTCCCATCTTGCCAACCAATTGATCACATATCAGCAGGGGTAAGAATTTCGTATCGTATTAGCCGGTACCGGCCGAAAACTGGTACCAGTACGGGTGTAGGTGGTACCAGTGAAAAATTTCAGTCAGTAAAATGGTCGGTACCGGCTGGTACCAAGAATACCGCATATTTCTGGGCTATTTCGCTAAAAATTTAATCTCCAGGGACCATTTTGCAAAAAAAAAAGTTTTAACCCTAAAAATTTACCCCCCCCCCCCAACTGCCTTGCCTGCCGCCTCTCCCTCTCATCTCTCTTCGTCTTCTCTCTGTCGCCCTCCCACTTGTCTCGCCGCCTATCTTGCTGCCTGTCACCGTCGATGCCGCATCTCCGCCTCAGCCTCCTCCTCCCCCTCCCTAGGCTCCTCCTCTTCTCCTCTATCGTGGACTCGTGGTCTCTCTCGCCCTCGCCTTGTCGTCTTCAACCTTTGTCCATGTCGCTGCCTGCTGAGGTCCACCGCACACCGCATCGTGACCAAGTAACTCCCTCTATCGCAACACTACCGCCCCACCGATCCAGCAGTCTCACCACCAAAGGATTTTTCTAGGTTTGTGACTTTGTGTTTTCTCATTTATGTCATTTATTGTATTTTTCACTTGTTTCTACTTGATTTAACTTTTTATTGTGTTGGATGGTGGATTTGTGAAAGTTGAATGATGATTTTGTGATTGTTATTGTTGACTACCAATGGTTGTATTTCTGCTGAATTTCTGAATTGGTTTACTTCTGCTGGTGTTGAGTTGAAGTTGAAGCCAAGTTTCTGAATTGGTTGTATTTTTGCTGGTATTGAGTTGAAAACTGAAGTTGAAATTGGCGTCCGTGTGCTTGCTACTATGCTGACCTGAATGGAAGGAAGTTGAAGTTAAAGCAGCTGCTCGAAGGGTTTGTCATTTGTGTTTTGAATCTTGTGATTGATGAAGAGTTGAAGTTAATTGTGTTCTGCCGAAGGTGTATTAAGTATTGAGTTATTGACTATTCAACAATGTTGAAGAATTGAAGTTGAAATTACATTTTTGTATTTGTGATTTGGAAATTGGAATTTGAAATTGGATAGTCTGGTATAGTAATATAGATATTAGATATAGTGTAGTTGTTGTTGATTGTGGAAAACTAAAAATTGAAAATGAAAGTATGTTGTTTTGTAAGTTGTGTTTGGTATTGGATTTGGTTTTTTGGACAATTGTTATGAATTGAAAATTTTATGTTATAATTATAAATAATTATCTTGTTAGAAGTTAAAACTTTAGAAGTTAAATGCAATTGGTATATGCAAAACTAAAATATATAAAATCAATTGTTATAATTAATAAAACATAATGCATATTAACTAAAATTAACAATTTTAATAAAAGTTTAGAAATATATGTTTGAACTTTTTATTATATAAAATATATAAAATCAAATCACAAAACTAAAGTATTAAATTTTTTTTGATTTTTTATTTTAGTAAATTAATCATTTACATGATTACATCCAATTCTATTTACAATTACATACATAGTTTACAACATATTGAAGGAAACTATTTAAACAACTTTTTCACTTTTTAATTATTAATTATAATGATAAACTACGCATTTAGGATTTAGGTTGCCTTTTCATTTTTGATATTTTGTAAAAGAAAAATTATACACTCCCAAATATTGTGTTGGAATTGGAAATTGTTGATAATTGATGGAATTGAAAATGAAAAGTGTTTGGAAATGTTAGAAATGAAAATGGAATTATGATTTACGAATGTTTTGTCATTGTTCGAATTGGAAATTGTTGAAATGGAAATGGAATTATGAATGTTTTCTCATTGTTGTAATTGAGAATTGTTAGAATTGGTAATAGAATCATGATTATTTTGTGATTGTTGGAAGTTGGAATTGGTAATAAAATCATGATTGTTTTGTGATTGTTGAAAATTGACAGAATTGATAATGGAAATATAATTGTTTTGTAATTGTTGGGATTGGATGTTTTGTGATTATTAGAATTGGAAATTTTTAGAAATTGGTAGGAATGCAAATACGATAATTGATGTTTTGTGATTGTTGGAATTGGAAATTGACATTTTGATTATTTGTGATTGATGTAATTGGAAATTGTTAGAAGTTGGTAGGAATGGAAATACAATAATGAATGTTTTGGGATTGTTGGAATTGGAAATTGAAATTATTTGGTAGGAATGAAAATACAATAATGAATGTTTTGTGATTGTTGGAATTGAAAATTGACATTATTTAGTAGGAATGGAAATATAATAATGAATGTTTTGTGATTGTTGGAATTGGAAATTGACATTTTGATTATTTTGTCATTGTTGGAATTGGAAATTGTTAGAAATTGGTAGGAATGGAAATACAATAATGAAT
>JANIJH010000007.1:41532017-41546906 GCA_024520975.1 Erythroxylum areolatum | reverse complement strand
CTAGATATATAATGCTCACACAAATAAAACCAAACTCTTTTGTTTCATTAATAATAAATATTTTCATTACAAAACTATAACTGGAAAAAAATTAAGTTACATGTAAATACACTTGTTTTCTGGGACACTACACTTACATAACTCCAACACTCTTGTCAATGGTTGCACTAGATTTGTTTGTCCTTTTACCCTCTTCCTTATCCATAATACAATATAACAACTTTTTTTCAACGTCATCACAGACAAGTTCGTTCCTTAGAAGACTTCAGTATGGCAGAGAATAAAATGTTGGTGTTCAAAGAATACCTGGTTAATGTCGTCAGTGACAGATTAACCCTCACCTTCAAACCCACGAAGAAATCTTTTGCATTTGTCAATGCCATTGAGGTTGTCTCCACCTCTGAAGATCTCATCTCTGACACAGCTTCCATAGTTCCTCAGGGAGGGACTTTCAACGACTTATCTAAGCATGCATTCGAGGCTTTTTATTAGATGAACATGGGAGGTTCGGTGATAAATCCAGGTAATGATACATTGTCAAGAACATAGTTCTCTGATCTTGCATATAATACCTTTCCACAAGGGACACAAAATATGTCTTTTGATCCTAGTGTTGTCAAATATCTGAAGAGAGGCACCACTCCTTACATTGAGAGGCAACACTCCTTACATTGCTTCGAACTGGGTTTATGTAACTACAGATGAGATGGCAGAATCTGAAACACTGTAACCAAATTTCAATCTCAGTTGGGAAATGAGAGTTCATCCAGGATTCAACTATTTGATCATAATGCACTTTTGTAACATTGTGAGCAAGGCACTTAATAATTTGTATTTCGATGTTTATATAAACAACTCGATTGGCAAGTCTAATCTTGACCTCTCTTCTATCAACAATGCACTTTCTACTACATATTACACAAATTTTGTTATCAATAGGGAATCTATCGAGAATAGTTCTATCAAGATTCAGGTTAGCCCTACTTCTGGCATGAATTCAGGCTTACCTAATACTATTCTAAATGGTCTAGAGGTCATAAAGATGAGAAATTTAGAGGGGAGCTTGGCTAGTATCTTTGGTGTTGATGGATCATCTGGCTAAAAAAAATAAAAATTGTTGCAGTAGTAGGCCTTGCAATGGGAGTGACAACTATGTTTTTCCTTGGAATATTTTTTGATCTATGGCAAAAGAGGCCTTAAGATTGGGAAAGATGTAATAGCTTCTCATCATGGCTTCTACCACTCCACTCCGGTCAATCGAGTTTTATATCCAGCAAGGGCAGCTCTAGGAGAACAACCATCCTTGGTTCCAAGAAAAGCAAGAGTGATCACTATAATCACTTCTCGAATCAAGTCTTGGAATATTCTTCACATTACATTAATTACAGACTGCGAAATAGAATTTCGATGAAAAGGCAATGGTTGGTGTTGGTGGCCTAGATAAAGTTTAGTTTGGAGTGATGGGGTATGGAACTAAGATGGCTATAAAATGAGGAAATCCAAGCTCAGAGAAGGGCATAAATGATTTCTAGACAGAGATACAAATGTTATCCAAGATAAGGCATTGCCATCTTGTGTCTCTTATTGGCTTCTCAAACGAACAATCTAAGATGATTCTTGTTTATGAATATATGGCTAATAATTCATTTCGTGATCACCTCTATGGCTCCAACAAGCCTCCTCTCTTATGGAAACAACAGCTTGATATATGCATTGGTGCAGCTAAAGGCCTATATTATCTTCACACTAATGTTACACAAGGTATCATACATCGTGATGTAAAAACCACAAACATTCTTCTTGATGAGCACTTGGATGCAAAAGTATCCGACTTTATCCTTTCCAAGAATGCACTAATGGATCAGGGCCATGTAAGAAGGGTAGCTTTGGATATCTTGATCCAGAGTATTTCAAGAGGCAACAGCTCACTAAGAAATCTGATGTCTACTCTTTCGTAGTAATCCTTTTCAAAGTGTTATATGCAAGGCCTGTGATAAACCCCAAGATACCAAGAGAATAGGTGAATTTGTCTGATTGGGCAATGTACTGGCATAGAAAGGGAATGATTGAGAAGATAATTAATCCTCATATTTCTAGGACTATTTGTCGAGGATCCTAGAAAAACTACATAGAATCTGTAGAGAAATGTTTAGTTGAACATGGCATTGACAATCCTAGAATGAGAGATTATTAGGCCCCCAATTTAAGTATACCTATAATAGAAGGAAAAGGACTAAAAATATACTTATAGTAGAAGGAAAAGGACTAAAATGTAATCAACCCAATTATTGTTTTTTCGTGCCTAGGTAGTTAGAGGTAGGGTCAACAGAATTGGTTAGAATAACAGTATAGGCTATATAAGCATAAGGGAAAGAGGTAAAGGGAGAAAAGGATTGTATTGTAAATTCTAGTATTTGGAAGAGTGGGCTCTCCTCGAAAGTAACCAGTGTTCTCCTACTATATTGAATATAATTACGTTTATCCCTTTATTTGGTGTCTGAACCTATCAATTTGGTATCAGAGATAGTAAATGCCACCAACAAGGATGGAATTAAGGATGGAGAATATGGAAGGGAGATTGTCGGTCGTCGAAGACAGACTTAGCAAACTGCCGATCATTGAGGACGGACTTGATAATCTTGAAAACTCGATGTCTCAAATAACCCAGAAAATGGATGAAATCCTAAATGCCTTTGTCAAAGGACAGCAGTCCTCAGGGAAACATACATCGGGGGATGAGGCTAGTGGTCATCGGGCTACCAAAGACCTAGTAAAGGCATCAATAGTTGTTAATCCTCCCTATTTTGAGAAATACACAGGTGACAATAAAGGGAGCCACTATTTGAGGGATCGGAAGCTAGAGATGCCTGTTTTCGACGGGGAAGAAGACCCAACTCCGTTAGTCTTCCGAACAGAGCGCTACTTCATTGTGAATTACCTGACTGAAGCTGAGAAATTGGAGGCAACAGTAGTTTGTTTCCAGGGAGCAGCATTGGCCTGGCTTCAGTGGGAAGAGACGCATCACTGCTACTCGACTTAGGAGGAGTTCAAGGCGCAGCTCCTTCGATGGTTCTCTCCTAAAGAGAATGGGACCATTCATCAACGATTTCTAGCCATCAAGCAGACAGGGTCTATACGTGAATATCGAAGAGAGTTCGAGTCTCTAGCATACCCACTCCCACACCTGGATGAAGACACCCTAGTCATAGTCTTCATAAACTAATTGAATGAAAAGATCATGGGAGAGTTCATGAAATTAAACCCGAAGGGATTAATGGAGCTACTGGTCACATCAGAACGGACTGAGGATGGCAACTCCATCTTGGACCAGGTTTCCATCGCCGAAGGCTTCAGATCCACTAGATGGCCCAATCCTCCTAGGTTCCAAAATAACACTCCAGCCCAGCGGACCATAACATGGACACCCTTAAGCAGAAACTCAGCCACTTCGAACCCCAATCCTAATTTCCTAAATCCTACAGCCACGACGACAACAACTAGGGTGGGAAGCTGCTAGGCTAGTTCTTCTTTTCGTCGCACGAGACTGTCAGAAATACAGACAAAGAGGGAAAGAGGGTTGTGTTACAAATGCAATGAGAAGTATCACGTTGGCCATCGATGCAAGAGTAAGGAGCTGAACTTCTTGTTGATAGGTGAAGATGATGATGACGCCAGAAATGACGAAGAGCTAGTCACAGAGATAGAGGAGGATGGTCCAGCCGAAAGGGTGGAACTCTCTCTTAACTCGATGTTAAGGTTATCTTCACCCTATACCATGAAGATGACAGGGCAGACTCTTGATCTAGACATGATAGGTTTGATCAATTGTGGGGCCACCCACAACTTTATTAGTACCAGACAGATGGAGGATTTATAGTTAAAGGTTTCAGGAACAGCAGGGTACGGTGTCGTGATAGGGATTGGCATCACTATAAAGGGCAGTGGGGAAGGGTACGACTCAGGCTGCAAAGCTTAACTATGGTTGAAGATTTCCTTCCACTATATATAGGGAGCTCCAATACAATTGTAGGCTTCAAGTGGTTGTTCTCATTAGGCAGAACAGAGTTTGACTAGCACAGGTTGACTATGGCAGTGATAGTGGAGGGCCGAAAAGTATTATTAAAGGGGGATCTGAGGCTGAATAGGGTAGAGATCTCCTTGAAGTCAATGGTCAAAACACTTCAATAGAAAAAAATATGGGCTATAGGTACGGATGGAATGTCTGACTTTGGAAGCAGTCAAGGAGAATAGCCCAATTCCTCCAGAGGTACAATTGGTGATAGACGAATACAAAGATGTTTTTTCTTGGCTGAATAAGCTACCCTCTGAAGGGAGAAGAGTCAAACTATAACACTCAAACTAGATACTACCCCATCAATGTTAGACCTTATCACTATCCTTATGGTTAAAAGAATGAAATCGAAAGATTAGTAGGAGAAATGTTGGCGACATGAGTGATCCAACCTAGTGTAATCCCTTTTTCTAGCCCTGTCTTGTTAGTCAAGAAGAAAGATAGTTGCTGGCGTTTCTGTGTAGATTACAGGGCGTTGAACAAAGCAACTATACCTGATAGATTTCTGATTCCAACGACCGATGATGTTTGACGAGTTAAAGGGGGCTAAATTATTTACCAAGCTGGATTTAAAGTCTAGTTATCACCAGATTAGGGTGCAGAGTGAGGATGTTCTAAAAATGGCTTTCAGAACTCATAAAAGGCATTACGAGTTTCTCATCACGCCCTTTAGCCTAACAAATATGCCAACAACTTTCCAATCCGTTATGAATTCAAACTTTAGACACCTATTGTGACATAGTGTGCTCATTTTCTTTGATGACATGTTAATCTACAAACCCATGATCGAGTAACACCTTCAACACTTAAGGGTGGTACTTTCACTACTTCAAACTTATAAATTATATGCTAACAAAAGCAAATGTCCCTTCTGTCAACACCGAATTGAATACCTGGGACACGTAATCAATGAGAATGGGGTGGAAGCAGACACGAACAAAATTCAGGTCATGCTTTAGTGGCCAATACCCAATAACCTAAAAGAACTTAGGGGTTTCTTGGGTTTGACAGAATACTATCAAAGGTTCATTAAAGACTATGGCAAGATAGCTTACCCTCTCACCAAACTACTAAAGAAAGATGCTTTTGAATGCAATCCATCAGCCACCAAGGCTTTTTAATGGGTTGAAACAAGCTATGGTAACAACACTAGTTTTGGCTTTGCCAAACTTCGAGGTGCCATTCATCTTGGAGACAAATGCCTCAAGGGTTGGCCTGAGGATGGCCTTAATGTAGGGGGGATGACCAATAGCTTACTTGAGCTAGGCCCTAAAAAGAATAGCTCGGCTGAAGTCTATTTACGAGCGTGAGTTAATGGCTATTGTGTTGACCATCCAGAAATGGCATCATTATCTATTTGGGCAAAAGTTTGTAGTCCGCACTCATCAAAAAAGTTTGAAACATCTACTAAAGCAAAGGCTGATTTCATAGGAGTATCAAAGGTGGCTCACAAAGCTCTCTCAACTTTGACATAGAATATAAATCGGGAGGTGATAACAAGGCAGCGGATGCCTTGTCCTGATTGCCTAATTATGTGGCTCTACATCAGTTGACTATTGCTAGGATGTTGAGCTTGAACCAATTAGCTGATCAAGTTGCATAAGACAAGCAGTTAAGGAGGGTCAAAGAGGTGCTTCAGGCTGATCCTGATTGCAAACCAGGCTGGACTCTCATTTAGGGACAGCTTAGGTATAAGAACTGCCTGGTGATCCCTAGGTCCTCACCTTATATACAAATCCTCTTGACCGAATTTCATGACGGTTTGCTTGGAGGTCATTCAGGGTTCCTTAAGACATATAAGAGGCTGCTAGTAGAAGTGTACTGGGAAGGAATGAAAGGGGACATCCAACGTTATATTGCAGTTTGTGCAGTATGCCAAAGAAACAAGCACCTGACATTATCTCTAGGTAGACTCTCACAACCCTTGCCTATTCTAGAATAGGTATGGGAAGATGTCACCGTGGATATGATTGAGGGCCTCCCAAAATCTAAGGGGTATAACTCCATCCTTATAGTAGTCGATCGCCTTAGCAAATATGGGCATTTTATCACATTAAAACACCCTTTTTCTACTCTAAACGTGGCTAGCTTATTTGTCCAACATATGGTTAAGCTACATGGGTTTCCCAAGTCTATTGTTTCTGATAGGGATAAGATTTTTATAAGTAACTTTTGGACAAAGTTTTTTAAGATGCAGCAGACAAAGCTAAAAAGAGGCACAGCATATCATCCTCAAACTGATGGGCAAGCAAAGGTCATCAATCATTGTTTAAAAGGATATCTACGATGTTTTGCCAGCCTTCAACCTCACACTTAGTCGCAATGGATCCCTTGAGCAGAGTATTGGTATAATACCACCTACCATACTTCGAAAAAGCTCACCCCTTCTAAAATTGTGTATAGTAGGGATCCACCCCTCTTCTTTGTTATAGCCAGAGCACAACTAGTAATTCAATAGTTGAACAATAACTTCAGAAGCGTGATCTAATGCTTTGGGAGTTAAAGGAGCAGCTGGAAATTACTCAAAACAAGATGAAGAAAATGGAAGACCTGCATAGGAGGGAGGTTTCTTTTTAGGAGGGAGACTTGGTATACATCAAACTCTGACCATATCACCAACAATCCTTGGCCTGTCGTCCTAACAATAAGTTATCACCTTGTTTCTTCGGGCCTTACCAAAAGATGCAGAAAATAGGAGTTGTCACCTATAAGCTTCAACTGCCTCAGACCACTTCACTCCATCCAGTATTCCATGTCTCCTAGCTCAAGAAAGCCAAAGGATAGGACACCCTTAGTTAGCGGATTCCATCTATCGTACAAGATAATATGGAGTGGCACGTTGAGCCTGAAGAAGTTCTTGACATCCGGCCCAATCCTGACCAACAGGGTGGCTTAAAAGTCCTCATTAAATGGAAGTCCTTACCTAAATTTGAAGCTTCTTGGGAGCCTTTTAATATCATTGCTCAACAATTTCCAGATTTTCACCTTGAGGACAAGGTGAAACTTAAAGGGGAGAGAATTGTTAGGCCCTCAGTTAAGTATACATATAGTATAAGGAAAAGGACTGAAATGTAATCAGCCTAATGATTGTTTTGTCATGCCCAGGTGGTTAGAGGTGGGGTCAACAGAATCAATTAGAATAACAGTATAGGCTATATAAGCACAGAGGAAAGGGGGTACAAGGAGAAAAGGATTGTATTTTGAATTGTAGTGTTTGATAGGGTGGGCTCCTCTCGAAAGTAGCCACTGTTCTCCTACTGTAATGAATACAATTACGTTTATCCCTTTATTTGGTGTCTAAACCTATCAGAGATGTCCTATGGAACTTGGAGTATGCTCTACAACTTCATGATGCTTCTTCATATATTGATGCACCTTAAGATAAGAGTGCCAATCTCATTGTTTTGAAGTCAAACGATAAGAACTCTAACGTTGATTCAGTTTACGAGCAACGATTCTACAGTGACTCTAGGCTCTCCACTCCCTCAGGCTTGCCAAATTCAGGGAAGGTAAAACCTACATCAGAAGGAGAACAACCCCATTAGTAGACCATTTCTATTTGTCGAATGTCACTAATTATATTGCAGTTGTATGCAACTCCATGATTATGGATGATGAGGATGCAATTTTTCTCCAGTATCGGTAGCCATATTTATAGGAGCTTCTTGGACTTTAATCACACTTGTCAGCAAAATTGGCAACTCCAGCAAAATTATATGTCAACATGGATATTTTTCATGTTCTTGACGGTTGAATTTTTAATAAAAGATTTATCTTTTTGGAAAGTTTTGCCATATCCAGAAGGTTCAAACCTTAGGTTATTGGTCCTTTGAGGAAGCATACTTCTGCAGGAAAATGGGCTCTTTCCATCATGCTATCATTTTATTCTTCCTTAATTGGTCATTAAAAATAAAAATAGTTATTTCTGGTCTAATCTTGTCAATTTTTAGAATTTTATTTAAAATTACAAATCTAAACTATATCAGAATTAATAAATATGGACAAATGATTTTAATAATTCTATAAATAAAATTAGAGGAGACTATAACAATAAATTTTAAGGGATTATCTTTTTCTGAAAGAAAAAAAAGGTATTTCACTCAATCTTTATCCTAACTTTTACTAAGTTACCATATTTAGAGTGTAATTAAGTCTTCATAATTATCAAAATTATCCATTTCCTTATGTAATTTAAGTCACATTAAGGCTCTAATTACAACATAAAAGATAATAAGAAACAAATTAAGATATGATATGTTAGGGCTTATAAAAAATAAATTTGAAATGTATTAGATGTTTTTCATGCATTTCTTCTTTTCTTTATCTTTTAAGTATGTATTAAATAAATTCATTGTGTTTTGAATAAATTACTTAGTCAGCTAACAATTTAAAATTAAATAAATGATATTATATAATTTAAATTAACGAACATTATGTTTAAAGATAGTATCAAATTTGTGATGAAATTGTAAATGTACCTTTTGTTAAAGAATTTGTTTAGACCATTTTATACTTTTGCCCTTAATCCCAAATGCACAAGTCATCCCTCGTTCGATTTTAACCCACAAAACGGCGAAAACGGAATTCTCGAACCTTACCTTCACAAATACTGTTTCTTTGAAACTATCTCACCTGAAAAAAAGATAACAACTTTCGTCGTCAAATTTGTTATCATGTGAAGTTCGTTTGTGATGCTTGAGGATGACATGTCTCTGCGTGGTTTCGACGACCTGGAGCTCCCCTCTTGTTCGAATACCGATTCGCACAGAGCTCTTTCCAAGCAATGGTCCTTGGTTGTTCTCAGACACGACTCCTCCAACGCCCGCGACGATTTATCCGTTTTCCCTCCAATCAACCACGAAAATCTCACCCCCTCCACCTTCGATCTCCACCCAGATAAGAAATCGCTGTCACAATCCTCGACGTCAGCTCTCGTGCAATTTTCCTCACCGGATGCGGACTACTCATCATCGTCAACGCCGTCGGTTCCGGCGATACCAAGGTGGTGGGGCGTGGCGTTTGAGGTTCTGCGTTCCAAGGTCGTTCATATTGGGTCGTACGTGAGATGTAATGGTGGTGGTGGTGAATGTCGAAACGGGGTGTCATTCAAGTTGTTCGGTAACGTTGCTTTTGCGGCGGCGATGGTGGTGGGTTGGTGGTTGTCCGTACGAGTATGGCGGAGATGGCGGAGGAGAGATCGAGTGGAGCATTTGTTGAGGATTATTGTGGAAAAAGATGAGGTATGTGTTTTTGTTAATAAAGTGTTTGTATGCTATTTTTTGTTTAAAGCGCTTATTAGTTATTAGAACGCCTGCAAGAGAGTGGTATATTGTAAGTTTACTTATTTTGGCAGAAGATTTTGAAGCTCCTGAATCAAATTGTTCAAATGAATGAAGTGCTGTTAAGCCGCCAAAGGGCTCTTACTTCATGATCGGCCGATTGAGACGGAGGAGGCATTGTAGTGCCTTCCTTATTCGTTGATGTGGATATTATGTTGGGTGATAGTTTAGCTTAGCAGTTAGCACCATATCAACTCGGTCTTTGGCTGCATATCCCCGACATCAACGGCGATAGACAAGTCCAACAATCTCGTGTATTACTATAGTATCGAGTTTTTAGTGCTCTGCAACTGGGGACGAAATACATGGCAACTTGTATCGCAACAGCGGGACCCGAAATTCCATAATAACCACCAGACAACCATCTGCAATTTCTGAGCTGCTTTGCTTAACAGATGTTCTGACTGAAACAATGACGACTTTTGGTGTGATTGGTTTAAATAGAAGAGGATTTGCATGAAGGACCAAATAAATGATAGCTATCTTTTACGAGTGAAAATGAGGACTTAGATGATGATTGTGATCTGTTCTGCTGTTGGTGCTTAGTTCTTGTTTTAGAAATTGACTAGGCTAAATAGCAATGCCGCTCTTGACATGAATATCCCAATCATGGAAGGACCATACACAGCTTGAACCTACTCCCAATCCCAATCCCAATCCCTAATGTGCTTGATTAATGACTACTTCTAATGAGCCTTTTTCTGTTGAGAGCAGTATTAGGAAGGAAAAACCCACCTAAGGTTTAAGCCTTTCTTATTTTAATAATCAAAAGGGAACCTGCAACAGAAGCTGTTACCGGAGAAATTGAAACCTTTACATCCAATTACGGCAGATGTAGATAGAGCCCATGAATTTATCAAGGATTATACCGATTAAAGGATGGAGCCAGAAACTTTTATCAAGGGGCCAGAATATGAAAGCTAAAATTTCAAGGGACCAAAAGTAATTTCTTGAAAAATAGAATAATTTTCTTCATATTTAAAGAACTCCAAACATTTGGTACCCACTGCAGTTAATTCCAATTTCCTACAGACAAGGAATACCCACGCCCTGCCCTATTGAGGTTGCAGCAACAGTTCCATCTTGCCGCTAGAACGAGTGCAAGTTGGGACTTTTGACATTTTTCCCTCTAACGTTAACAAAAGGATGATCCAATGCAAACAAAACTAGAATTAGGAATTACTTCTATGTCAAACGTGGTCACTACTCTTAAGCAGTAATTTCAATTCCATAAATCTTATAGACCCTCAACTCCCTTATAACAAAATGATCTCGAATGATTACCCATTCTATATTTGTGTGCTAATGCAATATTCTAGGATACCATGTAACCTATCAGAAAGAGGAACATAGATCTGAGGCTCAGATAAAATGTAAAACAGAGAGAGAAAAAAAATCACAATGGGGCAGCCTTAACTTCCTCGTAGCATAACAATCTGAAATAATTTCCAGGCATTCTATATTCGCATGTTAATGCAATATTCTAGGATAGCATGTAACATCAGAAATAAAGGTGCAAGATACGAGTCTCAGATGAAAATGCAAAACAGAAACGAAAATCACAATTGAGCATGATCATAAGTGCCTTTCATTGACTGAAATACCACGAGGAGCTGAAGCTAATAAAAGAATTCTAACCTTTTGTTCCAAGAAGCAGAACCAACATGAGCAGAAAGCAAAATTTAAGTGAACTGTTAACAAATTTTTATCTGCCTTTGACTGACAACTTATATTACCTATAAACTATGACACATTTGACGTATCTTACTCTCCTGCTCCTTAATTCACAGCTCCCTGGTATGCTGTTCCCATGAGTTTGAGTGGCGAATATCAAATTGATCCACGTAGTCGACGGGAGTTACAGTCTCATTTCTGATCCTCTTGATCTTGGGGCTCAGTAGCCCTCTATGCCCAAAACCATAAAGTTTGAGCACCTGGTTATCAGCAAAATTAAAAGCTCGTTCCATGCTCTTCAAGCACCGCTCCACAGGATAATCCCCATAGCTGCCACAAGGCTTGCAACCGACAAAATGAGTCACAAAAGGCCACCTTTCATCACCCAAACCAGGATGATACTTCTTAATCATCTCCTCATACCGATCCACCAAACCTACCCAATACCCATGCAAATAATATTGATTCTCAACATAAACCTTATCCATCCACTGATCCTTCTGTGAAAGCAACAAGTAAATCAAAGCAGACTGATCATCGGCCTCAAACGCTGGCCTCCCTTTCAAATTTGCCGTCAAAATCTTCCCGGCCTCCTCCCTTATAGGGCCTTTCGGACCCATTGGAGCCCAAGCATCAAGCAAATCCAAACTCCACTGACAATTCCTAAACAAAAAACTCCCAGTATTCAAAGCAATCCAAGATTTTTGCTCAAACAACAAATCAGGATACCCATGGATCACCAAGTTATGCTTAGTATACTTGGACAATGGAATCTCAAAAACCATATCGGTAAACATAGCATCACTGTCCATCCACCAAATCCACTCCACTTCAGGGTGAGACAACATTAATCTCCTAATCATAGGCAATTTTGCCCAATACCCAGCTAATTCCTTATCCAAATGAGCCATGTTGTAAATAATCTCAATCCCATGAATCCTGCAATAATCTATCTTATTCTTTACAGCCTTTAACAGATAGTGATCCCCAATTGCGTTGTCACACGGGTTCGGAGGTGACCCGGAAAGCAACAAAATTCGCGGCTTGCCGTTAACGTAATTAGGAAACTCAGGGTTTTGACTAAGCCATACCTTGCGCTCGCTATCCCAATTGGAGATTTTGGGTCCTAAAGTGTAAGTAACATTGGGGTTGAACTCCGGGTCAAGAGATTCGTTCGGGTCGGTGGGGTCCTTGTCGGAGCGGATCTCGGCGAGGATCCTGTTGGTCTCCTCGATGAGGTTCTGGTTGACGGCATCTGCGTCAGAACTGGAGAGGTTTCCGAAGCCGATAGTGCCACGTAGAACGAGGATAGTAACAAAGCCGCAGAGGATAGTGATCTTGATGTTGTTAAACGTCTTATGGATCTGCCTGCCACGTGACATCATCGTGCGGCCTTCTCTGCCGTTGGCGGTGGTGGTCGTCGGTAATCCTCCTCCGCCGCTCGCTCTCTTCTGAGCCGTCAAGCTCTCTTGTCCCATATATATATATGTATAATTACAAATTATATGAACACCCAAAGTCACTCTAGAAAAAAAAAGAAAAAAGGAAAAGGAAGAGAACTTTGAAGATATCGTTGGAGAGATCCAAATTCTCTCTCTTCCACTGGGTACAGTTGTTTAGTGGTGTTGTTTGGATCTAAAAGTGCATTTTTAAAAGATTTCTATTTTTATCATATTCTTACCACTTTCACTTTCGTGTAATAGTGTTTATGTGTTCGGTTGTCAGAACTGGCGGTGCTGTCTGTGAACTGGACTGGAGAGTTTAGCATAGACAGCAGAGACGGAGGTGTGAAACTGAAAGAGTTGTGTCTGAATTGACAAATGGGATTCTCACTTCTGATTCTTCATTTTGTTACTTCCCGATATTATTAATTAATTGTCGTCGTTGACGGCACGACAGCTTTTTCATGCACCTGTCGGATCGCGGGATCCTGTTTTTCATTTTATTTGGTTAGGTACTATTATTATAATAATAATTACGGCTTATAAGTTCTACCTGATTAATTAACAATAGAAACATTTAATAACTAAAACTTAATAATGTACTTAAATTTTTATCTTATTTTATTAAATCTTATTTATAAATTTATATAAAATTTAGATAAATATGTACCGTAGCGTAGCCAAGCCAACCCGACCAAAGACAGAGCAACGTAGAATGGGAATGGGTCCACGAACAGAGTAGGATCAGCGATGCATCGCTTTTGTGCAATGTAATGTCTCGCGGGGCCGTGCAGCTCATCCAGCTAGCAAGCGCGTTGTTTTTGAAATCGTTGGTACCTGTTCTTCCAATCTAGGGAAAATTGTTATGACACCGTTCCATATTTGTTCCACTCTCGTTACCAGAGCGTGAACAGGAATCTCCATTTCGAGTTTGCGAGTAACAAACTCACATGCCCGTTTCAAGCGTGGGTCAAGCAAGCATGTCTGGGTCATTAACGAAAAGGGATTGCTTACAAGATGTGGAACTGTTCCTGTGCCATTACGTCATGTGCTCTTGAATTCAATCATTTCTATGTAATTCTTTGGATGAATAGACATAAGTTTTATAGTACGATGAGTTAATTTCAACGTTACAAGGATCAAAATTGCTTTTAGTACAGTGCTATATTGATATTAATTAATAATAAGTACCATTTTAGATAATTTTTAAAAATTATAAAATAATTCCTTTTTTAAATCACAAAACATTCTTTTAAAATATTGAATTATATAATTTTTAATTTTACATCAATCATATATCTAAAAATCATAATAATAGAAAATTGAAATTACAACATTCTATTTATTTATATTAATATTTCCTTTTACATATTTCACGTGTAAATAATAGACACAATTAATAAAAAATGTTTAGTTATCATACAAATATAAAACCAAAATTATGAATACTGTATCGGGCTCAGTATCGGCTTGATTTCTAGAACGGTACTGTACCGGTATCGGTCAGTACCGGATACCGTTTCGGGCAATTTTTTAAATTTATGAAATAGTCCCTAAAATTTTTAAAATTTGCAAAATAATCTATTGGTATATTATACAATTGTACTGTATGCTTTACTAGTTTACTATTTATATCAACTATATTTTCAAAAAACTTAATAATAAATAATAACGACAATTAATATGAAATGACAATAATTTTTAAATATTTCACATATAAATAATAATCACAATTAATATAAACAAAAACAATCATCATCATACAACTGTAAAATTAAGAATAATAAAAAGTATTTCAAATATTATAATAATACAATTTCATCATTTTAATAAATAATATTACATCAAAAGATTCAAAACATTCAATAAAAAGTACAATAAATATACTTAAACAATTTACAAAAAGAGTTAATGACGAAGAAACAATCAAATAGAAGTTAAACATGAAACAAAAACATTACATATATAGACTTTAACATAAACATCAAATACAAGTGAAAGTAAAAGAAAAGGAAAAACAAAAACCTGGAATTCAATCGTTAATGGGAGGATATCTGCTAGAACTGTATTGACCTTAGTGATCATTCGGTACAAAATCCTCATCATTGAGAGGAGCTTCATTATCATTATCATTCAAATTTAATTCACCAAATGACATGTCAAGGTTTTCCCATCCAAGATTATCTTCCAATTCAAATCATTTACATCAACCAACCCGAGTTCTTCAGAAACTCAATCTGCCAAAACATCAATATTATCAATAGCAATTGGATTAGTTGAACTACTTATGCTATTAAGACTCCTAGTAAACAATTAAATTTAATTATTAGAAAATTATAAGAAATTATATCAAAATTAATAA
>JANIJH010000007.1:41450444-41460925 GCA_024520975.1 Erythroxylum areolatum | reverse complement strand
ATTTCAATTAATCATAACTTTCAACTCCAATGTCAAAAAATGTCATACTTTATAGCGATAGAAAGCTATCAAGAAAACTACAACTTTCATAAAGATCATTTTATCAAAATCTGCCTAAATCAACCCAGAAAATTTCACAAAAATTTCAGATCAAACGCTCACACTGTTACTATTCATCCCAAAAATTTCAGACTTCCTATTCTCCAAAATTTCACTTTCACTGTTCATTTCTTGCTTTTCAAATCCATTCAAATCAACTCATTTACTATAAATTTCATAGCACATACAAATTTACTCAAAATCTCAAAGTCATCAAAAACCAAAATCAGTTCTTTTCACATCAATTTTATTAAAGCACCCACAACACATACATATACAAAACATCCATTTCATGCATTAACCTCAAAATATCATTGTAACTGCTCCAATTAGCATTACCCAAATGAAACATTAAACACAACTTACTACATTCACTACCCAATCTTGTATATCATGCAAATTCATGAACTTTCATTTTTCTTTTTCTTTGCACAAGGATAAATCACCACCAATTTCTCATTTAATTTCATTTAAGACTTCTAATTTCCAAGAAAAATTTGGGGTCCAACAATTGTACTCTATAAACACACTTGAAGTGAAATAAGTACCAAATATATGATAAAAAGTATAAAATATGAAGCAAAAATACATTAAGTATAGGATATAATTATAATCAATTATGCATCTTTCAAACATCTCCACACTTGAGCTTTTACTTGTCCTCATGCAAACTATAATCAAAATTATCAATCTTACACATCAATCCCTCATCAGTTTCAATCTGTCCATTCATACTATACATTTTCATATCCTATTGAATCAAATTAACATATAAGTAGAATTAAATTATCCTAAAATTAACTTTCCTAAGTAATATTAATAGTAATCACATCATAATCTCATTGAAGTCAAAAGAATTAATCATTACACCCTCACTAAGATGTCACTTAATGCACTCAAGTATTTAGGGTGAAAATATTAAAATTCTCAATTAATATCTAGTAGAACTTTTACTATAGGCTTTTAATAAAATCATGTCTCTACTACTTATGTATAAATTAGAAACAAAACTCAAAAGGTCTTATAAGTTTGTAACAGGGCTTAGGTAAGGTGTGATTGGGATAGTAAAAATGGTTGAATTGAAAGAAATTTATTAAGTACGAGAAATTTATGTAAAATATACAGGTCCTTCTAATATAAACCCAATGATACCCTTTATTTTTCTTCTTTTCTTTTTTATGTTTTTTCAATAAAACAATTTTGAGCATTCGATATGCATAACACATAACGAAATAATGGGCCTTTCAAAAATTTAAAGTTTCAAACAATAAATAATGTAAATAACCTTCAAGGTTCAAAACAATGAAAAAGTTTCAAAGTAAAATAGGGTAAAGGTTAATATGTGGGTTTAATCAATGAAAAAGGCTAAAGCTTAACTTTTATTTTAAAATTAAAAAATTGTAGTAATAATAACAAAAGCTACAAAAACCACACAATGGGATGCTTAATCTGTCCTAAAGGATAAAATTATGAGTATTGTAATAATCAAGTAAATAGGCCAACAAAAATTATTGAATCTAAGTACCTTTATCATATAAATGCTTCTAATTTAACAAATATGGTCTCAATATGCACAATAAAAGCAAGTTCTAAAATTGTTTTACCATAAATGATAATACACATGAAGGAATAACAAGAGCTTAAAAAGTTTGAAATTTTTGCTTTTAGGCTCAAAAGCTCACGAAAAAGATGGGTATTATGTGTATAAATAATATGCAATATCATTCAACTTGAGTGTTTCAATAATTAATAAAAATGTGACTTATAAAAGCAATTTTATTCTAATTCTCATCCTTTAGCACATCAATTCAATCAATATTCAACAATGAAACACAATATTCATAGATAGATTTCAATCAATTCAAGATATCAATTTATAAAATTTAATAATCAAGACTATAATAAGCTTAAAGAAATCGTTAAAGATTTATTAAACCCATCCCCACTCTTAAAGTTTTACATTGTCCCTAATGTATAAAATATATATAATATGGGAAAATTTTAATGATTCTTTCCTGAATATGGCGATTTTGTGATTTTGATCCATTCAATATGAGACTAACATCCTTGCAAAATATAAGAGAAAGTGATAAAAAGATAAAAGAAAATAAAAATAACAAGAATGAAAATAACTAAGAAACATGAAAGGAAAATAACATATAATAAAATCTATCCTAATTTATGGGTTGCGTCCTATGTAACCTTTTTTTTATCATCGATAGCTCGATGTACCCTACTTGTTTAGCCTTATCTTCAGTCTATGATTAATGGCTTGCTTCCACTCTTTTCTCCACAAAGCAATTTCTTAGCTTGTAAGCCAGCCACTTGTTGCATGATAATTGAAACATCCCACTACCATAGAGTATATACTTGAATATCAAAGGATATTCAAGTACATATCCTATGATAATGGTATGTTAGAGCAAATACATATCCAACTTAACACATGGCATCAAATAATATAATTGAGAGTCATCGAATTTAAATACATTCACTGCATTCATTGACAAAAACTTTCATTGTGTTTTACAATCCTTATATAAGTTCTAAATAAGAAACTACAAAATACAAAATTACTACTCTTCTAATGTTAGCTGAGAGACCTCTGAGCCATAACTAAGTCCAAAATGTTTCTCTAATCTAGCTAAAGAAACCAGGTCTCCTGTCTCATACCTGAAAAGTCACATTGTAACTTTTTTTATAAGTTTTGCGAACTCAATGAGTGAACCATCATTGACGATTTCACCCAAGGCGAAAACACAAATCACATATCTCATATACATTCATTTAGATCATGAATAATTTAATATTCTCATTATTATGGAAGATCATGTTATCATTGCGAATCAGAATAGATATATACAATTACATACGCATTTGAGACTCCAGATTTGTTATTATTATTGTGACCTAGTGCCTTTCTCATATGGATACAAATACTAGCCCATTGGGCTTAGCTAGAACAGAATTCATGGAGCAAAGCTCTACGTGTAGAAACTAAAAATCATGAAGCAAAGCTCTACGTGTAAGTGCTTATAAACTGGCCACTTCGGTCACAAAGCCTTTATCTAAGCATGCATTTTATGAAATGCATCAAATACAAAATATGTCATGTATAACAATCACATATGATGCATAGTTAGAATATCATAGTCATCAGACCTAAGTCCGGCATTCAACTTTTGTTGAGAATATAAATATTATTCAGAATTTCACATCAATTCGGAGCACTTCCAATACATACCTAAATGTTAAACTCCTCGGACTTTAAGTCTGGAATTCATAATAAAACACAAACAATTTATAATTAGAGGTCAAACAAATCAAATCAATCCTAGGAAAATTATCTAGGTTGACTCATAGTATGCTCCGATATACTATTGCCTGGATGGTTAGGCAATGTCTGACTGACATCTAACGTTCTCCTCTATATCATACAAAACAAATTTACAGATATCACACTTTTGCACAAAGATATAAGCATGCCTTTATGCACATCTATGTATATCAAAAATGCACAATGCATTTTCAATGACAATCCTGGGTATCATAGCGAATTCTTATCGCCATGTCATTTAGATATCAAAGCCTTCATAAATAATTAGTACTTAGGGTTTGGATCATAATAAAACAATGTAAAGTTAATTTCATAACTCAATTGATCATTTCGGACTTTTCTAACTAAATACTTTCAGGTCAAAAAATTTGGCAAATCTTCCTTCTATTCTACAATGTCTCAAGTTTCTAATGACATCAAAATCATTCAATTTGGTTCAGTAATCTAAAAGTTATACCCCAAATATTTTCAGACTGTTCTTATTCTGAAACATTACACCATAATCAAATTCCATTCAAAAATTGAAAGTTTTAGAGACTAAATTAAAATTTGATTTCTCCAAAAAAATCTGTATTCTTATATCGCTAGTTTACTCCAAATAAAAAATCATCCCATTTGGATGACTACAGAATATGATATAACCGAAATAGCCAAGCATGTTCAGTGAAATATTACCAGTTCATACTATTCCAACAAATTTCCTCACTTTCCTTCAATCAATCTATTTCAAATCAAATCAGAATGATACCAAATTTTATTGAAAGGTAGAATAATGTATTAGGAACCTATTGGTTCAAGAATCAAGTCATTTAGAGGTCTAGAGAAGAATTTATGTTTGAAAGAAGTAAGACTATTTAGTTTGCAAGATGCTCTCAGGTACATAAACTATTAGAGGGCAAAATGTTATGATGTGACAATTAAAACCAATAAACACTCATGGGCATGAGAAAAAGAAGTCATGGGTGTGAGTGAAACATAGGTGTGAAAAAAGTCATAGGTGTGAAGGACTCATGGGTGTGAGGGAAAAAAGTCACGGGTGTGAGGGAGTCACTCCTGTACACACTCAACCAGACCTATCCCACATTTTGCACTTAGTCTCACATCTCAAATGGCTAAGATATTTTGTGGAGATGTAGATTAATGTGCGATGAGTCCAATGGTTTAAGTCTCATGTCATTTGGAGGTTGGAATAAGGATATATAGTCAAAAGATCGAAGGATGTTATGTTAGCCTCCGTCCTCAGAAGTCGTGATTGTGCATAAACACAATCACGAGTTGGTTGTCAACTTAAAGTCGGGATCGTGACTTTCCAATCGCACTCCCTCACTTCTAACCTTGATAACTTTCAATCCAGAAATCCAAAATTTTCAAAATTTATATCATTAAAAAGCTAAAAGAAAGATCTACTATTTTCATGAAGACAAATTTATCAAAATCTTCCTAGATCAACAAAGTTTAATCATGGAAGTTTGAGACCACATTTTTTTACCCCTTTTTCTCTTTTCTTTCTTTTATTCTAAACTAACTTCTCTAACTTATCTTCTTTCACTTCATTTAACTCCTATTATAGTTCAAAATCATCCACAATAGATCAAAATTCAAGATTACACACTAACAATAAAAATAGAACATATATGGATATTCACCAATTGTTACACTTTTCTTTTTATCAACAACTTCATTTCATCATAACTTTCCATTTTAATGCTTTTCCCCATACCACTACATCACCTTAAACTTTTCCCTTAGTCTTAAATTCACTCAAATTCATTTCTGTTAACACTTCACATATTCAGGTATGAATAGTACATCAACTTATGATCAGAACATAGTATATATATTTCTTCATCAACTTATGTAAACTTTCATATATTCAAACCAGAATCTATTTCATACTTTTCTGCACAATTCCTATTTCACAAATCTTTCATCTAGTTGATTCATCACCGAAACTACATTTCTTAAAATCCTTATGCATGTATATATTTACACTATAAAAAAATCATCAGAGTTACTTACTTGATTCGACTATTCCTACCAGTAAGAGTGAATCAATAACAACCAATAACAATGACAGTTAAATATTTGGTGATGGACAAGGAACAAAGAAAGAGTTCTCTGCTGAATGCTTTCAGTGAATATCAAAAGCTACAGTAATCACTTCCTAACCAAAATATAAGCTACGTGTAATCTTTCGTTACTCAAAACCAAACCACATGGCTATATTGCATGCACTACATATGTCACTCAAATAAGTCTGCCATTTGTCACCATACATATAAGCCATTTGTCATATATATATATGTTGCCATGTGTCAGATGATAATTGGTCCATATTTCAATATTTTTCTAAAATTCACCAAAAATTCCAAAATACTCTAAATATACCAATATTGCCAAATCACATTTTAATCACATTTAATAACTCATTTATACTTGAAAAATGCCAATGAATGCATGTACATTCATATGAATGTGCAAAAATGTGCATGTGATATTTAACTTAAGCATGATATGCATATTCTAATTTTTCAGTAATTTCTCATAATATACAATTCTAGCCTTAATATGGATAACAGGATGTTACAATTCTCCCCTCCTAACAAAAACTTTTGTCCTCAAAATTTTGATATGAATAATCAAATAGGTAAGGGTACTGATTTTTCATATGCTCCTCCATTTCCCATGTGGCTTCCTCACTCGAATGATTCTTCCAAAGGACTTTCACCATTGGGATCACTCGATTCCTCAATTTTTAATTTTATAGCCAATTATCTTCACTGGTTCTTCAATATAGCCCAGATTACTAGTGACTTCAATCTCTTAAGTCGGAATCACATAAGTTGGATCTGAATGATATCGCCTAAGCATACTTATATGAAACACATTATATATCTGAGCCATTTCTGAAGATAAGGCTAACTTATAAGTTAATGATCCAATTTTTTCAATTATCTCATATGGACCAATATACCTCAGACTTAACATACCCTTCTTACCGAATCTTAGCACACCACACCAAGGTGATACTCTTAGAAATACTCTATCTCCCACCTCGTACTCCATATCTCATCTGTGATGATCCACATAGCTCTTCTGTCTATCTTGTGCTACTTTAATTCTGCTAAAGATCAATTTCACTTGTCAACAGTATCCTAAATCAACTCTAGGCTTTCGTTAATTCTTAGACCCTCTTCATCCCAATATAAAGGCGAACGACACTTTCTGTCATATAACGCCTCGTATGAAGCCATATTGATACTTCTGTGATACTGATTATTGAAGGCAAATTCGATCAAAGCTACATATTGATCCCATGCTCCTTGAAACTCCATAACACAAGCTCTGAGCATATCCTGAATAGTCTTGATCGTCCTCTCTCTCTGACCATCTGTTTAAGGATGAAATACAGTATTGAAATTCAGCTTTGTACCCAAAGCTACCTGTAACCTACCCCAAAATCTCGAGGTAAATCTAAAATCCTTGTCCGATACAATGAAAATTGGAACCCCATGTAATCTCACAACTTCATTCACATAATTCTGAGCTAACTAATCTAGTGAAAAATTGTCTCTCACTAGTAAGAAGTGAGCCGAATTGGTCAATTTATCAACAATGACCCAAATGGCATTATGCTGCATCGGAATCTTCGACAAACCCATGATAAAATCCATCATGATTCCTTTCCATTTCCACTCTGGAATAGGGAACGAATGTAATTTTTCAACTGGAGCTTGATGCTCAACCTTAACCTGCTGGCAAGTTGTACACTTAGAAACGAATTCTGCTACTTGCTTCTTTATACCAGGCCACCGGTAATGTTGTTTCAGTGTGTTATATATCTTGGTGGTACCATGATGCATAGCATAAGCTGCTACATATGCTTCCTCCAAAATCTCTTTCCTCAAGTTATCAACATTAGGCTCACATAATCTTTGTCTTAAACACAATGTATCATCTCTCACTTCAAAGTCAAAATCCAGATTCTCTTTCAACTTCTCAATTAACTTTACTAATTTTGGATCTCTGCTTTGAGCATTTTTAATTCTTTCGAGCAATACAGGTCTCAATTTCAATGTAGCTATCAATGTTTCATTTTACCCCAAATTCAATTCAACATTTAGTGCTCTTAAATGAACTAGGCTCAGTAACCTCGATAACTGTGCTTGAGCTACACTGCTATTGGATTTTCGACTTAATGCATCAACTATCACATTAGCTTTGCCAGGATGATACTCAATTGTATAATCATAATCTTTCAAAAATTCTATCGATCTCCTCTGTCTCATATTCAACTCTTTCTAACTCAACAGATACTTCAAACTCTTATGATTAGTGAATACCTGAAAAGTTTCTCCATACAGATAGTGTCTCCAAATTTTTAAGGCAAATACTAATACAGCAAGTTCTAAGACAAGTACTGGATAATTAAACTCATGATACCTCAACTATCTCGATGCATATGTTATTATTTACATGTTGCATCAGTACGCATCCTTGGTGTGAAGCATCACTATACACAACAGAGCCAGATGGAATAGCTAACACTAGTGTTGTAGTTAATCGATGATTTAGCTCGTCAAAACTCCTCTGACAATCATCATTCCATCTAAAAGGTACATTCTTTCTCAGAAGTTTTATCAAAGGGGCAGATATCAGTGAAAACCACTCTACAAACTTTTTGTAATAACCTGCTAATCCAAGGAAACTTCGGATCTCAGACACATTTCTCAGAGCCTCCTACTTCATCACTGCTTCTACTTTCCTTGGGCCTACCTAAATGCCCTGTCTAGACACTATACGACCCAAGAATACTACTTGATCAAGCCAAAATTTGCACTTATTTAACTTGACATATAACTATTTCTCCCTCATTATCTGGAGAACCAATCTTAGATGCATAGTATGATCTTCTCTACACTTTGAGTACACCAAAATGTCATCAATAAATACAATCACAAAATAATCTAAATAAGATTGAAATACCTTATTCATTAAGGCCATAAAAGCTGCAGGGGCATTAGTCAATCCAAACGACATCACCAAAAACTCGAAGTTCCTATATATTATTCTAAATGCACTCTTTGGTACATCTGCCTTAGCTATTTTGAACTAATAATATCTTAATCTCAAGTCTAACTTTGTGAATACCTGAACTCCCTGTAATTGATCTAACAAATCATCAATTCTTGGCAATGGATATTTATTCTTAACTGTTTTCCAATTCAACTGCCAATAATCAATACACAATCTCAGAGTTCTATCCTTCTTCTTTACAAACAATCCCAAGGTGACACACTAGGCCTGATGAAACACTTATCTAATAATTTTTGCAACTAGGTTTTCAATTTCTTTCTGTTTGACAGGTGCCATCCTATATGGTGGAATTGATATAGGAGTGATACCTGGAATAAGGTCTATGGTATCCGTTTCCTTTTTTGAGGCTAAACTTGGTAGTTCTTTAGGAAATACATCCAGGAAATTCCTAACAGCTGGAATATCTTGAATGGTTTGTTCATTTTGAGTATCAACTATGTGGGCCAGATAAGCCTCACATCAACCTCGTATCAGTTTCAACACACTCATAAATGAAATTAGTTAGGCTGGCACAGCCTGACTAACTCCTCAAAACACTACTCTCGGCTGATTGGGGATTCCAGAACTACTTCCTTGGTATAACAATTCATCACAGCCAGATGTGCAATAAGCCAATCCATGCCTAGAATAACATCTATTCCTTTAACTGTAATACAATCAAATCAGCTTTTAACTCTGCCTGATCAATCCAGACTATGCACCTTTTATAGACCTCACTAATCACTATTGTGCTACCCACTAGGGTGCTCACCTCTAATCCATTTTTCAATATCTCTCTCTCGCAATGCAACCTAGATGTCAAATGCAGTGTGATGATGTGTAGATCCTAGATCTACCAATGCATATACTTCAAATTGAAAAACATTCAACACACCTGCTACCATATCTGGGGAGTTATGCACTTCCTGTCTAGTGATGGCATAGACTTTGGCCTGAGATTGCAGCTGATTACTCAGCACCTCAGTCCTGACACTGGACCTTACTGACTGATTTCTATCTCTGTGTCTACCTCTCTGTGTAGATCTGGCAGCTCTACTATGTTGCATTGTTGTCTCAGTCATTGCTCCTCCTCTAACTCCAGGCTGTAGTCCTAACATCTTGGGACAATCTTTGACCAAATAGTCTACAGAGCCATAACAGAAACAAGCTCTTATTAACCTCTAACATTCGCCACCATGTTTCTTACCATAGCATTCACAATCAGGCAACTGTTAAGATTGGCTATAGGGCATTTGTCCTCTACCTTGCACAGACTAAGCAAATCTACCTCTTGATCGGGATCTAGATTGTCTCGATCTATACTGGAATTGAGATGATCTGTTCTGGAAATTTCTAAAACTTCTGTCAAATTCAACCTGAGATTTATCCTACCTCTTTCCTCTAACCTCCTTTCTATACTCTCCCTGACCATCCTTCAACAACTGTTCAATTCTGATTAAGGCCGCTTAGAGTTCTGTAAAATTGCCCAAATTAGAAATGGTTAATCTCGTTTTAATTTCCATGTTCAGATCCTCTTCAAACTGTCTACATTTATCTTCCTCAGTTGGGATCAATGCAATTGCATACCCCATTAACTCATTGCATTTTATCTCATACTCTGCCATAGTGAGCCTGCTTTGTAATTCTTTCATCTCCTGATACGTGTAAATCTTAGGCATATAGTTCGCTCAGAAAACCCTTAGAAAATCTTCTTAGGTCAAACTACAAGGTCTGGTGGTACTGTGTGGAATAGTCTTCCTGTTAAGTCAAAATGACTTTACGATTAATAATTTTAATGAAACCAAATAATGCAGAAAGCAAAATGAGACGATAGAAATGTAACATCCCATCACCGATGGGAAGGGTAAAATAGTAATTTGGAATGAGTTATAAGTGTGAAAACTTATCTCGGCATGATCATGCATAATATGGCCTCCATATATACATGAATAGAAATTTTTGCACATGC
>JANIJH010000007.1:41412164-41429475 GCA_024520975.1 Erythroxylum areolatum | reverse complement strand
GAAACATCTTTCAGTAGAAGGAAGAAAGCTGATAGCCTGAAGAGGCTAAGTCAAAAAGAATACTTGTTGTAAGAGACTTGAAGAGGCTTGGAGAAAAGAATGCTTGTATCTTTGAGAAGTATAGTGAAATCTCATAAAAGATTCTAAGGACTGGACGTAGCTCACGGTTTGGGGTGAACCAGTATAAAATTGCTATGTCGGTTCTCATCTCTTAACTCTCAACTTTTAATTTTTGTTGTTGATATAAATACTTAGAAGCAAATTGAAATACTTCATAATGCTGTTTTTCAGTTGTTTGAGAAAACAAGTTTTGTTTTTTAAAAGGGGATTGTTTTCAAAAACGGATACACAATTCAACCTCCCTTTTTGTGCGTTTTGTATATCATATATTAAGTCTATACTAACGTGTGATTCACTTCATAAATACCCTTTGTAAATAACAAGATTTAAAACCCTTACAAGATAATAACAAGATGAAGCTACATTTAATCAATTCCCTATACTTGTGTTATGTTTTTACTACAATCTTAGCGATGGTCATTGAACAACTGTGAAAAGTATCTTAAAGTACTTAAATAGGAACCGAGCTGACAATTAAGTAGTTTCAGATGCTAGTTTTCACTTTGATCCAGATGATAGCATATCATATTCAAGGTACATCTTCATTTTGAATGGTAGTGTTATAAGTTAGAAGAGCTTCAAATAATCAATCAATGTAGATTTTACAATTGAGGCATAGTAAATTTTAATGTCAAAGGCGACAAAGGAAGGTATTTATGTCAAGAAATTCATCACCAAACTTTGAGTAGTTCTTAGAATTCTTAAGCCAATAGTATTGTACTCTGACAACAATTGTGCTATTACACATGCAAAGGAACCAAGGTCTAATCAACAATCTAAACATGTATTTAGAAAGATTGATTTGATTATAGAGAAATAGCATTATAGTGAGTTCCAACTGAAGATAGTCTTATAGATCCTCTCACAAATCCATTATCTCAAAAGAGACATGATTGACAAATAGTTGGATATAATAGTAGATACATAGGTGATTGACTTTAGTATAAGTGGGAGATTGTTAGTTTATACCTTTGTAGCTAATCGATTGGTTGCAATTTTATATATGAGATTATTATTTTAATTAATAAAGGCATTCTTTACCTATATGTATTTTGTTGATTATATTTGATCTTTTAATACTAAAGGTAAAATACCTGGAATAATTATTGTATAATTAAAATTATGTTGAAATCATAATTGTGAAATTCAATTTGTATTTATATATTATTCTTAAATTATTCCTAATTATAGTTTCATCAAGATGAGATATTGATGCAATGGTAAAACTAGCTCACATTATGTTTTTTTTCTAGAAAATATTTGATCTCATAAATTAAAACATAGAAATAGTTAAATAAACAAATGAGTACTTATTATGGAATAAGTTCATTGAACTAACCCAATTGTGAGGATCCAAAATGGAATTATTTTTGTATGTGTGGATTTTCTTATTCTGATGGTTATGTTACTAATCCTTAGAATTGAGATTCCCTAAGTATCTCATGTCAAAATTACTATGCTTTGATGCTAGTTATAACATTTTGTATTTAAGGTAACTCAATTGGTAGTACTTAGATACAATATGAATCTTATGAAGATAGATAAAGAAGTCAAAAAAAGATTCGTCACTTTAAAGTAATTAGGCAAAATGTTCTATTATTATTGATTGGTAATGATTTAATATATTCTCTAACCAAAGTGAATTGATATTTGAAAAAGTGTTTTAAAATATCAATTATAAATTAATTACTAATTAACAAGAAAGAACATGATTGAAGTTATAATTAAGAGTAGAAATTATACCATACACTATATCCAATTGAAATATTGGATGAAAATATTAAATGATACATCATAACCATGTATGGACATATTGAGTCTAATCATGACATATTATTATGCGTCAATTTTGATATATAATTATAAATTATTTAATTAAAAATTAACGATAAATTAAAAAGAATTTTAATTTGTCTAATTTTAATAATAAATTAAAATTAAAATTTATATTCATTGTCCACGTATTAGAAACCTAATCAGTCACATATAAAGAGCAGTTAAAAAGAGAAAAATCAGTTTAAATTAAATTGTGTTTAATTATGCAGTTTAGTTTGGAATGCTTCATGGATCAAATATAAGATATTTGACTTTATTAAATTAAATTAAATTATAACCAAAGTTTGGCTTTAATTATAATTAAAATTTGTAATTTTAATAACGCAATGTTTTTTTAATAAATATGAAATAAGCATAAAGGGAAAACAATCCTATTATTCCTCTTAAACTTTGAGTCCTTTTTATATGCTCTATAAATATCGTTAATGCTGGATACTTAGACAACTTGTGGTTAACATCTTATAAAAATATTTCAACAAAAATTCGAAACATGTACTATTCAATTATTTTCATGATTCATATTTTTAAGTTCTTCAATTATTCAAATTAGGTCAAAAAATTATAATATTTTATTTTGTGCTATACCTGGTTGAATCATGGTTAATTTCCCCAACAATTCAACAATTAGTTAATCAGTGAACTGATTGAGACTCAACTCCTGACATCTAAGCCACCCCTTCTGCTTGGATTAAGTCTACAAATCCTGTAAAGTTCGCGGGTAGTTTATTTCGAGACGTGCACTGACATGAGTATAAAGTATGCCAAGGTATGTTCTTTTTTTTTGGTTACAAGGGGCAAAAAAAACCAATTAAAAAACTAACATCCTATTAATGTAAATATTCTACAATACAAAGCTCCTTAACGGATGAGTTCCACAAAAACTCCTGAAATATATACAGACTTGAACCGGATAAAACTGCTAAAGAAATTAGCCTATCGATACATTGGTTCCTTCATAACATGCATGCTGAAATTCCACGTTTCTTTGAACACTTTCATCAAACTTATCGCGTATGTATAATACAAAAAATACACACGCATGTGCGTATATAAATGTATTATAGATGCAGAGAAACACGGGAGAGTTGTAACCGTCAATCATGGGTATTCTGATAACAGAAAAAGGGCAGTCTTGGAAAATCGAAAGTTTCGTAGCATTTTCATGCAAGCATTTGACCTAGCTACCAAAGCATAATTAATTTCCGACAGAGCCTTGGGATTTCCTACGATCGCTATCCGAGGCGACAACGTTCAGAGATTCAACCGTCACCGCAGCTTTCAGGTACGGGCTTGGCTTGAAAACACTCCGCTAATGATAATTTTAGTTACGTTTGGATCATAAGTTCCAAAACTATGGGAAATGGTTGGTGTGTCAATACGTACCTGAAGGAAAATGTAGGTTATATCATGCGTCTGATTCGTTTTTATTTTTCCGAAAAAATTGAATATAATTTGCGTTTATATTTTGATATATAGAGAACAATGAGTGAGGTGTTTGAAGGATACGAGCGTCAATATTGCGAGATTTCAGCCAATTTGTCGAGGGAATGCACGTCGGCAAGCGTCCTCGATGGAGGTTAACGAATTGGGAACTCCTTTTTACCTTATAAATTATGTTCTTGTATTTTGATTGCCAGAGGTGTGAAGTGTTATGTAATTCTATGAACTTTTGTTCTTTTAAAAAGGTCTCCTTTTGATTGATTTGCAGAGCAAAAGAAGCAGAAACTTGCTGAAATTAAAGAGGGGATTGATGATGCTGATACCTTGGTAATCAATCTATTGATAGTTGTATTGCCGATGGTTTCTTTGGGTTTTGAATAATGCCTTTGATCTGTCCAGGTTAGCAAAATGGACCTTGAGGCACGGAGTTTGCAACCAACTGTAAAGGCCATGCTTCTTGCCAAGTTGAGGGAATACAAGGCTGATCTTAACAATTTGAAGAATGAAGTTAAAAGAATCTCTTCAATCAATGTGAGTCAAGCTGCACGAGATGAGTTGTTGCGGTCGGGAAAGGTTGATGGAATGACGGTATGTTTGCCATGATTGGTATGATTCTGTTTTTTCATAACCAAACAAATTGCGAGTTTTCGACTCTAATTGCACATGCTCAGGTTTCTGGTGATCAAAGAGGAAGGCTGTTGATGTCGACAGAGAGGTTAAATCAATCTACTGATAGATTAAAGGAAAGTAGAAGAACAATGTTGGAAACAGAAGAACTTGGCGTCTCAATCCTCCAAGATTTGCATCAACAACGTCAGTCTCTTTTACATGCTCACAGCACGGTATGCCTTCTAGTCCATCATAAATTCACACACAAAGTATCTGTAACAAAGGCTTGTATGTTTTTTTTTTTTTAATGCTCGGTCAGCCACCTGTACTGAGCTGACACGTTGTTGATAACAATTGTGCAGCTCCATGGGGTGGATGACAATATTGTGAGGAGCAAGAAACTACTATCAGCTATGTCGAGAAGGATGAACAGAAACAAATGGATAATTAGCTCTTTGGTTGCAGCCCTTGTCTTAGCGATACTACTCATCCTCTATTTTAAGCTTACTCATTAGCTGTCTGCACTCTTATGGATTATATTTTAAAGGATTTAACATTCGATATTCGTATTTGTCTTCTTTAAACTTTTGGCAAATGGAACATTTGTGTCTTCTTCCACTGGATCTGATCTGGATGCGCATATAGTTTTGTGGTGCCTGTCATTGTCAATGCGCTTGTGCAACCTATTTAGTAGTTATTGCCTTTTCGGTCCCAGAAAGGACACGTTGTGGGTGGGCTATAGTGGTTTCACTTCTGTAGCGCCAAGCATCGAAGTTAGTAGGTTTTTTAGATTTTAGGAGAGCAAGTTGCAAGTAAACCATTGTCTGAGCGTAAGATAATTTGTAAATCATGTGATTCAAATTAATAATTTAAAATTAAATCAACTGATTATATTTTAATAGACGGGTCGAACCCGTAATCCTGACGGGCCTCACGGATGCATTGGCAGAAATGACCACAGACACGTGGGCATATAGAGCTAACCTGTTTAAGACTATGTTGGACAACCGGTTCGTTTTACAGCAACCATGGCATTAGGAAAGGCGGAGGCTTGTGATTGGTGGGAGGTAGAAGTAGAAGAACCTGTGCACCGGCAAAATAATTGCTCAGCTGTTTTTCACCCAATAGAAGAACGAGATTTTTATGCATGACGTGGCCGTTTCTCTATCTCTATTCTCTACTAAACTATCCTAATAAGGCAGCACTTTTCACTTTCATCTGTCTCTAACCTAGCCCACTCTGCCACGTCTTCCATTTCACTAACCTACGCCGCTATGCGCATTGTCCTGCTATCACCCAGTCATTGCCCTCCGTTTCACCTACCTTCCCAACTTCTTTCTCTAAGCGTACGTTAGACACATTCAGTATCCGTAGTTTCTAATTTTTTATTACAAAAAGTTCATAGAGAGACAGAGAGGCAAGGGTCAACAGCTTGAGCTCAATAGATTAGATGAGAAGTAGAGAGATCAGTTAAGCAGAGAGCAATAAAATTCTCGAATTTTTCCCTTTTGGGTGGTTTCCGGCGGAAGAGAGGTTTGGGAATTTCATCCAAATCCTGCCGTTGGATTTCCTTTCCCTCGATCTGGAGCGTCTGTTGTACTGACTTTAGATTTATTTATTTTGCTTCGTCTGCTAAAAATGGAAACTTTACATAGAGGGTCCGATTCATATCCTAAGCATAATATGTGTACAACTTGAAGTGCGGTGGTTTATTCATGGAAGTTCTCTAGTATTATCTTGGTTTGGTGTGGGAGTGAAAAAAGTTGTGTTCTTTTTATGGTTTTGTGTGGGAAATGGAGGGGAAGGAGATAAATTTAAACAAGGAAACAGGTCGAAGTAACGGTATAAGAGGAGATGGGTTCATTGACAGAAGCAAAGTGAGGATTTTGCTGTGTGATAATGATTCCAAGAGCTCTGAGGAGGTTTTCACTCTCCTTTTGAACTGCTCCTATCAGGGTATGTTTTCATCTAGTTTGCTAATTTTTCAATCTAAATTTACTGAATTTTTATGATGATTTTCCATTTTATTTTAACTCTATATTTCTTCTTCTCTCTGTTGAAGTTTACAAATTGCTTTTGGAAGTTTTATTTTTGCCTTGAGACTGAGCGGTATTAAGTATGTTTATAAGAGCTCAGTCAGTTTTTATGAGTTGGGATCATGTTAAAATTTTTATGACCATAGTGGATGATCTGATATGGACTAGAAATTGGATGCTTTTGACGTGTTTTTGAGAAAGTTGAGCATGAAGATATATTTTCGCTAGAAAATATACAAGCTTGTCATAATAGAATGATGTGAATGCCATGACCTTTCAAAAGGAGGGAAAGTCTCAAATGTTCTGTTAGATTCACCCTTAGACTGTAAACTCAGTTTGGGTTAGTTAAAACAGAACTTGGGGACATAGTCTTGTATTTTCATATGTTCACTTACTGTAACGATTCAGAGGCTTGATCGACTTAAAGTGAACAAAGTTATGTATATTGTGAAGCTGTATCAATGCTTTTAAGATTCATCTCTTGTGTTTGACTGCTGTACGAACATACAAAATTGAGGAGAAAGATAGTATAATGCCATGATAGAGGCACGTCAAGTAGCTTAAAAATGAAGGAGGAGGATACTTGAATGAATAAAAAAAGAGATACTAGGTTTACATTGAGTTGTTTCAAAGAAGTTTGAGTTATTTCAATTTGGTCAAGATTATCCACGTTGTTGCTATTTTTATTCTATTAAATTGGATTCTATGTTTAATTTGTTTGAGCTTCTGGTTAATCTTACTGATGCTTTTGGAGCTTGACAATTCACTTTTGCTGAATTTCATGTCACTGAACAAGTGAACTTGTTTGTGTGCAAAAATTTCACAAAACCTATCTGGTTGAATATACCAATAAGATTACTTATAAGATCAGGGATTAATTTTCTGTATTTGGTTCCCATGTTCCACATACATTGAAGATACTTTATATCTTAGAAGTTTGACATGCTTTCTTTACTATTTCCTAATGATCATGTGTGCCTTGGATACACAGTTACGTCAGTGAGATCAGCTAGGCAGGTAATTGATGTGCTGAATGCTGAGGGAACCGATATTGATATAATACTTGCCGAAGTTGACCTTCCAATGACGAAAGGCATGAAAATGTTGAAGTACATAGCTCGGGATAAAGAACTGCGTCGCATTCCTGTCATCAGTAAGCTTATTTTGTTAAATTTGCTTATGATCTTGTATGTTGTTAAATATTTTTCCAGCTCGTTATTGACATGCTTTCCCTTTGATAAGTGATGTCGGTGCAGGATGAGGTTTCAATTGTCGTGAAGTGCCTGAGGTTGGGGGCCGCAGATTATCTTGTGAAGCCCTTACGCACAAATGAACTGCTGAATCTATGGACACACATGTGGAGAAGGCGGAGAATGGTTTGGCTTCCTTTTGCTTCCTAGCTAGCTTTTTGGTCCTTTGACTACTTTCTCTCTCTCTCTCTACACACACACACACACACACACACACATAAAAGGAAAATAATGGCCTGATGATAGGCATTGTCATTTGATTGTTGTTGAGAATAACACAATAAGCTTTCCTGGTCTATAAACACTTTTCTATGTACATTGTCAAAATAATATTTCATAATTGACAAGATGGGTTAGCATATGTAATTAGTTACTTACCAAACAGTCGTTTCATTGGAAGCATAGGTTGGTGGTCAATGCTTTAAGACTGTTTTCTCAAATTCGTTGGCTGAGTAAAAATTGGCCTATAACTACTGCACAAAAATTGACATGCCATGGATCGAACTACTAAAAAGTTGGGGAATAGAGTTTTATGCATTGAGAAATTTACTTAAACCAAAAGTTTAAGTTGATAGATAAGGTGTCAAAAGATGTAGCATTAGTGTCCAATGGCAGCAACTTGCCTGAATATGCATATCATGAGGGCACATTTTGTAATTGTCTCATAAATTTTTTCTACATTTTTCCAACTCTCGATCTTATTTGCATGAACAAATAAGGAAGTATTTTATGTCTGTGTGCTTGCAGCTTGGATTAGTAGAGAAGAACATCCTGAACTGTGACTTTGATGTGGTGGTATCAGATCCCAGTGATGCTAACACAAACAGTACTACCCTGTTCTCAGATGATACAGATGACAAGTCTCGGAGGAGCACAAATCCAGAAATGGGGATGTCTGCTCATCAGGGAGATGAGGTTAGTAGAATATGCAACTTGAATAGAGTGTAATAACTCAGTTATTTGATGGAATAACAAACTTGTATCTATCTATTGTAGTGCTTCCTACATTTTGGATCTCTTGAAGCCAACATTGTACTAGAGCAGTGATCAACTGCACCTGCATTTATTATTTCCACTGATTTCTGTCACCATGATTCCTCGTTTATGTCTGAACATATCACCCTTAAATGAAGCAGAGGACCTTAAATTTGAATTCTTTGTGCTTGTTACTTGGAATAATGTAAAATCAAGGAAAATTTGCAAATGGCGTTTTTTACTGTGGCACCTTCTACATGAACAGGTCGTGAGGAGCTAGGATTTCGTACCCAAAAGCCTGACATGCAATCTAAAATCCTTAAACAAAACTTTAAAATTGGTCTTTGTCTGTTTACAGTCTGCTGGTGTTGCTGTTGAACTTTCACCCAGTGACGTACAAGAATATCGGCCTGATGTGCCGGGAATCAGCGACCACAGAGCAGGTGATGCCTGTAGCTTCATATAACTGCTACTTTTTCAATATCACGTTTGACATATGAGTTTGATTCCATTTGGGATTCAGAATCAGGGATAAGAAACAGATAAAATAGAATTATCCAAGCATCTGGTGAGCCTAACTGGGCATGATACACTAATCTTCAAGTTTTCACTTTGAAGCATGATTTCTTGTCAGTGTCAGCATATGGGCATTTGTAAGAAATTGTAAAAAGGTTACGCCAAAATCTTTCGTAGGCATTCTATCAGTTGTTGCTTAAAATGTTCATGCAACGATGAATTCCCTTATCCATCGTCTTGAAATTTGAAGTGGCAAAAGTTGAACTTTTCAGAATTGTTGTGCAGGACATTGTGGTCCAAGAAAGAGTGAGTTGAACAATGGAGAGTCATCTGCTTTCTTTACTTATGTTAAATCAAGCACAACAAAGAATAGTTCTCTTGTAGCTGCTCCCAAGGATGATAAGGCTTCTCAAAGTTTGAAACTTGAAGATAAAATACATTTATGTGGTCAACCAGTGATTAATGATGCTCAGTTGCATGAAAATGGAGAAGCATGGGATAATTATTCTCAAGATGACTTCCGTAGCAGTTCCAGTATCCCTGATTCTTTGTCTCTGGAGAGGTCTTGCACCCCGCCATTATCAAGAGAATTTCCTCAGAGGATTTTCAATGAAGAAAATCCCTCTCAGGTTCTTATACATCCAGGGAACGAGGCTCTGACTGCTGCTTCAGGCTTATCTACACAAAATGTTTATCCATATTACATGTCTGGTGTTATGAATCAGGTGATAGTGCCACAATCAGCGCAACTGTTGCCAAAGAATTTGCAAGAGCTGCAAAATCATGCACCTTCAGTCATGCTTCCTCAATACAATCATCTTCAGCATTGCACATCTCAAATGAATGGGATGGCATCATTTCCGTATTACCCTGTTAGCATATGCTTACAACCTGGTCAAATGTCTGGTACTCCCACCTGGACATCAGTTGGAAGTACATCTGCTGCTGATACAAAACTCAGTAAGGTAGATAGGAGACAGGCAGCATTGATTAAGTTTAGACAGAAAAGGAAGGAGCGGTGTTTTGATAAGAAGATAAGGTACGTTAATAGGAAAAAACTAGCTGAAAGAAGGCCTCGCGTTCGTGGCCAGTTTGTGAGGAAGCTAAATGGTGTGAATGTTGATCTCAATGGCCAACCTACGCATACTGACTATGAAGACGATGAAGAGGGTGATGAGGACGAGCTTGCATTAAAGGATTCTTCTCACGAGGAAGATCCTTCGGGACTGTAGTTGGTTGTTTCCATTGATGAAGTCCCCTATATTGTGTAGATGGTCCATGCAGTTAGGAAGCTTTGATCGTGGATTCCCCGATAAGTTTCCCAGTTCCATGCAGATGAAAAGTGACAATATTCCGTTCCTGTGAGAGGTAGTTTGGATCAAGTGGCAAAAAGCGGGAACTTTTACGTAAGAGCACACTAGTTCATGCTGAAAGTGCCAAATTGGTTAAGCAAATTTGAGTTGGTGGCCTGAAAGATGCATTGCCACTGTTGAGATTGTACCAGGGGAGAGCCAACTTTCCCCGGTGAATATTCACGTGGTTCCAAGCACCAAAAAATGGACGGCCTCAACAAACATCAGAAGGAAAGTGGGAATGTTGAAATTCCCAAGGAGAAGATAGTGTACCGATTTTTACGACGCAATTGACACTGTTAAAAAGCTACTCCCTGTAGAGTTCATAGTATGACTTCATAGTAGCCTTACCTGAATTCAACCATTAATATGGTGTCTGCAATTGATGTATCTGGTTCATGCTAATTCGAAGTTTTATATTTTGGAGCTGTAGATACTTTCTTTCCGTCGCTATCAACCTCCTTTTCCACAATTTTAGCATCAATGTATCACCTGGCCTGCAGCGGCAATTGTCATGCGCCTTCTTTGTCAGGGCCAAAACCGAGTATCTTGCTCTTGATGAAAAGCAAGGATAAAGTAATGTTCAACAAAATGTACCAAAAAGAAAGGAAAATCCTTGACAGAGCTACGTTTCTTGGACAAGCTTTATTTAAAAGAGAGAATAATCCTTGGTAGACCAAAGATTTGGGGCTCTTTTATAGCATGTTATTGTCATCCCTAGTGTAAGTTGTATAGAGCAAAACTGTCCTAACAAATGTCATGTATTAAGAAGTTGTGGACAGCGTCAGCAATTATCAAAAAAGGAGCATCGGCAACAAAGGGTTATCTAGGTAAATGGTTTCGGAGGTGAGACGACCAAAAAGCTCATAGGCATGACCATTGGTGGAGGTGATTACGTTTTTCAGAGGAAACAGATTATAACGCACCATACGTGGATGGAATTTGGATATATGATTAGAAGCAATCATTTAAAGTGGGCAAAGGGAAAGTTTTTCCCAATTACTATTTTTGGTTTTATCAGGTTTTTCCTTTTCGTTGTTTTTTTTTTCTCTATCACTTTCCATCTCCCGTCCCTCGTTCAGTTCAGTTTTCTGACTGCGTGAAAGTGAAACATCGATAAAGGAGACAAAAATCAATTCACTAGCAAGGTGATTAGGAACCACCTATTCTGTTCCAAGGTTTTCATCCTTTGCAATATATTTCAGCATGTACATAAAGCCAATAGAATTCAACACATACAAAAATTAAAAACAGAAAACAGATAAATCAATCCAAACCAGTTGAACACCTACATTTTACACTGCAGAAAGTTCGCTGTCACGTACAATGTAAGAATCAGTCAAACAATAAAATGTTACATCCTTTTATTTGTTAGTAGCCTACTACTGGTCACAACCTCCCATTCATGAACAGTCAATCAACTGTCGCTGATGACCAGTTTTTTGGCTACTAATCGAATCCCAGCATTCTGATAATAGTCATACGGATCCAAGGACAGAAATGCATCAACAAGGGTCCCTGGCTTTAACCAGTTTTCAAGCTCTGCAGAATAAAAATTACTGAACACAAGCTTTTGCAGGGATCCGGAAGTTTCCTTCTGATACATCTCTGTTACATATTGAGCACCATCCCCGTTTCCTGTAGTCGGTATCCTGTGCAAGAAAGACAGGAATCAATGTATACAAAACTGACGTTAGTGCATCATTCGCTTCACATGATGGAATGCACTAATTATTGAGTACTGGATTAAAATATCCCAGGTAACCATTTGCCTCAATAGAAGATTTTAACTTTCAATATTCAAACTATGGTGTGGCAGAGCACTATAACCTTTGAAAGAGTTAGCTAAAGTAGACCATGATAGTACTTGCTAAAATTCTTTGAGGACTAATGAGGTTATGATACAATTAGCATGAAAAATTAAGCAAAAAAGTGTTGGTAAACAGTCTCTTCTACATTAGCTTTTGCACTATATTTAATTCTCAGCCAACATTTTTCTGAAAGCAAAAAATAACTTGAGAAATATGTCACAAACGTGATATTAAAAATAAACAAAATAACATATTCAAAAGTGTCTAATCTTTTAAAATATTTTCAACTTATTACCAAACTTTGTAAAGTTTTTAATTTAATGACTAATTTTTTAAAATTTATATAAACCAGGTCAAAAAGTTATTTTTTTATGATGTGACATGTTTATTAATTGTCATGTGGATGTCCATCTATTAGCTATATCAGCAAAAACTAACGTTTTGAACTGAATTGTTAAAGTTTTAAAAGATTAGTCACTCAATTGAAAAATGTAAAAACTTAGGCATTGAATTGAAAATTTTTCAAAAAGTTGAACACTTTATAATTGACTATCCCATAATAAATCACCCTGGGAGGAACCCAATTCCCTTCATCAAATGATCTAATCCTACATTATGCATTATAGAAATGGTATACGACTGTTACTTACTGCACCCTTATGGTAGGGAGGTTGTGGTAGCCTTTTCTTATCACAGCAGGTCTCCAATCAGAGTTGCTACCTGAGTCTATACACAATTTTTGTACGATAGCATCACATGCTTCAAGAACTTGACACAAGCGTTCAGATGCCACAACCACAAAACTCAATCGTGGGCGACCAGCATTGTCAAAAAACCTATTATTTGTTCCAAACCGTACCTTCAAACGAGGACAATAAAGCTGCAAAGAGACATCTTTGTGCAACAATACCATTTTTTGGCCCCCACGAGGTAATGGAATGTGGGATGCGGTAATAGAAGGCACAGCAACTTCTTCAGGATCTAAATATTCCACAGAGGCATTACATCTTTCAGGAAAATTGGCAATAGAAGGTACCTCCTGAATCTCATGACCAGGCCGTTCTTCCATAGTGGCATCTGGTTGGAAGGAATTAGTATTCATCTCACTGCGGAGAGTGGCCATGTCAAAAGGGTCTTCAGTAGGGTTGTTTGTAACAAGAGAAAATATTGGATGCTTTTCATTAGTTCTATTATCTGCGATGCTCTCAAACTTTGAGCTTGAAGATGGAGTTTTCATGTTTTGAGTTGACCCTTCGGGCTGAGATTGTCCATTACAGCGGCTTCTTGTGGTGGCATTTGGAGAAACCCAACTTCTTTCTGGAAATGTCTCAGGAAGGCTCGACTCCTGTGGATTACAGGTTTCTATCAATGGCCAACTTAATGTGACATGCAAGTTCACTAACTTAATCCAAATACAAATGACCATGGTGTAGATCCACCCTGGACCTACCAAGCGGTAAGGGCTACACAAACGTTAACTTGCAACATCTACTTCAAGGACTAAAAACAGTTGATATCCAACAACGTACTTGGGAGCAGAGTAGGATTAACCATTGTATGAATAAAATTCCTAGGGGAACAATGCTAAACTGTATTTCTCGTATGGCAACCAAATGCCAAATAATACACAAAACATGACAGAATCATCAAATAATGATAGAGTTATGATCTTACCAGGAACAGAACTGTTGCACAATACTTCAGAACTTCAAGGTTCATTCTAACATCATCCAAGCTCCTGAAAAACCATAGCAAATTAAAGCTTAATTATTGCTTAAAAAGTGAATACAACAATTTACTTCCAGTTTTTGTGAGATATACCTATGCTTCTGCTTCCCAAGTCCAAAATATGTTGCAAGACTAGCCATCTGCAGCGAGAAACCGAGAGTTAGAACAACATGATCAAATTAAAGAAAGGGAAAAACAAAAAGAACAATACCTTCATGTCACCAGCTCTCCTACCAAACCTCTGAGTCAACAATGCCAATGAATCAATTGTACCCTTAGGCTCCGGCGGTGATCTCCCAATCTCAATAAAAGCCTCCCTTACACGAGGGCAATCAAACCTCAGTATATTATGTCCCGCCCAAATCCTCCCTGAAATTCATTGGCATACAAAATACCCTACATAAATCCACCTTATCCATACACCCAATGGATATAAAACATAGGGAAAGAGGAATTGAACTGAGTAATAATACTGACCATGAAGAATGTCGTAGACTGTGTCCGCAATCTCCAAGAAGGCTGGGGCCGACTCAACAGAGTCTGGCGTAATGCCATTGCAACGAACAGACAACGACGAAATGAGAGACGGGTTTGCGGGCCTGACAAGGGTCGAGAAGCTCCGGAGCTCCTCAAGCTTTCTGGGGCAAACCAGTATAGCTCCGAATTCAAGAATAGCAAAACCCTGTCCAGGTTGGGTCGGTACGGTGGTTTCAATGTCAAAAAACGCTATTTCCGATCTGTCATCGCAGGGGTTGACCATCGTCTGTGATCCACAAAAGTCTTCGAGATAAAGCTCGAGTCTTGAAGGGGGTAACAGGGTTTAAGGTGGTTTTGTTTGTTTGGCTGCCGACGAAGGAGATTAAAAGCGCCAATTTGAAGAGTATTGAGCAGGCGTGGGGGCGCGTACTATATAGGAAGAGAGTGGCGTGTGAATTGGAGCTATCTTGGGTTTTGGTTTGCTTCTTCAGGTGAAAAATCACAACTCAAAATGGATTGGTTTTGCAAGACCTAAAGAGGATGGCAAGCAATACGACACGATACGCAAAGGCAAAACGGGGGAATCTTCCATTTTGATACCAGTTGTATGTCGTTTTGGATTAGTTGACTGGCAGCAGGGTTTTCTTTTGCATGTGGTATGTGAATTATTAGTTATTGTATTGTCTTGGTTATAATTCTTTGCTTGCGAGTCCTCTCTTCGACTTTGTACAAATCCTTGCCTTTCTTAGGAAACCATCCTGTGTTTTAGTTGGAGGCAATACCTTAACCACCACGTTTCCAAGTTCTTGGAAGTTCCAACTCCTACGTAACAAGGGTTGTTTGCTACGTACGAATCCGTAATCCCAACTGAAAGTTCCAATCTTACGTAGGTTGTTAGTTGAGGTAACACACAAATGACAAAACATTAGTATAGATTAAGAATGGTGGGAAATGTAACTGGATGACAAGGGAGAAACAGAAAGTTGAGGAAACGGAGTTAAAGGTGCCAATGCCATGGATTATAAATGAAAATATGGTGAATTCTTGGCATACAGTTTCCAGAAAGAGAAAAACTAAGAAACATAAGAAGAAAAAATAGGTGCTTACTGATCCGAAGATTCTGCTGATTTACCGGCAAACAGTGGTTGGAGAGAAGGCGAAGACGGAAGAGACAGAAATATTTAATATGCGGGCAACAGTCATTTATACCAATTTCTGAATTAATAATGTAGTTGCATGTTTCACAAATTAATAAAATTAGAAAAGATTGCAGATTTTTTTTTTCCCAGTTAGACAAACCATGTTATGAAGATCACATATCAAAGACCAAAAACCAACAAAACACAAGTAGTTTTTTTTTTTAATGAAAGGGAAATCTATTGAATCAAAAATATGTACATGGTTCTTGGGGCTTATCCCGATCAAAGTTTGTAATCATAATATCAATATCATCTATACATCCAAAATATCAAAAAATAAATAATTCCGTAGGGTACAACCTATACAAGATCTTATACATTACAGTTTTATCTTAGAAACTAATCAAAGCTCGTAACAGAAGCAAAATCTAATTGAATAGCACTACTGGTCTTCCATATCGTATCATGGTACACATGAATGCCAATCGTGCGACTTTGCTTCTATGACGCGCTCCAGTGTAATCTTTCATAATCTACTTGATGGCAGATAACGTAGATATGAGTCGTGTCAATCCCAGCCATCTCCAAATAGCATTCCAAACTTCACCTGTGAAAGAACACTTAAAGAACAAATGATCAACATTTTCTGATTTAGCATTACAAAATCTGTAGGTTCGGTCTATCTCCAAAAATAATAAATTATCCTTTGACGGCAGTCTATTTCGAAGACTAAGCCATGCAATGAAGGAGTATTTTGGCGGTATGTATTGTGGTTGGGTCGGTCGTGCTAGGCCCAGATCCAGGCTCAAACATAGACGACCTATTCATAAATGGTGACTGCCCACTTAAAAGGGAAGACCTAAACCTAGTAGGTATTTTTCATATATAAATTCATTATCTCATCATGAGAAAGGTACGATTTTCAAGAACCCTATTATTCTTTATTCACTAGCCGCCAAAACTCTCACAAAAGACTAACTTGAGCGTCGGAGGGGCCTATCGGCAGTCAACCCCTGGTGTGTCTTCATTGTTTTGCAGGTGTTTCTGAACCAAAGTCAACCAATCTCATGGATCCAAGCGGCAGCGTCCAGCCCCACCAAAATTCGACATAATCAATTGGCGCCCACCGTGGGGCCGGGCATCAAGGCACCACGTCTAGAAATACTTAGATCAGTCAAGCGGCGGCGACAAATCCTGATGTAGCCGATGTTGCGGCACTTGCACTACAGCGAATGGGTTTACGGTTACCCGCCGCCCTTCCATCGCCGCATTCTGATCACCAGACACATCTTCCATCCTTACACCAAAACCCTAGCATAAACGAGCTACCCCCTCAATGCTCACATCAACATGATCAACCACAACAATCCCAAAACCAAGACCAAGAAGCACAAAGCGTGGCTCTAGAGGATGACGGTCGAACCAGTTCACATCCCCACATCCAATACCCCCTCAACACGAATCCTCCTGCACCACAACCAACCTTCCTCACACAAAGACAAATAGAAGAAGCGGCCAATCTATTGATTCGCCAAATCTTACAATCTCAACTAGGACAGCAGCAAACCCTCACTCAGTAGGTTGGTGTAATGGCCGATCGGCACTCTGCAGAAGTCCTAGAAAAAATCGTGGACCACCGGATCAATATAGCCATGAATTCCCGTCCTGGCCAACCATTAACACAATACAGCTCTCCTTTCATTCCAGAGATCTTGGATAGCCTCCCAGCGGTTGGTACTAATGTTGGACCCCAAAATTTTTCTAATTGATGTTATTAAGCATGAATTGTGTTAATTATATCTTTATGCCTCAGTTTGATTAAATTGGGAATCTTAGCGGTTAATTGAAGTGTATTTGAGTTTAATGTGGTTTAAATAGGATTATAGGGTAAAATGTGTGAAGGCATTATGGGAAGATTACTTAAGTTGGAATAGGTTAAGGCTTGACAAGGAGGGTATTGTGGTCATTGTCCATTCCTTTAGGCTTAAAGAATTAGAAAGAAAGAAAAAGAAAGGAAAGATA
>JANIJH010000007.1:41342028-41352328 GCA_024520975.1 Erythroxylum areolatum | reverse complement strand
ATTATTATTATTATTATTATTATTATTATTATTATTATTATTATTATTATTATTATTATTATTATTATTATTATTTATAAAGTTTGAATTTTATTATTATTATTATTATTTATAAATTTTTAATTTATTATTATTATTATTAATTATTGTTATTATTATTATTATTTATTATTATAAATTTTTAACTTATTATTATTTTAATTTTATTATATGAAATTATTATCTTATTATTATTAATTATTGTTATAAATTTTCTACTTATTATTATTCTTATTATTAATAATATTATTAATATTAATTTTATTATACGAAATTAATTATCTTATTATTATTATTATTAATTTAATTTTACAAAATTTTGAACTTATTATATTATTATTATTATTATTATTACTATTATTACTACTACTACTACTACTACTATTAATATTAATTATTGTTATTATTATTATTAATTATTGTTATAAATTTTCTACTTATTATTATTATTTTATTCTTATTAATTTTATTAATTTAATTATACGAAATTAATTATCTTATTATTATTAATAGTTTTATTATTAATTTTATTATACGAAATTTCGAACTTATTATTATTATTATTATTATGATCATCGTCATCGTCATCATCATCATCATCATCATCATCATCATCATCATCATCATCATCATCATCATCATCATCATCATCATCATCATCATAAATTAATTTATTAACTATTAATTATTATAAATTTTGTACTTATTATTATCATCATCATCATCATCATCATCATCATCATCATCATCATCATCATCATCATCATCGTCATCGTCATCATCATTAATTTATTATTATTATTATTATTATTATTATTATTATTATTAATTTTGTACTTATTATTATTATTATTATCAATTATTGTTATTATTATTAATTAATTATTGTTGTAAATTTTCTACTTATTATTATTCTTTTTATTATTAATATTATTATTTTATTAATTTTATTATACGAAATTAATTATCTTATTATTATTTTTATTATTATTTTTCTACCCATTATTATTATTTATTTTTATATTTATTATTAATTTTATTATACAAAATTAATTATCGTATTATTATTATTATCAATTATTTTTATTATTATTATTAATCATTATTATTAATAATTAATTTTCTTATTATTATTGTGATTATTAAATTCCTTATTATTATTATTATTAATTTTCTTCCTTTTCTTCTTCTATTATTTATTTATTTATTTTTTATTATTATTATACGAAATTTATTTCTTACTGTTATTGTTATTATTATTATTTGTTAACTTTTTTACTAATACAAATCATTCGTTTTAAAATAATCAATTAATTACATCTTTTCATTCATATTATATTGCAGGGGCATTTTCGTCATTGACATTGTTTTTATGTTATGTCCACTGTAATCGAACACATTTCTGTCCTCGAGATGGAGACAGTTTTTTCTGTCCATCATAACCAAATATCTCATTGTCTCCAATTTTTGTTCTGTTCTGTCTCTAAATTTTCGTCTCGTTCCGTCTCTGTATATTGGAGACAATAACCAAACATAGCGTAAGTTAGCATATTCCTATTTTATTTTTATTCCCTAAAAGCTATATGTGTTGAGCCTATTTATAAGGCATTACGATGAATAAGATAGTAGTCAGAATTTTTCATAAAAATAGCTAATCAAAGGCTTGTCGAGGATGAATTTTCTAAGTGGCAATCAAGGTCCAAGAAAAGGGAAGAACTCTAGTAAGGGAAAAGAAGATTTCCCTCTAAGTCATCCAATGACTAGATCCAATGCAAAAACACATATCAAACTAGTCAATAGACCCACCCACTATAACTCACATTACCCATTCTAACCCACGTAAATCTTCTTAGCAACCAAAATGACACCAAGCATATGATAAAGAAATCAAAATTTTCTAAGGCCATCAAATTGTATTCCATTCATCCAAACCTCTCTCTATAGTTCCAAAGTTTGACAAAACTTATAATGCATAGGTCTAACTTAGCATGTACAATTAAATACTATTTTGAATTCTTATGATGATCTAATCTGAACTTGCACAATCAATGTAGCAATAATGCTAATGAGAAGAACAAGAAAACAATAAAAACTATAGAAATTATGAAAGACTCAAGGAATAATCGATAAAACAAACACGTCAAAACAATGAGAAAATATTCTTATAGGAGAGCTTCTAGAAGATTGAACATCGTTATTGCCAGGCCGAGCCTCAAAGTTTTCAAGGTCAACATCACCAGACTCATAATTAGTAAAATGTCCTTTTGCATCATCAAAAGAAAATGCAAGCAAAGCTTTCCTAGTTAATCAACGAATTTATGTCCTAAGCTTCATACTGGGAGTTGCATATTGTAACCAAAATATCAAACTCTGATGGAAGAGTATTTAGAACTTTGTGAACTATATAAGCACTAGGAATATAAATATTCAATGCTTTTAGCTTTCTTTGAAGGTAGATTATCCTAATTATGTAATCCCTCACTCCTTTTGCTCCTATATAACTCATATCAATATAATTCTTATGATACCTATTTTAGTATTAGAAGATTCTTCATAAGACATTGATGAGAAAGTCTCTTGCTATGTTTATCTCTAGAAATCCACTTAACATATGGTTTAGTATGATCTCTTTATGGTCAAACAGAACATCTTATTTAACCTTTTCCAGGCTACATATATTATTCTCTTACCCTGCATTTGGTTAGCATCCTTGTGGGTGAGGACGGTAGACAGAGACACAAAAGTTCTGTCCTTCGTGCTGTTTGCTTGCTGTCCTCAGTCATTTTTGTTCCGTCTTCAGAGGACAAGGACAGAATTTTTTGTTCCTTCCAAAACTGAGGTACAAGAATTCTTGTCCTACGGACAAGAACTGAAAATGTCAAAAATAACCTTCTGAATTACATACGAAACCTAACACATCCCTTGCAACAACAACAACAACAACAACAACAACAACAACAACAATAATAATAATAATAATAATAATAATAATAATAATTAATAATAATAATAATAAGATAATTAATTTTATTTCAGTTACAAGTTAATAATAAGATAATTAACTTGTAAGATAGTTAATTTTTAGGTTTCGTTTTTCAATAAATATGCCTAATTTCTTATTTTATTTCATCGTAATTAACAAATTACATATACAATTCAAATAAATATTGATACAATTATAAAATAATCAATGAATTACATATTTCCAATATATTATACTGCAGGGGCATTTTTATCATTAACACTGTTTTTTGTTCTGTCCACTACAATCAAACACATTTCAGTCCTGAGGACGGGGACAATTTCCTCTGTTCTGTCCACTGCAACCAAACACCTCACTGTCTTCAATTTTTGTTATGTTCCGTCTTCATATTTCTGTCTTGTCCCATCTCTGCATGTTGAAGATGCTAAAAAAACAGACAGTTAGCCTCTAAGCTGATATATGTAGCTACTGCAGTCTATCCATGTTTATAGACATTAATATCTTCCATCTCTAATACAAACTCTAGATCTTGTTTCTATTTATTAAAATTGAAACGAGATCGGGTTTTAATTGTGACATTGTTATTGTTTATAGAGAAGGTGATTGTAAAATTGTCAACGTAATTATCAACAAAAATATAGGATAATAATGATACTTAAAGCCACAGGATAGTATCTATAATGATTATCTTATCATATATATCATGAAACACTTGTGGGCTGAATACATAATACATACATATAAGATCTTCATATAAAAAGCAAACAGAATACACACCATTAACTCTTATGATTCTACCACATGTAGGCGAATATCACTCAAGTAATGACTATCCTCCATCAAATGCCTTTATACACATCTTAAAATCTCACATAAGGCCAACACCTGTAGGTTGAATAACTAAATACAAGACCAAAGACATTCTCAAACATGCAAGCAGAACAATTCAAATACTAACTTGAAAGGCCACTATAGTAATTACATTCTGATTAGTATACAAATTGATCCACAAGCATAAGAGATGCATATGTATGTTATCCTCACATTCAATCATATGGGCACAAATATGTGACAATTGTCCATCCATCAATTAATGCAAAATATTCATGCGCATTCTCATTAACTCATATTTGTACTAAAAACATTATCAACAAACTTTATTTAAGAATTTATGGCAAAGTAATTGTCAACAATGTGATAGTCATGCAATGCAAAATAATAAATGCACCATATAAGATATCAAAACCATATATATCTCTTTTATTTGAAGTCAACTGGATGAAAAATTGACTTAAGTATGCCTTTGTTAACCTTATTTTAAATCTTATTTATTACTAATGAAATAAATTCAGAAAAAATTAAAAAACTGACTTTATGAATTCATAGGACTCTAAAATTGACCATAAATAACTTGAGAAACCATTTTTGTGAATTTTGAAAATTTTAAGTTTCTTTTTTAGACAGGAGCTAAATGTTGAAGCGCATGTAGCTTATCTGTCGTATACCCAAAGACATGCCCCATACTTTACAACGCATGTAAGACATACGCCAGACATGCATATCCTTTTATGTTGCATGTAACACACGTGCCTTACATACAGAAAGGCATCTTGTGCCTCATGGCTCGTGTAATCTAGACATGTAAATGCACCAACTACTTTAGGCATATGGGCGACAAGCATTAGACATGCATCCAATATTTGGTGCAAACATTTGCCAATTGTCTGGCATATGTGTCTCACTCACGCTAGACATTTTTTTTGGTACATCAGATAAGACTAAAAAAAGACTAGTCTTGACAAAAAGCCACTCCATATATCCGCCTGTAATAAGCAAACAAGACCTGGAGAGGGGTCTGGATCAAACCCGAAGCCCCACCAAAGAACCCGATCCTAGTCGAGCAAGAAAGTCAGCACAATGATTTCCTTCACAAAAGGTGTGAGAAAATTTATAGTTAATGCCACAGTCAAGGAAGGACCAAATCCCGAATAATATGAGCATGAGGATGAAAATCAATCGAATCTTGATGGTGAGCCACAATCTTAAGGGCTTCCAACGAATTAGACTTAATATCTAAATATGCACAATCGAGGCAAATAGCCAATTCAATGCTAGAGCGGAGAGCCCATAACTCAGCAGTCATACTAGAGGTGACGCCAATAGAAGAAGAAACCCAGTAATCCATCTACCGGCATAGTCTTGAATTAAGCCCCCAATACTAGCTTTACCTGGATTTCCTTGAGAACTACCATCTATATTGAGTTTCTACCAATGAGTCTGAGGTGGGAGTCATGAAACCAAACTAGATCTTAGGAGGGAAGAAGCAGGAACAAAAGAAGAGAAAGCTTTCTGGTAGTCTGCCCACAGAAAGTGAACTTGAGCAATTTGTCTAGGAACAGACGTTTCCTTAAGTTCAATAATAGCCTTATTGCGAGATGTCCAAATAATCCAAACCACACTGATAAATAACCAAACCGTCTTCTCATGATTAGCTTGCGAACAATGCAAAGAAAGCCAAGCAAATAAATCAAGGTTAAAAAAATTCTGGTCATCAAAAGCTAATAAGAAGTGCAACCAAAGGGGCTTAGAATGAGCACAATCCCACAAAGCATGTAAAGTTGTCTCCATAACAGCACCATAGCGATAGCAAATTGGAGACTCACATAACCCACGGACATACCAGTTAGCATTAATGAAAAGGCGATCCCAAGTTGCGAGCCATAAGAAAAACTTATGTTTTTGAGTCACTTTCAACTTCCAGATCCAATTCCAACCAACCTCACGCTAGACATTACGCATGTTCCAGGCACACCTAAGTGCTTCTTCATGCTAGATCCCTCTTACCACCAAAAAGATTATTTTTTATTATTTTTTGGTATTTTAAAACTAGATTTTGATATATTTTCACCCAAAAAATCACCCAAAGTTCAATTTTCTAACCATTTTACCATGCAATGCTTTTTCAAAATCAATTCAAAAACAAATATGTAATTTATATAAGCAACAACAAATTAATTTCTTCAATTTTCTTATTGATAAATTCAAAAATCTCCATTCAAATTTATACAATAATGGAATCACTCTTATATCACATGTTAAACATAACATGAACTTTAACTATAGGCTTAGCATCAACCATGAACTTGTTTAAATGGAGATAATGTGGAAAATTACATATTTTGCCATCGATTGCTGAATGAATAAGCTCCTCAACGTATGAATAAACTGCTAGAACTTTTGATTAACCTTTACTAAAGTTATATAACTTTATGTTGCTAACATCTTTTTATGTCTTTCCTAATCATGAGTCTCTTAACGGGTTAGAGAAATTGTAAGTTCATTAGCTTACTAAAGCAGATAGTAGGAGAATTTTACAGCTATTTATGGTAATCTTATGAACTTACTAAAGCAGATAGTAGGAGAATTTTACAGCTATTTATGGTAATCTTATTCGGCCTCTGTATTACATGCTAATAAATAACTAGCCAACATTACTAAGGCTTACTTTCCTTACTAGACTTCAACTTATTTAATCAAATCTTTTATTGAGCTTATTTTCTTTAATTCGAATAAAGTTCGATTTTTTTACCTTAATTTTGTAAACTCGTAATTAATAATTGTCCAATAAGAATTTAAAAATTCTAACAGAAAATATTCCACAAATAGTGTAAGAGAAAATAAAATTGAATACGAATATTCGTGCATTATAATTGTTATTATTTATTTTTTAATTCTTGATGAAGTAATATTGCGAGAGTAACTTGACGACATCCAAGGCTCAATCGAGTAAACTTAGTGCAAATGTAATACCGCATCATATTGCATGGAGATTTTGAGGAAATTTTGGTTTACAAATATTCTGCGAGGAGCTATTGAACAATTAATTTAAAGACTAAGCAAGTAATCTTGGTCCTAAGTGCAACAGCATTATTTTAATCGAACTCATTTTAGTAATTTGATAGGTAATCGGACACACATAAATTGAAATTTATTACACATTTAAAAAAAGTGGTATTAGTCAATTTTACTACTGAAACTTTTATTATTATTAAGAAATATAATCCTAAACTTTAATTTACTTTTTAGGTTATATTCTAATTCAAATTAAATAATCTGTAATATATATTTTCATATTTTATTTTTTAAGTATGAAAATGTTGAAAACATTTTTTTGTAATGGTACTTTGTTATGAAGTAAATTTTTATGTTAAATATAATTGATTAATGATTCTAATTTTCTTTTAATTAAAAATGTGTAGCTTTTTTATGAATAGAATTTACAATCTTAATATTTAACTACCATCTATTTCATTCCATTCTTAGTACAAACTGTATAATTTTTAAATTAAAATTTAAAGATAGTAGTATATAGTATAAGAGCAGAAAATTCCTAAATTAAATTTATTGTTTTATTAACTTATTTTTAATGGTGGAATTATTTAATATAAGAGAGTTTTCATGGATTGCAAACAATATTGTTATTTTAAGTAAAGTATTTTATTATTAGGTAAATTTTAAAGTAAAAGATATAAAATTCTTTTGTAATTTTATTTAATATAAAAGTATTCTTATTATTTTAAGATACTATAAAAATACGTTAAAATTCATATTAAAAAGTTTTTATTAAAATTTTATTTAATTAATTAATAAAATAGTATTACAGTAAAAAAAATCAATAATTTTGTCACATTCATAACAATTATTTATGTAATAATTTGTTAAAATGGCTAACAAACACCTTAGTAACATTTTAAAAAAAATTAACATCACAAAGTATTTTTTAATAATAATTTAGAATAACAAAAGTATTTCTTAGAAAGAGTATAACTACGTAAAAGACTTAGGTCTTTTATCCCAAATTTTAATTATAAATTTTTCTATAAAACATGACTATTATTTATTTTCAAAAAATATAAATTTATTCAAGAAAGTATTCTTAAAAACATACACATATTTTTGTTTGTACAAAAGAGTTTTCATTTATTAGAGAAAATGAGAAGAGACCAATGCAATGCCAGCAAAAACAATTTCCATTCCAAATTTCTATTTCTTTGTTCAGTAACGCTTCCCATATTCGTTGGTCCAACAAATTTATTTAGTATATATACTAAGAGCGAGTTAGGATGGACGACCACGCAATCCATCCCACTCGTCTATTTAATCTAACGGCTAATATTTATTTCTCGTCTCTCTTATGTATCTCACACACAGACACTCTCGAATGTTCTTTTTCATCGTCTCTCTTATGCATCTCACACACAGACAGATTCTCTCCAGATCTGCTCTTCCGTGCTCGGATCTTCACACACGGTACGTTTTCGCTCTTTGATTCTCTCTTCCTGATCTCGATTCCTTAGTTTTTAGCTTTGCCAAAATGTCTTTCCAGTTACGTGTTCTGATTCTCTTCTAATTGTCTCCAGATCTGCTCTTCCGTGCTCGGATCTTCACACACGGTACGTTTTCGCTCTCTAATTCTCTCTTCCTAATCTCGATTCCTCACTTTTTAGCTTTGCCGAAATGTCTTTCCGGGTACGTATTCTGATTCTCTCCAGATCTGCTCTCTCCGTGCTCGGATCTTCACACACGGTACGTTTTCGCACTCTGATTCTCTCTTCCTAGTCTCGATTCCTCTGTTTTTAGCTCTTCTCTTGCTTTGGTCTGGCTTCGTTGCTTGTGTAAAGAATGATTCGAGAGCTTAACGACTAATTTCTGGGATATTTAGCTCCCTCTTTCTCTTGTAGTTTATGGGTTTTTTTTCAGTGGGTATCGCCAAATCTGCTCTCTCCGTATATTACGCCATTCTCGCTGGGGGAGAGTGGAATTGGAGATGGAGGTGATGCGTAGGTATATATGTTTTTCCCGATTGTGTTCGGTTAATTCTGTTGTAGAAAGTTTGTGACTTTTAAATTAATTTTTCAGGGATTGTTGTTGGGTGAAAAGATGGGATTTTTTTGGGTTTAACTTTGGGATCGAGTTCTGAAAATGGGGAGGAAATTGTTATGTTGGATTACTTCACTATCGTATAATCTGTGTGAAAACATTCTTTATGTTATATATCTCTAGAATTGATGGATTACTTCACTATCGTATAATCTGTGTGAAAACATTCTTTATGTTATATATCTCTAGAATTGATATGTCATGCACCAAGTTGAAACGCTTTGAATGCAATTTTATCTTATTCATATTTTTGGGCCATTAATTTATTTTTGGTACATGAGAAGTATTGAAAATGTTGGACATCCTTCTACATTTGATGGGAAGCCATTTGCTTGTAACACGTTTTGCCCATATAAGGCCATCTTCTAGGAATTAATTGAAAAAATTGTTGTGGCAATTCATATTTCCAAAACTCATGCATTATTTAAGCCTGTCAAATTTTGTCTCTTGAAATTGGGAACCAATTAATTTTGTTATGTAAAATCGTTGTTATGATTGTTTCAATTTGAAGCTTCTTTATGAAAGCTGTTGCTTTCCATTTATTCTGTATTAGTTGAATTGCAAATTTTGCTGCTAATATATTTTCAAGAATTTTTTTGGTGTACGTGAAAAAATGTGGTTACGTTTCAGATTCTCAATTTGTTTTTATAGTTTCTACCTTATTGCATTGATTTCTTTTAATTGCTGGAGATTAATTGTTTCAGGGCAATTCTATATCAACTACAAAGTACAACTTCTTTACCTTCTTACCAAAAGGGCTGTTTGAGCAGGTAAGCTAATATTTGGAAAAGGAAAGTTTGCTATATTGGACATTTTTTTTACCCTTATGTAATGTTGATTGTGCTCTTGGTTTAATAATGTTTTTAAACATTGTAATTATTGATGAACTGACATCAAGAATGAATTGATTTCAAAATTTCCAAATTTTTTACTTACAATAGCGATGCTTGAAAAAACATTATAGTTAAGTGATTGAGCTCAAGTTCTGTATGGTAAAGTAGTTTCCTCACCTTCCTGTTATTTGAATATCTGAGTCTTTTTCCTGATAGTATATTCTGTTTGCATTCATGGTTCAGGCGCGTGGCCAATTGTTACTTTTTATTGATCTCAATCTTATCAATGACCCCAATCAGGTGTGCTGGTCACACTTATCATTTCTACTAACAAAAATTTTCACTTGATATCATGCTTGATATATAGACATGTTTTACATTGTGTACTTGCCAAGTTGTTGATGCTGATAGATTTCCCAACATTTTCCAGGAAAGGTCTTATGGTCAATGATGGTGTGTGATCTTTTGAGTTTAATTATCATACTTTTAGAACATCATAAGACTT
>JANIJH010000007.1:41241120-41251655 GCA_024520975.1 Erythroxylum areolatum | reverse complement strand
ATATGTTAGTAGTTACCCTACATTATTAATTGTTAACTTTTATTAATTATTATATATTGATATTCAGTATATATGTAACTCTTCGAATGTTAAATATTAACGCCTGTGGCATACATATGTACATATATACATGATGTATGATAATTCAATTAATTATTATTTATTCAATAAACTAAGTAAATTTTAAAATTAATTGATATTATTATTCTCATTATTAATAAAGTTTTAAATTGTCACGACTTGTTAAGTCACAACCGTGCATGTGCTATGAATTGTGAATTAAATACATTGTAATTAGATAATCAATTTATTATAATTACTATTTTTTCTTGTTACCAGGCAATTTATAGCTAAAATTAATAATTAATTATTTAAATAATCAATTAATTAATTCCAACTAATTGATACTATTTTACTTAATTAATTTCCAAATTTGAACTGAATTGAAGTCCAAGGATGCACTTTAGCTGTCACAATGGTGCAATGCCAGCTAATTCATCAGTCTTACGATCATGCTTCTGCACGATCATGCTTCTGCACGATCATGCTTTCCCCAATATTTCTTCAATCTCACGATCGTGCAATTCCTTTAAGAGTTACTTTTTCACCATTGTGCATAAGCACGATCGTGCGACTCTTTTCAAGCTCCAGATTTTCATTTCTTCCTCTTTTTTGCTTAATCTACGATTTCTAACTTACGTCTTTACTATTTTCTTTTCATTTTTACTTTCATTTACACCTCAACTTATTCCAATACAAATTAAAAATATACAACTGATTTAATCTCAAATTAATCTAAATTTCATTTAAAAAATTATAGTTAATAATTAATAATTACTAGGTAAATAATATTTATTAAATATAATTGATTAATAATTTATCTACTAATTAAATAGTGATTAATAGATTGATTACTTATTAGTGTCACTATGACAAAGATAATTTTTTCATTTCTTAATTTATCACATTTAAAGTCTAGTTAATTAATTAATTTTAATATAATTCATAATAATTATTATATAATAAATTCATTGATTTATTAAATGATACTTTAATTACAAATGGAAATTTACGGCTGATTTAATTTTAAACTAATCTAAAATTGATAAAATAATCATAGTTAATGATTAATAATTACTAGAAAATAAATTTTATTAAATATAATTAAAAATAAATTATATATAATTAATTTACTAATTAAATTATAATCGATAGATTGATTAATAATAATAATTATTATTATTAAATTAATCAGGTATAAATTCACAGGCGCGAATTAAGTGTCACTATGACAAAAAAAATTTCATTTCTTAATTAAAAATACTTAATGTATAGTTAATTAATTATTTTTGGGATAATAAATAATAAGTCAAATATAATAAATTCAATGATGTATTAAATTAAACTTGATTTATAAATTAATTATTTATCATCAACTCTTAAGGTTATTAAATTGTAATTAATAATTATTAATACATTATTAATTAATTGATGTATTAAATTTTTATTAATAGATTAAGTAGTTAGTATTAATATTTAATATATACGTTAGTGATGACCTTGCATTATTAAGTGTTAATTTTTATTAACTCTTATATACTAATATTCAATATATATGTAGCTCTTCAAATGTGAAGCAGCCACACCTGTGACTTGGCCTGATCCTCATGCACGGTTGTGACTTACAGGTTTCTTAATTAATACCTATATGATGTTATAACATTTTTTATTAAATATTTAATGAATTAATTTAAATATCATTACTTTGTTGATTAATTATAACATAATTAATAGATTAATTAATTACAACACACTTAACACATATTAAAATATAACTAATTAATTAAAATGCAATTAATTAATAAAACAATTAAATATTTTTGTTAAAATTAATAATAATTAAGATATCATAAATTAGCTGATTTGATAAAAGATAAATTATCTATAAGTTAATTATCCATGATTAATTGTTAAATTTATTTAGCTATAATTAATCATAATTAATGTATAATTAAATAATTGATGCATTAAAATATAATTAATTGATTAAGTAGTACATGTTCATGTTTAGTATATATGTTAATCAACAAATGAATAATATTTTAAATAATAATTTATTTATTTAAATCGAAGTTATAGGCGTGATTACTTTATATATATATGTACTCAGTCTTTATATATATATATATATATATATATATATATATAGTAAATATTAGTATATAATAATTAATAATGAGTAAAATATATAGTAAATATTAACGTCAACTACTTAATAAATTAATTATATTTTAATACATATATTATTTTATTATAAATTAATTATTATTAATTAGAGCTTAATAAATTTAACAGTTAATGATTAATAATTAATTTATAAATAAATTATATTTTCATAAAAAAATTTATTTGCTATATTTGAACTATTATTACTGATATCAAAATTAATTAATTAGTTAATTAAATAATTGTATTTAAACTAATTGATTCTATTTTTTTATATGTGTTAAACATATTCTAAAAATTTAATCAATTAATTATTTTATAATTAAATAATTCATAATTTACTTATGAATTTAGATACCCATCAAATTTGGTGGAGAGAAAAGAAAATGTGTGACGAGTTCATGCTCTAAATTTCAAGTGAATAAGAATTGGGATGTTTAAAACTGTGATATATATCTATACTCACTATCACGATCATACGTATGCATACTCGCGCAATTCCAGGTCATTCGTCGATCTCAGGCACGATTGTGGTTTTCCTTATATCTCATCAATGTCATGATCGTGCTTATGCATGATCGTGCAAATCCTTAGAGGGTTACTTTGTCACAATCATGCAGCACTTCTGAAGTTGCTATTTTTACAAAACAACATTTTTCTTCACTTCTTCTCATTTGCTTAATCTATGATTTCTAACTTATGTCTGAATATATATATATATATAGCTTCAGTAGTGATGCTTGTGACTTAATATTTACTAGCATGCACAACCATGCTTGTCATTTTGTTTTTCTTGTTACTGGGTAATTAACACCAAAGTGATTTTTTAAAATTGTTCATTAAATAAATAATTATTTATTTAAGATATTATTAATTACTTGATTAATTATAACATAATTAACTTATTGATTAATTATAATATATTTAACACATAAAGAAAATATAATTAATTAATTTAAGCATTGTTGGACCCCGTTTCCAAAGCCCAACTATCTGAAATATCATAAAAAGTGAATGTATTTCCCTATAGGGTTTTTCAACGCAATCTCATTAGCCCTCATCAGCTCATCTTCATTCTCATAACATCCAAAAGTTTCCTATTTAATCAATAGGTATACGCCAATCCATTCTCATGTTTATACCGTCAATCATCACCCTAACATATCACTCATTTTTATTTTCTCTACTAAGTACATTTCAAGTTCACTTCAAGCCTAATTGTATTATAGGAAAGTTCCCTTGCCAGACACGTGCCCACATCCCAAGTGACATCCAGACACGCGTCCCATAAGAGTGGGGAGCTCACACCAATCAATCAGCAAAATTTCAAATTTACTTCTCTAGGACAATTGTAGCTCCATGTATCTAGTTTATTTTCAAATAAGAACCATCCCATTCGGAGCTCTATAGATTAAGATATAATTAAAAAACCAAAGTATGTTCATAACCAATTCATGCTCTTCCAACCAATACCCTCACTTTCTTTCCACTAATATTTTTCAACAACACCAAAAGCTACCAATTTTTATGGATAGATAAAGGAATGTGTTAGGAATCTATTGCTTCAAAAATTAAGTCATTTGGAGGTCAGATGACAAAGTTATGGCCAAAAGAGTCAAACATGTTCAGGTTTGGAAAAACCCTGCGCGTCACGATCGTGACTTTCGCAAATTTTTGCAGAGTCAAGATCGTGACTCTTCATTTTTCTTCTACCAGACCTGTTTTGGAAAAATAGACATAACTTTCACTAGAGATGTCGGATTCAGTTCATTCTGGGACTATTTCAAAGAAAACTTCTAGACCTACAACTTTCATAGAAAGGGGTCAAAATTTCAATTTAATGTAGTTGTCCCATATGTACACCCCTTGTAGCATTACTAACTTATAATGAACATATCTCCCAACTCTGATATCCAAAAATTTCATACTTTATATCATTGGAAAGATAGAAAATAATCTACAACTTCTAAGAAGACAACTTTGCCTGATTCATCCTAGATCAATACAGTTTTTCCCCTAAAGTCTGAATACAAATTCTTACCCCTGTGAAAGCTTGAACATGCGATGCACAAACTTTAACAGTCATGAGCAAAAATGCAATCATATTTCATTATCATCAAAAGATAAGGGTTTCACAAAGCTTCAATGGGCATTCCTAGCCATAATACAACATTTTGCATGATCCCAAAATACAAAGGGGTACTTGAACAAATAATACTTGAAATGTGACTAAAGCCTCATGTTTACAAAGTCTAGCTTAAAATACAAAAATATGCCTAATCGAAGTGATGCCTTGACTCTCTTTCAATCGATCTCTTACTCGTCACCTGAATATGGGAAGGAGAATGGAGGTGAACTTAAAAGCTCCTGGGTAACAAGTTTATAACAGATAACAAGCAAAACCTTGAAATTGTTCATGTGTTATAGAAAATTAATATTGAATTGATAAAAAGCATAGTTATCAAGCAATTCATAAACACATAAATCATGCATTCATCAAACTTGTCAACACATTCTAATCACATAAGCACATCATAATGGTTTGGGTACACTACAAGAAAAGTTTTAAATAGCGATAGAATATTGCCGACGGTAAAGAAACCGTCGGTAATTACCGACGGATATATTATATCGGTCAGAAAAGTTGTCCAAAAATGGAAAAGGCGGGAATAATAAAATTGTAGTTTGGCAACGAACTTTATGTCAGTAATTTAGTCGCTAAAAGCATCGTCTTCCCTACTGAAAGCTTGAAAGTTTTTAATTATAACAAAATGAAGTACTATCGCAATGTGTAACAAAATGTTGTACTACACATTTTCACATAATGGTCCTGTATAGCCGTGAATAGAACGTACTATCCCAATCCCACATAATGGTCTTGCATAGCCATAAACTTAGGGGAGTCCGTGAAGGAGCTCCATGCTTCTAGTAGGGAGGAGGGAGAAGCCTTTAGCAAAGTGCACTTGACATATAGAATGGACTACCACAAACCCATATAACATATAATTCATAGCATAAACATTTTGGCCCAAATGGCATATTTCGAAAACTTGTTTTTTATGAGCATGAAATATTTTGAAAACCATTTCTATGTCCATTTCACAATTCATCAACCAGATTCACATACCAAACATATGGCAATTTCTCAAATCATTCAAAAGCAATAAATGCAATATTTATGAAGCAATTGAAAACATTTTATTCTCTTGATTTAAAAGAAAACTTTAATGGCTTATTAATTCTATTATAAACATGTAACCCACCTTGAATTCCTTGCTTTAAAACTTGCTAAAAAATGCCTCTCCTTTTTGCTCCTCTTGTCTCTCTTGATTCCCTTAACATTGACAAAATTCCCAATTCAATAGGAACTCCAATTTAAGGACCCAAAGAAACATATGCATAAAATTGATCCCAAAAAGCTTAAACTCATGCATTTCCTAAGCTTCTTGAACTAAAATCCATCCAAAAATCCAAAAGATTCAAAATGGGCTTACCTTGACTCTTCACCAAATAAGAAGATATTTAGCTCTAATGGAAGCTCTTATCTTCCTCTTCATTTTTCTCTTCTTGAACTACCTCAAAATCTCTCTTGAACGCTAAGAAAAATTGAAACCTAACTCAAACTTCCTTCTTTTCTCTATTCTCCACGACACTCTCTTCTTTCTCTCTTCTATTTTCATTCTTCTCCCTCAATTCATGTTTTCTCCTCCTCTTAAATGCAAGATTACATTTTCATCTTCCAATCCTACCCTTAATGAGTGTGCAATGTCTATTTTACCCTTCCTTATATGCCTTATGGTTTTTATCCTTAAGTGATCTTCCAAAAATGCCCTCATCAATACACTCTTTCTAATTTAATTCTGCCAACCTGTATAATAAAAATCCTACTAACATTTACATAATAATTAACTCCAAAAATTAATCTATCAAGACCTTGAAATTTTATTTAAATCATGCTTATTCTTCAAGAAAAAAAATTCGAAGGCCAACAAGCATGATCAATTAGTTAACTATACAATAAGTGATTGCTTAATCAACTAAAATATAATTTCATATTTAATGTAGTTGTAATTAATTTAAATATTATTAGTTGATTTAAAATTTACTATTAAATATAATTATAATGTTTGGCTAACTTATAAATTAAGTATAATTCAAACATGCTTTAATGTCAATGGGCTTAATAAAGTTAAATCTCTTTATTAGTTTTATTTTTGTTATTATTAATTTTAAATTATAACATGTTTTTATTAATTGATATGATTAAATAATCGTATGTTATGTAATAACTAATTATTATTATTATTATTATTATTATTATTATTATTATTATTATTATTATTATTATTAATCATACATTAGTCACAATTATGCATATTATTATAATTTGTTAAATATTATAAATTAAAGATCAAATAAACATAAAGTAAAGAAAATGTTTGTTTTGATATTTTAAGATGTGAACGAATTTTGAATAACTAGTTAATCAATTTGCACAAGTTTAATAAAGATAACTGTTATATGCCACAAGTAATTAACGCTTATGATCCAAGTAATAAAATTTGACGGTTGTGATTTAACAATAAAAAAACCATCATGCGGATATGTAGAGTTTTGAAGTTTAAGAAAACAAGAAATTAAAACATCACAAGTACACAACTTACATGGTTATTTTAGTGTAAGAAAAAGAGTCTATAACAGTTTAGGTTTTCTGTTATTATCATTAACATGTGCACTTGACTGGGTTGTTGATTCACCATCGCTAAACCTTTTATGAAGACATTGTCTAACTGTTGAAGAAGATTCAACAATATCTTCTGAAATTATAAGAAAACAAAGTATGTTAGTTATACAATATATAAGGAAATTTTTGGATAAAAATGGTAAATAGATAAATAAAGATGATAATATAATTAAAGCTAAAAAGAAGTTTACATATTTTGATAAAGATAAAAATGGAAAAATTGAATGAATAAATAAGAACAAATACAAATTGAATGAATAAATAATGGCGAATACCTGAAATTGGTACAGGTGTAATGTCAACAGTGTTATTTTCATCATCAGTTGAAATTTGATTATCTTTTCCAATGGAAGTTGAAGCCTTTTCCAATTCGTCACCATTGATTTCACGGTAATACATAACAGTGAACCGTTGTCTTTCTTCCGATGAGGGCATGTGTACAGGTTTGATATGAAAAAGAAATGTCTTGTTTTTTAATTCTGCATACACTTTTTCCAGAGGAAGTTCCATATTCTTATTATGGAAAGGTTAAAATGTTAATTGTTAGCCATATAATAATGATATTATAATTATCACTATATTAAATCGCATCTGTAATAAGTCAAAAACGTATAACATGGCGGTAATATTCCATAGCTTCAATTGCAGTGAACTTGAGAAGTTTTTTAGCGAGTTCACCAAAAATAGAAGCTATGATAGTCCCCATTTCATCATTCAAATCCATGTCATAGCGGCATCTATATTTGCAATAAAAAGTTAATTAGAATATATATGTTAATAAGATATATTGGAAGGTTGTATAACAACGAGATCTACTTCATGGGTGAAGAATTGCCAATGGCGTGAGTTAGAAGTCACACTCGTGAAGAAGGTAGGTGTCACGGGTGTGATTTATAAGTCACACTCATGATGAAGGTCTCACGGGTGTGATTTAGCATGTTACAACCATTGCATCCAAATACAAAATGTTAAAATGTTGGAAAAAAATTCTGCACATATAAAGTCGACGAGAAGAATAAGGCAGTAAATTGAAAAGAGAAAAGAAAAAAAGGAAAACATAGGTTTAGCAGGATGTTTTTCTTCGCAATTATTACAAGTGAATGGAAAACTCCATAATTAGCAATTGTAGAATGAAAGCATTTGTTAAATGCCATCTACCAGCATGTTTGTAAGATGTGTTGGAAGGAAATATCAACTTAAATCCATATTGTCTGCAAATATATAATAAGATTTTTATTAAATAAATCAATATCAAATAATCAACATTCATGAGAATATAAAATGTATTTACCTTACTGGTAGAATTCAAGAAGATGGTTTTGGTAATTTTCTGATGCAATCCGAAAGATATATCATGATTATATCTCAGATAAGCTTGTTGGTTAATAAGGGTTTTAAGTTCCTTATTATTTCGTCATGCCCTAGAACATAATAATTATAAATATAAAAGCATGAAAATATTATAAAATTTGTGTATAATTTGATTGATCATTGAAGTAAAGATAAGGTAGTACCAATTTTTAAGCTCTGCAACTTCTTCTATTGGTGGATCAACAAGAATCGCTAAGTCAAACTAGGTGAATAATGCAACACCTAAAATTTTTCAGTTGTAAGCTAAAAATAAAATAGAAGGATAAGTAATAAAATGTAATAGGATGATGAAGAAAAAACAAAAATACCATTATAGAAGTTGACTTTTAGTCTGCGACACATTTATCAGATAAGAATGTAAGGATTTGGCAATTTGCTACCCCTTATTAGTAACGCAAGAATTCCACATTGACAGTATAATTGTTTGTTACCTAATAAAAAAAAGAAATGTCAAAAAAAAGAAGCAAAAATTATCTCAGTTTTGGTGAAGTATAAAGAATAACAGAGAATTTAAATTACTGCTTGTTGGCATGAACGGATTTTTGCACAGTTGAATGTTTGCCATCTTTGTTGATTTCTTTCTGATCCAAGACTTGAAGAACCATATCCAAAATATCTATCACGTGTTAAATATAAATATCATTAAATTCAACAAAAAGAAATAGTCAACATTGTTTAAAGAAATAAATTAAGGGTCTAACCAACTGACTTTTCCTTGTCGTTTATGCAGTTGATAAAATTGCTAAAAGGTGTGTACTTAAATTTCATGGGGATGATGACATCATCATCTAGTACAGGTTCAATGACAGTGTGACTTGTAATTTTCCATTGTATTTGTAAGTCTTCAGTTTGATATTGAAGTGGAATTGCCTTCACAACGACATTACAAATAATATATTTTTTACATGGTTGCAGAATATGGCTCATTCGTTGGATATCATTGTTGAATGTAATACCTTCAACTTGTGATCCCTGTTAATAGTAAAGAAATTGTTAACAATTAAGTTTAAAAAATAAACATTTTGAATGAAGAAAGTGTAATTGTCATACCTCAGAATCAATAAAGATAAACTTTTGTCTTTTTGATGGTGTGTTAGGTGATGCAATAACATGTTTTTCTTAGATAATAATTTCACATGACCACCATTAAGCACTAGGAAAAATATCCTTAATGAATAAACGTTTTTCCATCTTGAAAATTTTGTGTAATAAATTAATCAGGAGAAAAGAATGTACTTTATATGAAATGAAATTATATCAACTTGAATAAAACAATTAATATACCTTCTGGCAAGTTTATATTTTATAATTTAACTAAATTCAAATATTTCATGGAATACAATACTTCTTGTCTTTTGATCAAACTTTGAAGATTCAAAAGTTCCCGGAATAATTAGAACTTTAACTGATTCAGGAGTGCGAGCTCTTGACAGAGCTATATGCAATTGTCCATGTGAGAATACAGGCTGACGGAGATAAATTCCCATATAATCAAGTGTCTGATCTTGAGATTTGTTTATGGTCATTGCAAAACACAAACGAATAGGGAACTGTGTTCTGATAAAAGGTATTCCATTTTTTTCATTCTCTGAAGATTGTAAGGGAATTTTAGGTATAAAAAATAATTTTTCTTTGTGAGTTCTAAAGATAATTTCTACAGAAATTGTATGATCTTTTAGTTGTCTGCATATTAACCTTGTCCCATTGCATAGACCCTTAGTTGGATTCAAATTTTTTAGGAGTATAATCGAGGAGCCTTCTTTGAGTACGAGTTTGTGGGGAGGTAGGCCTTTTGGATTTAAAGAATTCAGAAAATCTTCATAATCTGCTTGATATCTTCGATCAACCGTTTTGTGAAAACTTATGTATGAATGCATATTTCCTGACAATCTGTTAATCATTTCTCATTAATTTCATCAACACAACTATTTTTTGGACACAACACACATCTATTTATCATCTGGTATGGATAAGACGAATATAAGCTGTAACATCCCATTACCTGTGGGAAGGTTAGAATGGTAAATGTGAGTGATTATGAGAATTAGAAATGCATCCCCATGTTCATGCATAGTATGTCACACACCTACATATGAATAGTGAAGTCACGGCATATAAAAATAATTGTACATGCATTCATGAATAATTCCGGGTATAATTAGATTGAGTTATGATTTTTGGGTGTTTTAAGAAT
>JANIJH010000007.1:41219299-41241020 GCA_024520975.1 Erythroxylum areolatum | reverse complement strand
GTATATAATAATTAATAATGGCAAAAATATATAGTAAATATTAACATCAACTACTTCATAAATTAATTATATTTTAATACATCTATTATTTAATTATACATTTATTATTATTAATTAGAACTGAATAAATTTAATAGTTAATGATTAATAATTAATTTATAAATAAATTTTCTTTTCATAAAATAGTTTATTTGTTATATTTTAATTATTATTACTGATATCAAAATTAGTTAATTAGTTAATTAAATAATTGAATTTAAACTAATTGATTATGTTTTTTATATGTGTCAAATATATTATAAAATTTTAATGAATTAATTATGTTATAATTAAATAATTCATAATTTCCTTGTGAATTTAAATCCCCATCAAATTTGACGGGGAGAAAAAAAAATGTGTGACAAGTTCATGCTCCAAATTTCAAGTGAATCAGAATTAGGATATTCAAAACTGTGGTATATCTCTACACTCACTATCACAATCATGCGTAAGCACGATCGCGCAATTCCAGGTCATTCGTCGATCTCACAATCGTGCTTGTGCATGATCATGGTTTTCCTTATGATCGTGCAAATCCTTTAAGGGTTACTTTGTCACGATCGTGTAGCTCTTCTGAAGCTCCTACTTTTACGAAACAACATTTTTCTTCACCTCTTCTTCTCTTTTGCTTTATCGTTGATTTCTAACATATGTCTATAATATTTCCTCTTCATTTTTACTTTCATTTCACCTTGACCTATTCTAATATAAATCAAAATCTACAACTGATTTAATTTGTAATGAATCTAAAATTTATAAAAATAATTACAACTAATGATTAATAACAATTAGATAAATAAAAGCTTTTAAAATATAATTAATTTACTAATTAAATTATAATTAATAAATTGATAACTTATTATTATTAAGTTAACAAATTGTAAACTCACATGTGTGAATTAAGTGTTAGCGTGATAGAGATTTTTTTTCATTTCTAAATTTAATATATTTAAAGTATAGTCAGTTAATTAATTTTGATGTAATAAATAATAATTAAGATATAATAAATTTATTGATTTATTAAATTATACTTTATTTTTAAATTAATTATTTATCATTAACTATTAACTTTATTCTGGCATAATTAAAAATAATAAATATATAATTAATTGATTGATGTATTAAAATATAATAACTAGATTAAGTAGTTAATCTTAATATTTAATACATATCTTAGTCATGACTACGCATTATTAATTGTAAATTTTTATTAATTATTAAACGCTAATATTAAGTATATATGTAATTATTGAAATGTTAAGTAGTCATGCCTGTGACTATCAATCAAGTCACAGGCGTGCTCGTCATGCACGGTTTTGTGCATTTTATTCAGTTTTTCTTGTTAAGAGTTAATTAACACCTATATGATGTTATAAAATCTTTTATTAAATAGTTTATTATTTATCTAAAACTCATCAGTTTGTTGATTAATTATAACATAATTAATTGATAAATTAATTATAATATAGTTAATATTTGCTCTGTAATTAATAATATCTAACAAGTAATAATAATATGCACGATTGTGATTAATATATAAATAATAATAATCATAATTGCATAATTTATGGTAATTTAATAATAACAATGAATAAAAACATGTAATAATTTTAAATTAATAATAAGATACCTTCTACTTATTAAGATTAACTGCGAGATTTAACTTTATTAAGTCCATTGACATTAAAGCATGAGTGAATTATACTCAATTAATAAGTTAGCCGAAGATATAAATTTTATTTAATAAAAATTTATAATCAATTAATAATATTTTAATTAATTAGATCAAGATTAAATATGAAATTATATTTTAATTGATTAGGAAATCACTTGTCATATAGTGAATTAATTGATTATATTTAAATTAATTAATTATATTTTTATATGTGTTAAAAATAATATAATTAATCGATCAGATAATTAAATAGTAGATGCATCAAAATATAATTAATTGATTAAGTAGTTGATGTTAATATTTAATATATATGTTAGTTATTATTAATTATTATATACTAATATTTAGTGTATACATAGGTACTAAGTATATATATATATATATATATATAGCTTGAGTAGTGATGCCAGCAACTTAATATTCACTGGCGTGCACAATCATGCTTGTTATTTTGTTTTTCTTGTTATTGGGTAATTAACACCAGCGTGGCCTTTTTAAAATTGTTCATCAAAATATAATTAATTGATTAAGTTGTTGATGTTAATATTTAATATATACGTTAGTCATTATTAATTATTATATACTAATATTTAGTGTATACATAGGTACTGAGTATATATATATATAGCTTGAGTAGTGATGCCTGCAACTTAATATTCACTGGCGTGCACAATCATGCTTGTCATTTTGTTTTTCTTGTTATTGGGTAATTAACACCAACGTGACTTTTTTAAAATTGTTCATCAAATAAATAAAAAATTATATAAGATATTATTACTTAGTTGATTAATTATAACCTAATCAACTGATTGATTAATTATAATATATTTAACACAAAAGAAAATATAATTAATTAATTTAAACGTGATCAATTATTTAACTATACGATAAGTGATTGTTTAATCAACTAAAATATAATTTCATATTTAACGCAGACTTAATTAATTTAAATATTATTAGTTGGTTTAAATTATATCATTAAATATAATTATAATGTTCGGCTAGCTTATAAATTAAGTATAATTCAAACATGCTTTAATATCAATGGGCTTAATAAAGTTAAATCTCTGTATTAGTTTTATTTTTGTTACTATTAATTTTAAATTAAGATATGTTTTTATTAATTGATATAATTAAATAATCGTAAGTTAAGCAATTACTAATTATTATTATTATTAATATTAATCATATATTAGTCATAATTGTGCATATTGTTATCATTTGTTAAATATTATAAATTAAAGATCAAATAAACCTAAAGTAAAGAAAATGTTTGTTTTGATATGTTAAGATGTGAACGAAATTTGAATAATTAGTTAATCAATTTGTACGACTTTAATAAAAATAACTGTTATATGCCACAAGTAATCAACGCTTATGATCCAAGTAATAAAATATTGAGGATTGTGATTTAACAACAAAAAACATCATGAAGATATGCAGAGTTTTGAAGTTTAAGAAAACAAGAAATTAAAACATCAAAAGTGCACAACTTACATAGTTATTTTACTTTTTATGATAGTTTAGATTTTTTGTTATTGTCATTAATGTGTGCATTGAACTGTGCTGCTAGTTCACCGTCGCTGAATCTTTTATGAAGACACTGTCAGACTATTGAAGAAGATTCAACAATATCTTTTGAAATTATAAAGAAACAAAGTATGTTAGCTATACAATATATAAGGAAATTTGTTTTGAAAAATATGGTAAATAGATAAATAAAGATGATAATATAATTAACGCTAAAAAGAAGTTTACATATTTTGATAAAGATAAAAATGGAAAAATTGAATGAATAAATAAGGACAAATACAAATTAAATGAATAAATAATGACGAATACTTGAAATTGGTACAGGTGTCATGTCAGCAGTGTTATTTTCATCATCAGTTGAAATTTGATTATCTTTTCCAATAGAAGTTGAAGCCTTTTCTAATTCGTCACCATCGATTTCACGATAATACATAACAATGAACCATTGTCTTTCATCCAGAGAAGGAACACATACAGGTTTGATATGAAAAAGAAATGTCTTATTTTTTAATTCTGTTTACACTTTTTCCAGAGGAAATTCCATATTCTTATTATAGAAAAGTAAAAATGTTAATTGTCAGCCATATAATAAAGATATTATAATTATCACTATATTAAATCGCATCTGTAATAAGTCAAAAAAGTATAACGTGGTGGTAATATTCCATAGCTTCAATTGCAATAAACTTGAGAAGTTTTCAGCAACTTCGCCTAAAGTAGAAACTGCGATAGTCCCCGTTTTGCCAGTCAAATCCATGTCATAGCGGCATCTATATTTGCAATAAAAGTTAATTAGAATATATATGTTAATCAGATATATTGAAAGGTTGTACAACAACGAGATCTACTTCACTGGTGAAGAATTGTCAAGGGTGTGAGTTAGAAGTCACACTCATGAAGAAGGTAGGTGTCACGGGTGTGAGTTATAAGTCACACCTGTGAAGAAAGTGTCATAGGCTGACTTACAAGTCACACTTGTGAATAAGGTCTCCCGGGTGTGATTTAGCATGTCAACACCGTGACATCCAAATACAAAACCCCAAAACGTTGGAAAAAAATATACACATATAAAGTGCCCGAGAAGAATAGGGCAGTAAATTGAAAAGAGAAAAGGAAAACTTAGGTTTAGCAAGAAGTTTTTCTCCGCAAGAATTACAAGTGAATAGAACTCCATAATTAGCAGCTGTAGAACAAAAGCATTTCTTACATGCCATATACTAGTACTTTTGCAAGATGTGTTAAAAGGAAATATCAGTTTTAATCCATGTTGTCTGCAAATATATAATAAGATTTTTATTAAATAAATCAATATCAAATAAGCAACGTTCATAAGAATATAAAATGTATTTACCTTATTGGTAGAATTCAAGAAAATGATTTTGGTTTTTTCTTATGCGATCTGAAAGATATATTAGGATTATATCTCAGATAAGCTTGTTGGATAATAAGGATTTTAAGTTCCTTATAATTTCATCGTGCCTTGGAACATAATAATTATAAATACAAAAGCATCAAATATTATCAAATTTGTGTATAATTTGATTGATCATCGAAGTAAAGATAAGGTAGTACCAATTTTTAATCTCCACAACTTCTTCTATTGGTGGATCAACAAGAATCACTGAGTCAAACCAGGTGGATAATGCAACACCTAAAATTTTTCAATTGTAAGCTAAAAATAAAATAGAAGGATAAGTAATAAAATGTAATAGTGTGATGAATAAAAAACAAAAATAACGTTATAGGAGTTGGCTTTTAGTCTTCGACACATAATTATCGGATAAGAATGTAAAGATTTGGCAATTTGCTGCCCCTCATTAGTGACGAAAGAATTCCACATTGACAGTATAATTGTTTTTTGCCTAATAAAAAATAAATGTCAGAAAAAGAAGCAAAAATTATCTCAATTTTTGTGAAGTATAAAGAAGAATAGAGATTGTTGGTAAGAACGAATTTTTGCACAGTTGAATGTTTGCCATCTTTGTTGATTTCTTTCTGATCCAAGACTTGAAGAACCACAACCAAAATATCTATCACGTGTTAAATATAAATATCATTAAATATAATAGAAAGAATGATCTGCTTGTGATTCTAACTTTTCAAAATCATGTATTCGCAAACCAAAAAGGAATCCATATATTCTAAATCAACCCAAGATGCAAGAAATATGAAGCAAATAAGCTGATTTTATTGCTGCAATAGAATAAAATTACAGAAAAACAGGAATATGGAAAATAATTTCCTATTTGCTCCCCCTTAAACAAAACAAAGACAAACTTATTTATAGATAACACGCACTGCTGTTCTATGATTTGTTCATAACAAAAATCCCAAAAATCTCGCTTGCCATTAGTGCCGCTTGACTAGTTCACTTGATATAAAGCTATTGCAGATTTGACAGTGGAGAACCAACAATTTCGTGGGTTTGTTCTTCACAAAAGAAAACATTATTCAAGACTTTGTGCCTTTAATTACACTAAGAGCCCATTAACTATCAAAGCCCAACAGATCATCCCTGATCAAAGAAATAGTCAACATTGTATAAAGAAATAAATTAAGGGTCTAACTAACTGATTTTTTCTTGTCATTTATACAGTTGATAAGATCACCGAAAGGTGTGTAGTTAAATTTCATGGGGATGATGACATCATAATTTGGTACAGGTTCAATGACAGTGCGACTTGTAATTGTCCATTGTATTTGTAACCCTCAGTTTGATAGTGAAGTGGAATTGCCTTCACAAAGACATAACAAATAATATATTGTTTACACGGTTGCAAAATATGGCTCATTCGTTGGATATCATTGTTGAATATAATACCTTCAACTTGTGATCTTTGTTAATAATAAAGAAATTGTTAACAATTAAGTTAAAACATAAACATTTTGAATGAAGAAAGTGTAATCATTGTACCTCAGAATCAACAAAGATAAACTTTTGTCTTTTCGATAGTGTGTTAGGTGATGCGATAACATGTTGTTTTTCTTAGACAATAATTTCACATGACCCTCATTATGCACCAGGTAAAATATCCTTAATCAATAAATGTTTTTTATCCTGAAAATTTTGTTTGATAAATTAATCAGGGGAAAAGAATGTTTTTTAAATGAAATGAAATTATATCATCTTGAATAAAATAATTAATATACCTTCTGAAAAGTTTATATTTTATAATTTGACTAATTCAAATATTTCATGGAATACAATATTTCTTGTCTTTTGATCAAACTTTGAAGATTCAAAAGTTCCTAGAATAATTAGAACTTTAACTGATTTAGGAGCGCGAGCTCTTGACAGAGCTACAAACAATTGTCTATATGAGAATACAGGTTGATGGAGATAAATTCCCACATAATCAAGTGTATGACCTTGAGATTTGTTTATGATCATTGCATAACACAAACGAATAGGGAATTGCGTTCTAACAAAAGGTATTCAATTTTTTTCATTCTCTGAAGATTGCAAGGGAATTTTAGGTATAAAAACTAATTTTTCTTTGTGTGGTCCAAAGATAATTTCTACCATATAATCTTTTAGTTGTCTGCATATCAACCTTGTCCCATTGCATAGACCCTCAGTTGGATTCAAATTTCTTAGGAGCATAATCGGGGAGCCTTCATTGAGTAAGAGTTTGTGCGGAGGTAGGCCTTTTGGATTTAAAGAATTCAAAACATCTTCATAATCTGCTTGATGTCTTGGGTCAATCGTTTTGTCAGAACTCATGTATAAATGCATATTTCCTGAAAATTTGTTAATCATGATCTCATTAATTTCATCAACATAGCTATTTGTTGGACACAGCACACATCTATTTATCATCTGGTATGAATCAGATGAATACAAGCTTAGGTCAGGGAAGATGTTTTCAAGTAACTTGGTGGAGGTAAGGGTGCATCAGAAAGATGTAATTGTATTTATTTTTAAAAAAAAAGGAAAGTAAAATATATAACAAAAATGTGTTAACCTATTAAGAGACTCATTCTTGCTATCATAAGGAATAACCATTTGTTTTGGCAAGCATATTTGATCTTGATTATCAACTGGTTCGGTGCCTTCTCCTACACGTAATAAAAATTCACAAAAAGCTGGATTTGATATAGCTCTCATATTTGTTGTCAAATAAAATTTACGCAACTGTCGACAAAGATGTGAATTTAGAAGACTCGAATCAATAAGTTGTTTTACAGCTTAGTCAATAATGGGTAATGTTTGACAAAATCCACCATCAAATACAACAATTTTCATCCAAAAGGTTCATTAGAATCTATAATATCTTGACGCAAATTATGAAGTGCTTCAATAGCTCCTCATTTTACCATAGAAGCCTCGTCTCATAAGATAAGACTACATTCAAATATCAATTTTTTAATACTACTTTGCTTGATTAATTGACTAACTTTTTCTTTGAAAAATCAAGCGGGATTTCAAATCTTAAGTAAGTTGTCCTACCATTAGGAAGGACCAGCACTGCAACACCTGATGTAGCAACAACAATTGCAATATGTCCTTGTGACTATAAGTTTGCAAGGAGAGCTCGTATTAAGAAAGTTTTCCTAATTCCACCAGGACCGTCAACAAAAAAACTTCCACTACTTGAAGTCAAAACCGAATCCAGTATCCAATCAAACAATTATTTATGTTCTTTATTCAACCTTGATTGTAATAATAGGTCTTTTGAATCAACCTATATACTCTTCTCACTTTGTATTTCTTTAGTTCGATTTTCATGATAATCAACATGAAATTGCTGATCAGTAAAATGGTAATCAGCTAAGCTCTTCCCCATTTACTCTAAAGATTTATTAACATCTTGAAGGGCCATTTTTGTAATGTCATTGGATGTGTAGGTACTATAGGAAGAAGCATATTGATAGTCAGAACAAAAGTCGTATTTGAATATTTCCCAGAGCTACTTAGGATTGGTTAGTGTAAAATAGAACAGAAGCGTAGTAAATAAAAGTCTGAGCGATGTTGGCATTTAAAACATAACAGCGTCCTCAAGAGTTTGTTGTATATAAAAATCAGACGCTAGCAATCCCAACTATAGTGCAGCCTCCCTGAAATAGCTTCTTTTCTCACCATCAACAGTCAACAAGTCATCAAATGATGTTGGTCCTTTAACAAGTGTGAGTAATAACCTCAAGTAATACCTTTCTCCTTCTCTAGGGTCAACAGTAACCAATCTTCCTATTACTTTTCTTCGACTTCTTTCTGACCATGTTTTCAAATGATGTTGGTCCTTTTCCGATTCAACAGTAACCAATCTTCCTATTACTTTTCTTCGACCTCTTTCTGACCATGTTTTTGTTTTTCGATTCCAAACAAAATAATTTGAAAAATATTTATATAAACATTTAATCTCTTCTGCCTTTTTATTTGTCAAATTCATCTTTAAAAATTCAGTGAACATTGTTTTTTAGAAGTCAATTTTTCTCAACAAGTAAAAAGGATATGCATTTTTGTTAAAGGAAATAAACTGATGATCTGGGAGATAAACCTGGAGTATATAAACTGATAGATTAATCTCAGCTAGGTGAAATTTATATATATGCCATAAAGCTTTAGAAGGTGAAATCCAATGGCCTTCTTGGAAATTACTTATTTCATCGATATCAGTTGTGGTCTCTTGATCGACAATACTAAAATTCATAAGGTCATGGCCCTTAAAAACATATTTGTATAAGTATTTGACAAGCTTCACAATTGAACATCCTTTAACATTTATGTGACAATCAATTAACATCAAGAGATACAGATTGTGAGGAACCACCTACCTATTATCAATCTCATGCCTGTAAATTTTAGCTTTCCTACCATCATCTCTTTGTCTATAACATGGATAACTGTCCTCATCATGAATAGTAAAAGGAGTAAAATTCTTAGGATAATGATTTTTGCATGCACTGCTTCTCATGCAAAGGCAATGTTTATTCATAAAACCACAAGGACCATGAATCATATGTTTAATGACAAGAGAATATAACCACGAATTTTGATCAGGATTTGGTATTTCAGCAGATATTATCTGATCATAGGAATCTGGATTTAACAATTTAGAATGTGGCTTAAGTATCAGCAATAAATGAGCATGAGGCAATCCACACTTTTGAAATTCAATAACATAAACAAATGCGGCCACATCTCTAAAGATTTGTTTTCTGATCAACTCATTTTTTAGAATTTCAATTTAACTCTGAATACTCTGGCCAATAAATCTGGTCTATCTTGTGGTTTTTCATGAAATTTGAGATTGTCTTGTATCTCTCTCCACATAGGGCTATAAGTCATGGTCAGAAAAATATCTTGTTTACCATACTTTTGTTCCAAATCCATTGCATCAAGATAACGTCGTTTCATATCCCTTGGACCACCGGTAAGTGAAGCTGGGAACACAACTCGACGACCAATTCTTGAACCTTCTGTTTGATCAACACTAACAATATCCAAAACACCTTGCAATATTTCTGTCTATATCTCATTTTGTCTTTTTCTATAGAAATCAAGTTGAGATGTTTCAATCTTTATATAAGTGCCCACAACGAATTGTTGAAGCAATATGAAGTTATGGAGTAGCATAGATTCATCATTTTCTCTCATTTGGAGCTGATAAAAATAATATTCTCTAGCATAAACAAAACCATCTTCACAGTATTCTTCATTTACAACTAGTAGAAAAAAAGGTGAATTTGATAAATAAAATGGTAGAATTAAATAATATTTTCAAAATGATAAAATGGAAAAAGAAACTTGCTTTTGTTTTCCACAGCTAACAATTTAGATGGATCAGTAAAGGAGTTGAAATGAACATCAATTCCCTCATCAAAAACATTGCTCCTGTTTCTCTTTGAAATTAACCGCTTAATTCCATGATGCCATTTAGATTCACCACGAGGAAATAAAAGAGGATATTGAAGGGGGTCATAACATGCATAATAAGATTGAATTCCATATCTTGTACCCAAGTGAGTATAAACTTGGATGTGAGGACGTTTATCAATTTGGTCATCATCAATCTCAGTCTATATAGCTGCCACTTGTGATGTGGTAGGAAGATTATAAACACGTTGATCAAGGCCAGGATAACACCTCAAGATTATTGCATGATTCTTAAGTGATGGAATCTCCCTAAGACTCCGAAAGAACTTGGCATAAGGATTATCTTTTAGAATTGCCATAATCAGTTTTAATGTATTCTCACAAAGTTTATCACAAATGTTAGTCCTTCTTTTTAGTTCCTCATTAGTGTCAAAGAAATAGAGTTGAATTTTAGATACCTTCTTAGTTGTCGAAACTAAATTGTCAAGGAAATGATAAACTTGACCCTAAACACGATATGTATAACCCCCCTTTTTATTTTTTATTAGTTCTCGATCATATCTAGCTTCATAGGAAGTAAAATCTATGCTATTATTATATGTACGAACGTTCTTCCTAAAATGTTCTGATTCTTCATCATTGTCAATAAATAATCATTTCAAAGCATATGGAATTTGAGGGCCAACAATGGAAATCTGTCCTGATGAACAACAGAATGATAGAGATTCAAGATAAAATCTCTTTGCATGACAATGTTCACAATTTGGAACAAAACGAAGTTGTTCAGCCTCAATAGGTAAATTCTGCAAGCTAACTTTGACGAAGAACGATGACGGATTATCCCTAAAAATATATATAAATAAGATGGTGACTTTATGTAGTAATAATATCACAAATAGTAAAAATATAGGTATACAAATTTATACCTTAATCTTCAACACGTATCACTGAGTTAGGTTGAATTGGAAAAAAAGATAGAGTTGGAAAATTTGAATTATCACATGTCACATTTCTAGTTGGACAAAAGAATGAGTTGGATCAACACGATTCATATCAAAATTGAGAGATCGATTTTCTAATAGCTGACCTGTAGATTGATGAATGTAAATTGACCACTAGAAGGTTTAGTATTAATGAAAGAATTGAAATGTTGATCACTAACTGTTAGACAAACCGTAGGCAAAGTAGCGCCTCTCTTTTTTGCAACACAAGTTTCTCTAAGTCGTCGTAAAAATTCTTGCTTTTCATTTTTTGGCATTTCAACGTACCTATGACGTTTCTTGGCATTTCTATCCATATTTGAATTTAGACAATATTTACGTTCTTCATATACCGATATGTAATATTTTTAAAAAAAATTAAATATCAGTGCTAAAAATATGTGAGAAATATATATATAAATCTATACCATTTATATTATTAAATATATATTATTAATAATATTAAATAATATATATATATATATATATATATTATAAATATTATTCAACGATGCTTAGTTACATTAATGAATGATGACTACAATTTTAAAATGTCTAAATATAACATGATTAAAAAAATGAAGCAATAATCTCATTTTTATCGATGAATATAAGAAAATACATTTAACAAATCATATATTTAATAAAGAGTTTATCATGAATCAATAATATTTATTGTATTTGTTAATATAACAAAATATAAGTAACAAACCATAGGTTTGAGAAAGGAGGTTAATCATACATTTAACAAATAAATAAATAATCATCATATTAACAAGGAACAAATATAATGAAATTTTTATATAATAATTTTTTTGACAAAATTAGATATACCTGAATAGTGTAATAACGAACAACGTCCTGGGAAGAATGAACAATAAGAAAACCTAAAAAATTAAGGTAAATGTGATTAGGAAAAACAATTTTGGGAAATGAAATATTTAAAAGATTAATTATGGATATGACGTAAGACTTATCCAAATGAAAACTGCTTAAAATTGATTATCATGTATTTTGTACAGACATAATAACCACAAAAATAAATTCGAGAATTCTATTTAATGTTAGATAGGAAAAATCCTTATCATTATATAAAGAACATCAAATAACATTAATATAATCATATATAGGTGACTCTTTATTGATTACAACCGTGAATGCTTTAATAAACATTAGTAACTAATAACTAATAACTTAAATAATCATAAGTTTCTTAAAATTTTCACTTCCAGCTGATGGTTGAAATTTTCATATAACAGTTGATGAAAAAAAATTAAACAATTGCATTTTATAAACATCATCAGAATATTATCTTAAAATCTAAAAATGAACATAATATAGTCCTAAAAATGTAATATCTGTTATGTAACCATATAAACATGAATATTATAGACGTGATAGATTTAGTAAGATACGTGAGATCTTCAATTTGAGTACAAAAACTTATAAAAATTTAATAGACTGAATATTTAGAATTAGAATCAAACAATTAAATCAACTTTGTCAATAACTTCGGATGACCATTTAAATTTTGGTATAACAGTTGACGGAAAAAAAGTATAAAAGAGTTGCATTTTATATTTCATAGAAGATGATAATAATCAATGAAATATAAAGACAATATTATCCAAAAAATATAATATATTAAACCGCAACATCTTAATAGGTTGAAAATTTAAACTTGACAAAACTAACATTACAAATGAAATTAATAAAAATTTAATAAACAGAAAAATTACGAAGAAGGGTAAAGAATAACTTACAGATGGTTGTAATTTCTTGTTTACTGAAACAGGAAAGCTGAGTCGTGTGGAATATACACTTTTTATAGTTTGAAGATGGTGAATTGTGATGTCAGAAGTTAGGTTACAAAAGTTATGTTAGACAAGAAAATATAAAGACAATGTTTGATTGATTTAGTTTAAAAATAATTATCATGTCACATCTTTTAATTAGAAAGCGGCTAATTATAATTGACAACATGGGGTGATTGACTGATAGATTAACATGTCATTTAAAAAGATTTAATTTCCAGCATCTCAATAAATATATTATAATTTGTTATAATTAATCAACTAATAAATTTATTTATTAATGATAGTTTTCAGGATATTTAATTTTAATATATATATTAATTATAATATATTATGCACCTGTGACTATATATATATATATATATATATATATATATATAGTCACATGTGCATAATATATTATAATTAACCAATGAATTAATTATCATTTGAAATACATATTTTTTAATTAATTAATTGATATTATCATTATTATTATCGTTATTATTAATGACGTTGTGAATTTTGAATTTTGAACTTTGAATTTTTATTATCAATCATGGAATAAATTTTATCAAGTATTATTCGGTAATTAATAGACATTATTATTATTATTATTATTATTATTATTATTATTATTATTATTATTATTATTATTATTATTATTAGTTACAGTCGTACATATATATATATATATACATAATATATAACAATTTAATTAATTAGTCTTTAATCGATGAATTTAATAATTATTTTAATTAATTGTTATTATTATTATTATTATTGGCATGAATTGTCACAGCTGTGACTTAGTCACAATCGTGGATATTTATATACATACATAATATATTATAATTATTATAATTAATAATTAATTAAATAATTAATTGATATTATTATTATCATCATTCCTAAATCACGACAACTGTGACTCATTAATTCATAGCCTTAAATACGTATATATATACATAATATATTGTAATTACTGAGTAAACAAATTTGTTTATTATAATTATTCTTATTATTAATGAGGCTGTAAATTGTCGTTATAATTATTATTATTACTAATCATGGCCATCAACTTACAATCATGGATATGTACATATATGCATAATATATTATAATTTAATTAATTGTCTTGTTATTAATGAAGTAAATAAATCGTTTTAAATTAATTAGTATTATTATCATTACTATTGTTATTGTTAATAATAAACTTGTGAATTGTCATGGCCATGACTTATAGATAATATATTATAATTAATCAAAAAATAAATTTGTTTATTATTATTGCTATTCAAATGAGAAAAAGAGAGAACGATGTTCAAGTTATCACGATCGTGCAATTCCAGCTGACTCTTTGCACTTGCGACCATGCTTGTGCATGATCGCGTTTTTTTAGATATCTCATCAATGTCACGATCGTGCTCCAAGGGTTACTATGTCACAATCGTGCAGCTCCTATGAAGCCCTCCTTTGTCACCATCGTGCTTTTGCACGATCAAGATGGAGGTTTTCTTGTGCGTTTATATAAAATAGCATTCTTCATCACTTCTCCTCTTTTGCTCAATCCACCATTTGTAACTTATGCTTTGACTAATTACTCTTTATTTTTACTTCCATTTTATCTTAACTCATTTCAATACAAATCAAAATCTATGACTGATTTAATTTAAAATTAATATAAATTTCATTTAAAAATCACTGTTAATGATTAATAATTATCTTTACATTAACACTTATATAATGTTATAAAATTATTTATTAAATAGTAAAATAATTAAGTAAAATATTATTAATTAAGCAACTAATTAAAACATATTTGATTGATTAATTAACTATAATATATTTAATATATATGGGAAAATTAAATTAATTAAAATATCATCTATCAATTACTAATTGATTAATTTTGATATAATTAATGATAAATATACTAAAATAAAATAATTAATTTAGTAAAATATAGTCCGTTTGTAAATTAATTATTAAGCATTAACTGTTAAGTTTATTAAGTTATAATTAAAAAACTATATATAATTAATTAATTGATGTAGTAAAATATAATTAATCAATTAAGTAGTAAATATTAATATTTAGTATAAATGTTAATCATGACCCTGGATTATTATTTGTTAATTATTATATACTAATATTAACTATATATTTATCTTTTCAAATGTAAAGTAATCATATCATCAATTTGTTTTAGAATTATACTGTTTTATATTCACAAATGATAACTTAATCAAATAACTTCATCAAATGCTATAAGTTTTCCATTATGCCAAACTTAACAATTGTTGTTTTGCTAATCTAAGAACAGTCAAAGTATAAATACATATTCTTATGGCAGACAAAAAGATTTCATCAGATATGCATTTGATCGTATAAAAACAAGAATTTCATTACATATAATAAAAATAAGTTGTACACTTTGCAGAATTTAATTCTCATTCTAAAATCGATGAGATACAGAAAAGTGAGGTTGTTTCAGATGAGATGGTATATTAATTAGATACCAAATCACCCATCGGGGCTCCTATAATTGACCTATAAATGATCTCGTTATAGGGGTTCCTATAAAATTTTAAATAAGATAAAAAATAATCGTTAGATTTACGAGATCTATAAGTTTTCTTGAAAAATAAATACATAGCAGGTGATCGAAAAAAGGAAGGTTGTGGGATTTGTGGTTTAGCGATTTTAATTGGCTTAGTAATAAATTGTGGAATGGGAGTAAATGGGAATAAACTTTTACTGGTAGTTGTTGCATGAGCATTAATATTTTGATAGTGCGTTCTACCAATGGGTGATGCAAAAGAAATAGATCTCTCATTTAACGAATTAATGTATGATAAGGTTAAAGACGAATTGGTAGCAAAACTAGAAGTTAATGCTGTTAACGTAAGATACCATGGTTTGTTTGGGTCATAATACAGCGATGGTGTAAATGAAAACCTTGACGAATGTAAACCATCTTTAATTGTTGATCGTATGGAAGGGTCTTTAGGAAATTCTAGTGATTCTTCAAAATCCAACGAGGATACGATTGTGGTGATCGTTGAAAATTCAACAAATGATCAAATACCCTGTAATAAAAATAAAATTTTGAATCATATATTAATATAAGACAACATATCACTAAAATAACAAGACAAACATAAAAGGTATAACGTAACTATGCTATTAATATGATGATTTATGTTTTAAAAAATAAAAAGTTAGCATTTTTTATAAAGACGTTAAAAGTTAGATAAAATAAACATAAAATTTTAAAAAAGTTACATATATGAACAATACAAATACGTATCAATATTACCTTTCATAAATAAGAAAACAAAGATGGCGGGTCAATTACAAACACCTTGTAAAGTCTAGATGGATAATATTCACCAACAATTTTCTATGTTATAAATATACATTTATGAAATTTAAAGCAAACCTGAAAAACTGGAAAGGTAAAAAAAGTTATGAGGTAGTTTTAAAAAATATTTTTTAAAAAATATTTATTATACTTTTATATAGATTATCACATGACTTTTAAAAAGTAACATACTTGCATTCAAAAGGATCACAAATTGTTATTAGTTTTTCCGGATAGTTGATACAACTTCCAAAGTAAAAGCAACGAAGCATGTGAACCTATAAAAATAAAAGCAATCAAATAAGAAGGATAAAAAAAGGAAAAGATATACAATAAAATATTATACATGCTCACTTACAGTTTCCGTGAACGAAACTTCTGATAATCTTGTTTAAGGCAAAAAAGTTTCAAGCAAGAACAACAAAGAAAAAATAAAGCTTTTTAACGAGTTTAGAAGTAATAAATTTCCAAATGAAACTTGGAAAGGACATACATAAATAATATTGTTAATAAATTTCATCAGGATTGAAAAATAAATAAATAATTACATATAATTGATAGAGTTTTTAAATTACCAAAATAGGTCTATAACTTTCATCGTGATTTGCTAAATAAGCAAGCCCTTCCGTGACTTCAGCGAAAAATTCATCTGCTTTTAATTTGTCTACATTTCAAAAGAAAATTAAAAAAACAGCACAATAAAAAGAAGGAGTGTATAAAAATTATCATGAAAATACCAATAATTATGCTTTCTCTCCAAGAAAGGCAAGCCTTTAATTTTTTTACAGTTAATTTAACGTCGTTGTTTTTAGCTCTCAGGAACCGTTCAATACAATTCTTAGTACAAAATTTCTGCTATTATTAGGTAGAAAACAATGTTAAATGAAGTAGATATTTTGTGCAATATTCATATAACGTTGCTTCTTCCTAGTTAAAAATAGGAAATAATAGAGAAAGAGAAGTATTTGACCTAGTTTTGTGACAGAGCAGTTTCCTTCATTAGACATCGAATAACAAATTTAATTTTCTGAACCTAATAGACAGTTTCTTCATCATTCATTTTGAACAAGTAGAACAGGAGGAAGCTAACCGAATCGGAATGGAATTAGAATCTAATGGAAATGTTGTGAACCAAATTTTAAATAAAAGGAAGGCTTATTTACAAAAATTTAAAACATATTAAATGTTAATTAAAGTAACATTAACTATTTGCATATTTCATTTCTAACAACCGAATAGACTTCATTTATAAGAGTGCGTATTTGAATACCAGACCTAAGAATCGAAAAAATTGCCTGCGTGAAATAGCCCGGCTCATGTGTCTTTAAATAGTCATCGTATCAATTGAAAATATCGATGGACATCTATGGATATCTATGAAAAGATTGTCTATGATTCGGCGGCAAATAATTAACGCATTTGTAGCAAAAATAAAAATATGTGTAATAACAGGGAGCTATAACAAGGAAATGATGCAATGATCAATGGAATTGAAATTCTCCAATGAGCCAATAGGCAAGTACAGAGCAATGGAACAGAAATGGAAGATTCGGGGAAGAATTCTGGTACAGAGTACACAGATGACAAGAGAGAGAAAATTCTATAACCAACAATATGCCAAAATGTGTCTCTATCAGTATTCTTTATTCCTATTTATACTCGGTACTGAAGCCTGGTATAAAATCTAAGTCTCTCATTACTAGCCCACCACGTAGCCTTTTAGGACCACAGGTGTCTTCTTTGCTCGCTGCGACCTTCTCATAGCAATTGGTAAGGTTGGTGGATCATTAGAATCGACTGTTGTAGCTTCGTCAGTACTAGGGGATGGGCTGGGTTTCATCACATTGCCTCCTTCAGAAAAAATAACCTTGTCCTCAAGGTTCTCTGTAGCTCCCTCGAACGGTTCAAGTAATGGCAGTGGAATATTCTGAGATACTGGATTTCCAACACACTTCTTAAGAACCGAGATGTGAAAAACAGGATGTATACGAGCAGAGGGTGGCAATTCGAGCTTGTAGGCAACAGCTCCCACTCGTTTGAGAACTCGAAATGGCCCGAAATATCTCTGTCCTAGCTTCCTGTTGCGGTGTAAACGGAGTGAGACTTGACGATAGGGCTGTAGTTTCACAAACACCCAATCGCCCACTTCAAAGGTGGCGTCGCGGCGATTCTTATCAGCCTGATTCTTCATCCTTGTCTGAGCCTTAAGTAAATTAGCCTGCAATTGTTGGAGTAATTGATCCCTCTGAGCAAGAGCAGAGTCAACAGTAGAAAGCTTGGCAGTACCTGGCACATAGCGAATCATGGTCGGCGGATCCCGGCGATAAAGGGCCTTAAAGGGTGTCATGCCAGCAGAAATATGATGAGCCGTGTTATACCAATACTCGGCCCAAGGCAAGTATTTAACCCAAGTATTCGGAGTCTCTGCAACAAAACATCGTAAATACATTTCTAAAACCTTGTTCACAGCTTCCGTTGGCCATCGGTTTCAGGGTGATAGGCTGAACTGAGTGCTCGAGTTGTACCCTGCAATCGGTTTAATTCCTCCCAAAAAGCACTTAAGAATAAGGGATCACGATCACTGATGATTTTGGTAGGGATGCCATGGAGCTTTATGAAACCGGTTAGAAATAATTCTGCTACTGTAGTGCCAGTGAAATTACATGGGAGGGCAAAAAAATGTCCATACTTAGTCAGTCGATCAACAACTACAAAAATAACCGTCTTACCAAAAGATGGAGGCAAACCGGTGATAAAATCCATAGTGATTTCCTCGAAGACCTGAGTGGGCAATGGTATGGGCTGTAACAATCCAGCTGGTGCAAGTTGGGATGCCTTCATAGTTTGACACACAAGACATTCCCGAACAAAGTGTTGAATATCCCTACGCATCGACCCCCAATAGAAACTAGCTGCCACTCGCCGATAAGTGCGTTCTATTCCCGCATGTCCCCCTTCGACAGAACTGTGAAAATCCTCTAGTATTGACTGCCTCAAGGACGGAACATTGGGAACCACAATACGATGTCGGAACAACAGTAGCCCCGAGTGAATCATATAATCTTTATAGTCGCTGTCACCAGCCATTACCTTTTCATGAATAGCAATCAATTCAGGACAAGTAGCATTCAACTTACGAAATTCCTCCAGTTTGCCAAACTGTTGAATAGAAAGGGTCATGAAACATCCAGTAGGAAGGCGAGACAAAGCATCAGCGACGGTATTCTGCTTCCCCGGGCGGTAAAGGACCTCAAAATCATACCCAACCAACTTATACAACCACTGCTGCTGTTCTGGAGTTTGAATGGTTTGTTCCGTCAGGTTTTTTAAGGCCTTCTGATCTGTAACAATTGAGAAGCGGCGACCCAACAAATATTGTCGCCATTTGCCAACGGCCTGGGTGATGGCAAACATTTCTCTGTGATAGGCTGCAGCCCCTTGCATTCGTGGAGACAACTTCTGACTGTAGTAGGCGATAGGCTTCCCCTTCTGTGACAAAACAGCTCCTATGCCGGTGCCCGAGGCACCCGTTTCGACCACAAAGAATTCAGTAAAATCCGGTAACGATAACACCGGTGCATGACTTAAGGCGGACTTGAGGTGCTCAAAGGCCTGCTGTGCTTCGGACCCCCATACAAAGCTATCCTTTTTCAAAAGATCGGACAGAGGAGAAGCAATTTTAGCAAATCCCTGGATGAATCGTCGATAATACCCTGCTAAGCCAAGAAATCCCCGAACACCTTTAATCGAAGTAGGGCGAGGCCAGTCACGAATGGCAAGTACCTTCGAGGGATCCACTCGCAATCCATCACCCGCGACAATATGGCCGAGGTATTCAATTTGATCTTTCCCAAAGAGACACTTGCTTTCCTTAGCAACCAAGCGGTGTGTACGCAATGCCTCAAAGACCAACCGTAAATGCTCATAATGTGCGTCCGTGGAACGACTGTACACAAGAATGTCGTCAAAGAAAATAAGCACAAATTTACGTAAATAAGGCCTAAAAATACCAGTCATTGTGGCTTGGAATGTCGAAGGGGCATTGGTGAGGCCGAACGGCATGACCAAGAATTCGTAATGCCCTTCGTGTGTGCGGAAAGCAGTCTTGGGGACATCCTCAGGTCGAACCAAAATCTGGTGAAATCCAGCTAATAAGTCCAGCTTCGAAAATATAGTGGCACCAAATAGTTCATCAAATAACTCATCGGCGGTAGGGATCGGAAAACGGTCGCGAACCGTGATCGAGTTGAGGGCACGGTAGTCGACACAGAAGCGCCATGTACCATCCTTCTTTTTAACCAAGAGGACTGGTGAAGAAAACGGGCTTGTGCTCGGTTGGATAACCCCGGCGCGTAGCATGTCCGATACTTGCCGTTCAATTTCCTGTTTCTGGTAATGGGGATAGCGGTATGGGCGGACGTTCACTGGTTTAGCATCAGGGAAGAGATGAATGGCATGTGAGATGGTGCGAGGTGGAGGTAGACCGGAAACAGGGGTGAAAACATCTCGAAATTGCCGCAAGAGTGGAGCCAAATAGGATGCAGCAGCAGCAGGGGTAGGCTCATTAGAGTGGAAGGTAATCTGCAAACTGAAGAATGCGGCCACACCGCCCACATCCACACAACGCCGTAATGAATGTAGATGAATAGGTTGAGGACTGGCAGGGAGAACACCTTGCCAACAAATCTGGCACCGTCGAGCTAAAAACAAAAAGAAGAGGAAGCATAATCGGTAATGACAGGCCCCAAGGTAGCCAACCACGCCACTCCAAGCACAACATCAGAACCCGACAATGGAAGTACAAAGAAGTCAGTGGTAATCGTAGTACCCTGAATGGAAATGGGTACCTGTCGAATCAAACCTTCACAATAGAGGCTGTCTCCGTTGCCAACCAGAATGGGAAAAGTAGTGGAAGTATCAATTGCAAGCCCCAAGTACCTAGCAACCCGACTCTGGATAAAGTTATGGGTGCTGCCGCCGTCCAGTAAGACTTGCACCGTTTGACCTAAAATACGACCCACAAAACGGAGCGTGGCTGGGGAAGGGCAACCCGAGAGAGCATTGAAGGAGATGACGGTGGAGTCATTGACCGTCGGGTTAGGCGGAGCAGAAAGGGAAGGAAGTGGTTCACGGAGGCCGGGGCCAGGTTCATGGGCTGAGTCCGAAGGCGGAGAAGGTGGGAACTCGTCGGCCCCAAGAGGAAAATCATCATCAAGCATAAACATCTGTGGTCGGTTACAGCGGTGGCCGCGAGTAAACTTATCATCGCAATAGAAACAGAGCCCTTGCTCCCGGCGTTTCTGAGCTTCCATTTGGGTAAGGCGGCGGGTCGGGAAAGGTGGGGTTGGAGGTGGGGCGGCGGAATGGGTTTTGGGTGGGGTAGGCAGTAAAGGTTTGCGGTCCGAGCCTAGTCCTCGCAACAACAATTTCCTGGACTCAACTAATTTAGCCTCTTGCAAACGGGCCAAGCTAATGGCGTGGTTAAGGGAGGTGGGTCTAAAGGACAAAACCTCGTGT
>JANIJH010000007.1:41191749-41219199 GCA_024520975.1 Erythroxylum areolatum | reverse complement strand
TTACTAGCCCACCACGTAGCCTTTTAGGACCACAGGTGTCTTCTTTGCTCGCTGCGACCTTCTCATAGCAATTGGTAGGGTTGGTGGATCATTAGAATCGACTGTTGTAGCTTCGTCAGTACTAGGGGATGGGCTGGGTTTCATCACAATATGTGACAGGTATGACATGTTAAATCGCACCTATGAAGAAATAAGTTAACTAAATGGCCATCGCATCAATAGAAAATATTGAGGGATATCTATGCAAAGATTTTGTGTGATTCGGCAGCAAATTCTTTTGAAACTAGTACAATCAACGTATTTCTAGGAAAAATATAAATATGTTAAGTCACACCTGTGTTGTGCATTTGTACATATATATATAATATATTGTAATTACTTAGTAAATAAGTTTGTTTATTATTATTATGAATGAGGCTGTAAATTTTCGTTATAATAATTATTATTACTAATCATTGCTGTCAACTTACAATCATGGATATACACATATATACATAATATATAATAATTTAATTAATTGTCATTTAATTAATGAAGTAAATAATTATTTTTTAATCAATTGGAATTATTATTTTTACTGTTGTTATTATTATTATTATTAATGCAATTAATCAAAATATAATTCATAATGAACAATATATAATAAAATAATTTATTTATTGAAATCTTATAAATTTATTAATTAATTTTTGATTATTAACACGTTATTGTTACTTAAATATCTGTAATTAATTTATTTATAACTATTTAGTAAATTAAATTATAATTTCATGTAATTTAAATATTATCAGTTAATTAAAATATTATTAATTAATTGATTTATGGAAATGTTATAATTGATTAATAATGGTAATTAGAAAATAATAAATTTATTAATGAATTAATTTTGATATAATTAGTGTTATTAAATTATACTTTATTTATAAAATAGTTTTTTCATTGACTGTTAATCTTATTCATTTATAATTAATTTTGATTAAAATATTTTTAATTAATTAATGTATATATAGGTGAATAGTCACACTTATGAGTTAATATTCACACACGTGAGTGCAATTTTCGTTAATATATTATTAACTAATTTATGGATATATAGGTCAATAGTCATGCCTGTGACTTAATATTCATAGGCGTGATTGGCATGCACGATTGTGAATTATTAAGTCATGACCGTGCATCTTGGCAGTTAACACTTATAAAATTTTATGCCAGTTTTTATTAAATCATATAATTATTAAGCATTTATTTATTCAAATATGATTATTATTTATATATATATTAAATATAATTTATATATTATGAATTGTCTGATTGTAATATGTTATTTATTAACAGACAAAAATTAATAGGTTAATTACTTAAACACAAGTTGTCGATTCCTTAATTAAATAAAATTAATTAAAATATAATTCATAATTAGCAATATATAATTACATAATTTATTTACTAATTTATTGTTGATTATTAACACATTATTATTACTTATGTTATTATTAATGCGCTTAAAATACTTTTTTCTCTTTTTTAATTACATATTCTTAAAATATCTTTAATTAATTTAATTATAACTATTTAGTAAATTAAATTATAATTTCATGTAATTTAAATATTATCAGTTAATTAAAATATTATTATTATCGATTTATTAGATTGTACTTTTTATAAATTAATTATTAATCATTGACTGTTAATCTGATTCAATTATGGTTAATGATGATTAATATATTATTAATTAATTTATGTATATATTTAAATAATCAATTAGTTATGTAATAATTAATCAACTAATTAATACTTTTTTACTTAATTAATTTCCAAATTACAAGTGAATTGCAGTCGAAGAATGTTCAAAACTATTATATATTTACACATTCTCGTTATCACAATCGTGATTATGCATGATCGTGCAATTGCAACTGATTAATTGCTCTCACAATCATGCTTTTCAAGATATCTCTTTGATGTCATGATCGTACAAAACCTCTAAGAGTTACTTTCTGACGATCGTGCTTAAATCATATTTTATTTACAAATTAACTATTTATTATTGACTATTAAAATTATTTAGTTTTAATAAAAATATCATTAATTAATTAATATATTAAAATAGAATTAATAGATTATGTAGTCAATATTAATATTTAATATATATGTTAGTCATGACCCTACATTATTAATTGTTAATTTTTATATACTTGAATTCGTCATCATTTATTTAATAAATTAAATAATTAGTTTTAAATTATTATTATTATTGTCATTATTAATAAAGTTCTGAATTGTCACGATTGTAAATTGTTAACACGGCCGTATATATGTACATATATATACTATATTATAATTAATTACAAAATAAATTTGTTTAATATTGTCATTATTATTATTAATCAAACTGTCAATTGCGAATTATATGAATTTATTGTGTTATAATTAATCAACCAATTACTAATATTTGTTTTTTTGATACCAGGTGATTAACATCTATAATTAATAATTAATAATTTAATTTTTTTGATATAAGATATTAATTAATTGAATTATGAAAATGTTATAATTGATTAATAATGATAATTACAATATAATAAATTTATTAATGAATTAATTTTAATATAATTAGTGTTATTAAATTAGAATAAATTAATTGACTAATTAAATTATACTTTATTTATAAAATAGTTTTTTTCCATTGACTATTAATCTTATTTATTTATAATTAATTTTGATTAATATATTTTTAATTAACTAATGTATATACAGGTGAGTAGTCATGTAGGTGAGTTAATATTCACAGATGTGACTGCAATTTTCATTAATATATTATTAACTAATTAATACATATATATATATATATAGGTCAATAGTCATGCCTGTAACTTAATATTCACAGGCGTGACTGGCATGCACAGCTGTGAATTATTAAGTCACGACCATGCATCTTGGCAAAATAACACTTATAAAATTTTATAACATTTTGATTAAATCATATAATTATTAAGTATTGATTTATTCAATATATATATATTTATTCGCAGGCGTGACTGGCATGCATGGTTGTGAATTGTCAAGTCACAACCGTGCATCTTGGCAATTAACACTTATAAAATTTTATACCATTTTTTATTAAATCATATAATTATTAAGTATTGATTTATTCAAACATGTGTATATACATATATAATATTATTATTAATTGACTGATTGTAATATATTATTCATTAATAATAAAATAATTAATAGGTTAATTACTTAAACACAGGCTGTCGATTCCTTAATTAAATAAAATTGGTTAAAATATAATTCATAATGATCAATATATAATTACATAATTTATTTATTGAAATCTTATAAATTTATAAAATTAATGTTAATTATTAACATGTTATTATTACTTATGTTATTATTAATGTGCTTGATATACTTTTTTTCTCTTTTTTTTAATTACATATTCTCAAAATATCTTTAATTAATTTAATTATAACTATTTAGTAAATTAAATTATAACTTCATGTAATTTAAATATTATCAGTTAATTAAAATATTATTATTTAATTGATTTATGAAAATGTTATAATTGATTAATACTGATAATTGGAATATAATAAATTAATCGATTTATTATATTATACTTTTTATAAATTAATTATTAATCATTGATTGTTAATCTGATTTAGTTATGGTTAATGATGATTAATATATTATTAATTAATTCATGTATATATTTAAATAATCAATTAGTTATTTAATAATTAATCAACTAATTAATACTTTTTTACTTAATTAATTTCCAAATTTCAAGTGAATCGCAATCAAAGGATGTTCAAAACTATTATATATTTACATATTCTTGCTGTGACGATCATTGTTATGCATGACCGTACAATTCCAACTGATTAATAGCTCTCACGATCGTGCTTTTTCCGATATCTACTTAATGTCACGATCATGCTTGTACACGATCGTGCAAAACCTCTGAGAATTGCTTTCTGACGATCGTGCAGAAGCACGAACGTGCAATTTGCTTAATCTACGATTTCTATCCTATGTTTCACTATTGATTAAGTACAAATCTACAGGTATGAATTAAGTGTCATTGCCACAAAGATAATATTTTGATCTCTTAACTTAATATATTTAAAGTATAGTTAATTAATTAATTTTGATATAATTGATAATAATTAAAATATAATAAATTCATTGATTTATTAAATCATATCTTATTTACAAATTAATTATTTATCATTGACTGTTAAAGTTATTTAGTTTTGATAAAAATATAATTAATTAACATATTAAAATAGAATTAATAGAGTATGTCGTAAATATTAATATTTAACATATATGTTTGTCATGACCCTACGTTATTAATTGTTAATTTTATATAATTTAATTCATTATCATTTATTTAATAAATTAAATAATTAGTTTTAAATTATTATTAATATTCTCATTATTAATAAAGTTTTGAATTGTCACGACTTTGAATTGTTAATTCATGGCCACGTATATGTACATATATACAATATATTATAATCAATCACAAAATAAATTTGTTTATTATTGCCATTGTTATTATTAATCAGATTGTCAATTGCGAATTATATGAATTTATTATGTTATAATTAATCAACTAATTACTAATATTTGTTTTTCTTGATACCAGCGATTAAGACCAAAAATTAATAATTAATAATTTAATTTTGTGCGATATAAAAATTTTAATTCATATTTACTTTTAACTTCAAAAAATAAAATAATGTGCAAATAATCAATCATTTTTTATTTTTTATAATCAGTAAATAAACTTCTTTAATTAATTGTATAATTCTTTTAAATTTAAATAAGATTTAATCATTTTTAAAATAAACTTCTTTAATTAATAGTGCAATTATTTTAAATTTAAATATAATTTAATCATTTTTCTATCTAGTTAAGTTTAATTAATTAATTAATTATTATTATTATTATAACAATAACAAAAACAACAACAACAACAACAATAATAATAATAATAATAATAATAATAATAATAATAATAATAATAATATTATTATTATTATTATTATTATTATTATTATTATTATTATTACCACTACTATTACTAATTACGACTGTTAATTAAGTAGTGCATTTGTAAAGACTCTATAGAATATAAAAACTATCAAATTTGATATGAATTAAAATAAATTAATAAATGTTTAAAGATGTAATTCAAATTTGATATGAATCAAAACAAATTAATAAATGTTTAAAGATGTTTTACATAACATAGTCTAAAGATGTTTTAGATAACATAGTTTAAAGATGTTTTACACAATATAGTGTATTTCTATATTCTACAACTAAAAATCACAAGTTAATATCGGGAAAGACATTAGTGGTCAAAGTACTATCCTGGACAAGATCCTAAAATATAGTCATAATTTCACCCTTCAAATAAAAATAAGCAAAGTTAACAATGGAAGAGAATTTTCCCTAGTTTGCTGCAGCTGATTTTTTAATGATAGACATATTATCTGATGATAGACATATCATCTTGACACAGTTGGCTGTAGGAGGTGAGTTTAGAAATATGCGACATATTTCTTACATATAGTGAAACAGTAAGGGCTTACAAAGTTCTGAAAACTATGCTTTCCTTAATATGTTAAATTTGTAAATTTTCTATATAGATATTTGACGTATTGTTTCCGTCATCAATTATCATGGTTATCTCCCAATATCAATCTAAGGTGAAGAAAGATGTTATCATGTTCCTATTAATCCCCTGATTCACTTTGTAACACTCTGTTTCATTTTCTGATTTTGTCAAGTCCTAGATAACATATGCACATATGAACTCTGAATCGCCAAAAAACCAAAAAGTAATAAAGCAATAAAAAAAGAGTTTACTTACCATTCGTGGTTGTATTTAGAATCAGACTGTGCACGAAAACATAAATAACTCTGACTAGTATAAGAATATGGATTGAAGTATTTTTTATTATATGATGAACACTGAATTTATACAGATATGTAGGAGTAATCTAAGCTATTTGAGTGCCTAAACTTAAGCTGTATCTACAGTTACAAATCTATATAGTTGACAAAACTAATTAGGAGATTACAATGAATATTCTTTGCAGATATACTGATCTATCACGTGGGCTTCATCTATGGGCTCTGTTACGGTCCCTCAAGCTGGCGGACGTCTATGCAGCCCAAGCTTGATCTTAAGCTCGAGGAAGCGCGATCATGGAAACGGTTTGGTTAGGGTATCATCTGTTTGGTCGTCGACAGAGATATGAGAGACTCGGAGAGCACTGGACTGAACTTGTTCCCTGATGAAGTGAAAATCGATGGCTAAGTGCTTCATTCGTGAATGAAACACCGGATTGGAACTTAGTTGTGTCACCCCAACATTGTCGCAGTATATCACTGGTGGTTGTGAAGGAGTTTTGTTGAGTTCAGCAAGGAGATTGCAAACCCAGTTCAATTCAGCAGCGGTGTTGGCCACGAATCTGTATTCAGCCTCAATGGATGGGCGAGCTACTGATTTATGCTTCTTTGAACTCCAGGAGATAGGGTTACGCCCTAAGTAAATGATGAATGCCCTAGTCGATTGATAATCAGTTTTGTCGCCAACCCAGTCAGCATTGAAGTATGCTTGGAGTGAAGAATGGTGACTTTGATCGACAAAGGCATGAAGGCTGGTGCTTGATCGGCGATAAAGTTGTATACCATCATCAACAGTCCCAACCAAGTAGCGAATGAGACGTTTTACAGCAGCCCAATGATCTGATGTTGGGCGATGATTGAATTGAGAGAGTTTATTAACAGCAAACGAAACATCAGGTCGAGTTAAAAGTAAGTACTGTAGACTTCCCACTATCTTTCTGTATTCAGATGGGTCACTTAGTGGTGTTCCTAAGTTTAAGGCTAGAATTGGATGACTTGCCATGGGTGTAATAACTAATTTAGCTTCTGTCATTTTCATATGTTGTAGTAAGTCAAGGATATACTTCCTTTGTGAAAGAATTATGCCCTCACTGTTTGGAATAACCTCTATACCCAAAAAATAATGTAGTGACCCCAGATCCTTGATAGAGAACTTGTTGGCCAAAATAGCAAAAAATAATGTAGCTTCTGCCATTTTACCACAGGACTGAACGTTTCCTGGAAATCTATCCCTGGACGTTGATGAAATCCCTTCGCAACTAATCTGGCTTTATAACGATGCATTGAGCCATCTTCATGTCTTTTGATGTGAAATACCCATTTGCAGCCAACCAGGTTCTGATTATCATGAGGAGGCACAAGTTTCCAAGTACCATCTTTTACTAACGCATCAAATTCTTCTGAACAAGCTTTCCTCCACTTTGCATCTTTCAATGCCTGAGTAATTGTGTTAGGTTCAGACTCTGTATGAGCATGAAGTTCAGTAGATAGACTTAACCTTTGAATTGGTTTGCTGATGTTGTTCTTGCCTCGTGTAACCATGGAATGTGTATTGCGCACTGTATTGCTTGTTGTAACAAACTTAGTGTGTTGTTGCACATTTAACTTAGAACTTGGTAAAGTACTAATGAGAGAGGAATTACCATTTTCAGGTGCAGCTGTTGGAGATGGAGTGAGTGGTGCTGGTGCTGGATTAGTTTGTGCCTACAGTGAGATAGTTGGTGGAATCCATAGAGCTGTGGAGTAATCAGGTGAGTCAGCTCTGGGTTGTGGTTGAGTGCTGAATGGAAATATTGTCTCAACAAATTTGACATGTCTCAAAGTATAGATTCTAGAAGTGGTTTGATCTAAGTAGTAGTAAGCATTTTGTTTAGGAGAATAGCCTAGAAATACACACGGTTTGGACTTTGGTTCAAGTTTGTGAGTGGTGTATGGTCGTAACCAGGGATAACATAAGCATCCAAAAATTCTCAGCTTAAGATAATTTGGCTGAGACTTAAATAGGTAGAAATAGGGCCCGAGCATATCTAACTTTGGTGTGGGCATTCTGTTTATTAGATAGACTGTAGTAGCAAAGGCGTGTGGCCAATATGAGAGTGAAATTGATGCATGTGATAATAATGTTAGACCTGTCTCAACAATATGCAGATGTTTTCTCTCTGAAATTCCATTGTGTTCTGGTGTATGAGGTGGAGTTGTCTTAAATGAAATACCATGTTCTGCTAGAAATTGGGTTAGAGCAAGATACTCTCCTCTGTTGTCTGAATACAATGTTTTGATTGGTTTCTCAAAAAAGTTTTCAATAAGATTTTTAAACCAAATAAAGATCTCTTTGACTTCTGATTTTTGTTTGAGAGGATAAAGCTAAATGTATCTAGTGAAGTGGTCAATGAATATTACATAATATCGAAAATCATTATAAGACAATTTTGGTGACATCCAAACATCATAAAAGATTATTTCTAATGGTTGAGTAGATTGAAGAGTAGAGTTTGAAAAGGGCAACTTATAACTTTTATTACTGAGACAAGCATTGCAATGAGTAGTATTAGAGACTGGTGAAATTTTGTTTTGAGATAGGATAGCTGTTACAATTGATTTAGCAGGGTGGCCAAGTCGTGCATACCAATTGGTGGCTGATGTTGTGGCAATTGGGAAGGCAAGAATCGGTGGAGATGAGGATGGCCACTTATAAACTCCATTCCTAGGCATTCCCTGAAGAATGATACTTCCCTGCAAAAGATCCTTCACAAGAAAAGAGGAAGGTGAGAATTCAACTTTAACATTGTTTGTGGCATAAAACTGATAGACTGAAATTAAATTCTTTTTCATCTCGGGTACGTATAGTACATTATCAAGCTTTAGTTGCATATGGTCTGTATTGAGTGAAGCATTGCCAGTATGGCTAATTAACAAACCTGTACCATCACCTATCATTACATCCTCTGTATCATTATAGGGTTGGTGATGTGCCAAATTGGTAAGATCAGCAGTAACATGATGAGATGCATCTGTATCCAAAAGCCATGGCTGACTATTCTGAGGATTTGGAGGAGCAGCAGCAAAGTTGGCAGTCAGTTGCCATGGATGAGAGGGAAAATTAGATGTTGGTGCATAAGGCACAATTTTGAAGGTGGGACACCTTTTGGCAGAGTGACCCTGAACACCACAGATCTGACATTTTCCAAGGTAGGTTCAAGATCCTTGAGCATTGTTATTCTAAGGCATTTGATTGTTATGCAGATTTTGTTGATTCTACTGCTCATGAGAATTCTGAGGATGAGTATTTTGAACAGCCTGTGAGTGCTAATTATTGTTCTGGTGAGAACTATTTCTTTTGCCTAAATTGCGATTGACATAATTTGTTGTTGCAAGATAGTTGCTAGGGATGGTTGGTGACATCTCAGACTCAACAATGATGAGTTTCTCATACAGCTCATCGAAGGAGATAGAAGTTTCTCATGCATTGACAGTGGCCTTTACTTCTTTGTAAGTATCATCGAGACCCTCCAATATTTTATTAGTGATATCTTCAATGTCCATTGGCTCTTTTAATTCAGCTAGTTGATTTGTCTTTATCTTTATTGCTTGCATATACTCTGTTATAGTAGATTGGCCTTTGACAATTTTCTTGAACTGGGCTTTCACTTGTTTGATCTTGCCACGAGTGGATTGTGCATAGGTCTTAGCAAGTGAATCCCAAGCAACTTTAGATGTTGTAGCAGTGGCTATGAATGGGATAATTGATGGGGAAAGAGCACCAATGATTGCATTCAAAATGAGCTGATCTTGTCAAATCCAAAACTGATATTCTGGATTTGGTATAGGTACATCCACAACTGTGATGGTAGCTGGTGGACAAGCTTTAGTACCTTCAATATACCCCATGAGGTCATATCCAATAAAGAGACTATTGAACTATAGCCTCCAGGATAAATAGTTTGTTGATGTCAGTTTCAATGGAGCCTGAGCAACAACATTGATCGTGATCAGATTTGCAGGAAAATTGGACGATGAAGCAAATAATCCAGACATAATGAAAGAGAAAAAAAGAATTGTTTGACGTATGTCTATAGCTCTGATACCATATAAGAATATGGATTAAAGTATTTTTTATTGTATGATGAACTCTGAATTTATACAGATATGTAGGAGTAATCTAAGCTATTTGAGTGCCTAAACTTAAGCTGTATCTACAGTTACAAATCTATAATATAGTTGACAAAACTAATTAGGAGATTGCAATGAATATTCTGTGCAGATATACTGATCTATCACGTGGGCTTCATCTATGGGCTTTGTTAACTAGTCTGTTTTACATGTCCCTGTCCTAAAAAAACAAAGTTAACAGTTAGGATTTTAATAATAATGCAAAGATGATTTGCATGTGTAATGAACGAAAAAGTAGCCCAATGTAGATTAAGTAATTGTCCTCAGGTAATAAAAAAAGACAAGAATCGAATAATAATAACAATTAGAAGAAAAGAAATAAGATTGTTAAATTAAGATTTGTCACCTGAGGAAGGTTAGCGAGTTTAGGAGCAACAAATGAAGTTATAAGCCCTGTTATTGTTGACTCTTGTCGAAGTTTAACCATGCGTTGAATCATAAAGAAGATATTGAACGGAGCAACACCGATCAATATTCTCATATTGACGTACACTTAGTAATTTCGTCACTGCCGTGTTTGCGGCATGTTTATTGGAAGGGATTGGTGGGTGCATTAAATGTAGAAGTTTTTAGACATGTATGTTAATTAAACGAATGTAAATGGACGTGATGGATAGCATTTGATATAAGAATTATTAATTGGTGGAGCAAAAGAAAGCAGAACATTTGAAACAGAGAAATTTTTAGACACGTATGCTAATTAAATAGATGTGATTGATAGCATTTGATGCAATAGTTCTTAATTGGTGGGAACAAAAGAGAGGAGAGCAAGTGATTGAAGATTACTTTAATTTTAATTTAATTTAATACTAATTAGGTACAAATAATATCTAATATGTAGTATTATTCCTCTCTCAAACTTTACAATAAATTATCAGATCTTTATAAATCAATTAATTAATTATATTTTAATTAATTAATAATATTTTATTACATTAAATTATATTTTAATTAACTAAACAGTTATAATAAATTAATTAAAGATATTTCAAGAATATGTAATTAAAAAAAGTGAAAAAATTTCAAACATATTAATATAACATATATTGATTAATTAATTAATTAATTAATAAGATTTAAATAAATCAATTATTTAATTATACATTAATTATTATGACAAAATGCAAGGTGTGACTTAAGTGATGCCTGTGAATAACTATTTACCTATATATATACATAAATTAATTAATAATATAATCAGATTAACAGTCAATGATTAATAATTAATTTACAAAAAAAGCATAATCTAATAAATCAATTAATTTATTATATTCCTATTACCAGTATTAATCGATTATAACATTGTCATAAATCAATTAAATAATAATATTTTAATTAACTAATAATATTTAAATTACATGAAATTATAATTTAATTTACTAAATAGTTATAATTAAATTAATCAAAAACATTTTAATAATATGTAATTAAAAAAGAGAAAAAAGTATTTCAAGCGCATTAATAATAACATAAGTAATAATAACGCGTTAATAATCAAGAATAAATTAACAAATTTATAAGATTTCAATAAATAAATTATGTAATTATATATTGATCATTATGAATTATATTTTAATCAATTTTATTTAATTAAGGAATCAACAAGCTTGTGTTTAAGTAATTAACCAATTAATAACATATATTGATTAATTAATTAATTAATAAAATTTAAATAAATCAATTATTTAATTTTACATTGATTATTATGACAACTTGCAAGGTTTGACTTAAGTGATGCAAGTGAATAACTATTTACCTATATATATATATCAATAATATATTAATCATCATTAACCATAACTGAATCAGATTAACAGTCAATAATTAATAATTAATTTACAAAAAAGCATAATCTAATAAATTGATTATATTCTTATATTCCAATTACTAGTATTAATCAATTATAACATTTTCATAAATCAATTAAATAATAATATTTAAATTACATGAAATTATAATTTAATTTACTAAATAGTTATAATTAAATTAATTAAAGATATTTTAAAAATATATAATTAAAAAAGAGAAAAAAAGTATTTCAAGCGCATTAATAATAACATAAGTAATAATAACATATTAATAATTAAAAATAAATTAATAAATTTAAAAGATTTCAATAAATAAGTTATGTAATTATGTATTGATCATTACGAATTATATTTTAATCAATTTTATTTTATTAAGGAATCAACAGCATGCGTTTAAGTAATTAACCTACTAATTATTTTGTTATTAACGAATAATATATTATAATCAGTCGATTAATAATATATAAATTATACTTTATATATATATATATATGATATTTAAAGAAATCAATACTTAATAATTAAATGATTTAATAAAAATGGTGTAAAATTTTGTAAGTGTTGATTGCCAAGATGCACGGTCGTAACTTAACAATTCACAATCGTACATGACAGTGAGACAGTCACATCTGTGAATATTTAGTCACATGCTTAACTATTGACCTATATATTAATTAATTAATTAATTAATAATATATTAATGAAAATTGCAGTCACGCCTGTGAATATTAACTCACAGGCGTGACTACTCACCTATATATACAATAATTAATTAAAATATATTAATCAAAGTTAATTATAAATGAATAAGATTAACACTTAATGAAAAAATAATTTATAAATAAAGTATAATTTAATAAATCAATTAATTTATTATAATTAATAACACTAATTATATCAAAATTAATTCATTAATAAATTTATTATATTCTAATTACCATTATTAATCAATTATATCATTTTCATAAATCAATTAAGTAATTATATTTTAATTAACTGATAATATTTAAATTATATGAAATTATAATTTAATTTCCTAAATAGTAATAATTACTAATTGATAACATTGAAATTATATGAAATTATAATTAATTAAAGATATTTAAGTAATAATAGCGTGTTAATAATCAACAATTAATTAATAAATTTATAAGATTTCAATAAATCAAAACTTAATTAATTAATAACTTAGCTAAAAATTTTATAAAATTATATAGGCATGATAGTATGCCTGTGAATATTAAGTCACAGACATGACTACTTACCTATATGTACATAAATTAATTAATAATATATTAATCATAATTAATTATAACTGAATAAGATAAACAGTTAATGATTAATAATTAATTCATAAACAAAAAATAATTGAATAAATCAATTAATTTATTATATCCGAATTAACATCATTAATCAATCATCACATTTTCATAAATCAATTAAATAATTAGATTTTAATTAACTAATAATATTTTAATTACATCAAATTATATTTTAACTTAGTAAATTATTATAATTAAATTAATTAAAGATATTTTAAAAATATGGAATTAAAAAAGGAAACAAATATTTCAAACGTATTAATAATAACATAAGTACTAATTACATGTTAAGAATCAATAATTAATTAATTAATTAATTAATTATTGATTATTATGAATCATATATTTATTACTTTTATTTAATCTATTAATTATATATAAGTTAATCAATTAATCATTTATAAATTATATTTAATTTTAAACGACAAAAACTATATGCACTAATTATATTTTAATTAATCAGTTAATTATAATTTAATTATATTTGATTAAATTATTATAATTTAATAACACTAATTATATCAAAATTAATTCATTAATAATTTATTATATTCTAATTATCATTATTAATCAATTATAACATTTTTATAAACCAATTAATTAATTATATTTTAATTAACTGATAATATTTAAATTATAAAACTATATGTGCTAATTATATTTTAATTAATTAGTTAATTATAATTTAACTATATTTGATTAAATTATTATTATTTAATAACACTAATTATATCAAAATTAATTCATTAATAAATTTATTATATTCTAATTATCATTATTAATCAATTATAAGATTTTCATAAATCAATTAATTAATTATATTTTAGTTAACAAATAATATTTAAATTATATGAAATTATAATTTAATTTACAAAATAGTAATAATTACTAACTGATAATATTGAAATTATATGAAATTATAATTAATTAAAGATATTTAAGTAATAATAACGTGTTAATAATAAAAAATTAATTAATAAATTTATAAGTTTTCAATAAATCAAAACTTAATTAATTAATATTTTAGCTAAAAATGTTATAAAATTATATACGCATAGCAGTCACGCCTATAAATATTAAGTCACAGGCTTGATTATTTACCTATATATACATAAATTAATTAATAATATATTAATTATAATTAATTATAACTGAATAAGATAAATAGTTAATGATTAATAATTAATTCATAAATAAAGAATAATTGAATAAATCAATTAATTTATTATATCCAAATTACCATCATTAATCAATTATCACATTTTCATAAATCAATTAAATAATTATATTTTAATTAACTGATAATATTTTAATTACATCAAATTATATTTTAGTTCAGTTAATAGTTATAATTATGTTAATTAAAGACATTTTAAAAATATGGAATTAAAAAAGGAAACAAATATTTCAGGCATTTTAATAATAACATAAGTTCTAATTACGTGTTAATAATCAATAATTAATTAATTATTGATTATTAACACGTAATTAATTTATTAATTATTGATTATTAACACGTAATTAGTACTTATGTTATTATTAATACGCCTTAATTAATTAATTAATAAGATTTCAATAAATTAATTATTTAATTTATTACCTTTTTTTAATCTTTTAATTATATTTAAATTAATCAATTAATCATATATAAATTATATTTAATTTTAAACAACAAAAACTATATGCGCTAATTAAATTTTATTTAACTAGTTAATTATAATTTAATTATATTTGATTAGAAATGACAACGAGAGTAGTTAAGTGAATGTCGAGTCAAAAACGAAAATAAAAATGCATGCATAGAGTAGTTAAATGAATGTTGAGTAAAAAATGAAAATAAAAAATAAGAACTCACACTTGTGAGCAATAAGTCATAAGTGTGAAGTCTGAATTAATTATATTTTAATTAATTAAATATTTTAATTTAATTATATTTATATTTAATTAAAAATAACAACAAGAATAGTTAGCTGAATGTTGAGTGAAAAATGAAAATAAAAATGCATGCATAGAGTAGTTAAGTAAATGTTAAGTGAAAAACGAAAATAAAAAATAAGAAGTCACGCTTGAGAGGAATAACTTACAAGCGTAACTACTAATATTACTGCATAATATGAGAGAAGAAAGAGAGACCGTTGGATTATTTGGACGGTGGGATGGAAACCCGTAGTTATCTATTTCGTTCGTCCTTATTATTATATACTTAATAAAATAAAAAAATCAAATAGTAAAAATGTTAAAAAAATAAAATTAACTACACCTGTTGAGTTGAGTTAAAGTTGAAATGAGAGTGAAAAAAGATTGCTTTATTTGCATTCCAAAAATCTCTCCCCACCAAGATCCTTTCTTCCTTATCCAAAGCGATCAATCCCTCAATTTGCAATTTTCTATAATTAGCCCCCAAAATCTAGTTGAATTGTCCTGCTATTTAGTATTTACAAAATCATATATTAGGGCTTTTCTTTTTTGCTTCTTCTTCACTATTTTTTTTTTCTGCCTATAATGGACGTTCATCCTCCCTGCACTTGTACCCTATATCAGACAAGGCAAAATCGCTGCCATCTTTGCCGCGGTGTCTCCGCTGCGTCAGGCTCTAACCTTTCCGCCACGGAAAACGCTGTGGAAACTGAAGGCAGTCGAGTTCTCGATTGTGTTCCTAAATTGGTTGCCGGTGCTATTTCCGGAGCTCTAACGGGGCTCTTTGCTATAGGTTGTTCTTTCAACGTTATTTCTATTCTGATGTGCATTTATTTGATGTTGGTGTTCTGACAGATTGTTGACTTCTGTAATCATGGATTTTACTTGACATGGGTTCTGCGAATTATGATCGCAAGAAATCGAAGTTCTGTTTTTTTGAACAGCAAGTGTTACAAAATCAAATGTTGAAATTTTCTGGTTCATGTAAGGATACCCGTTTTCTCTTTTCCCTTTTAAATGCATCATAGAAAATTCCAATCCAGTTCTAAGGTTTGTATTGATGATCTTGCAAAAAGTGAATTTGTGTTGGTTCTTGGGTGTTCATAATATATGCTGAGTAACGGTGTGGTTGAATGTGCTATTATGCTAAAAGAAAATTAAACTTTGTATGGTTGTAAAGCTTCTCATGTTCTTATTATGACATCTTTTAGTCAAAAAAAAAAAAAAAAAACACACGGGTACATATTTTTGCCTATATGTGTTTTGGGATTCTTCATAATACATGTTCGAATTCTCCTGCAGCTGGAGCATTTACTGGAGCTGTTACTGGTGCTTTAGCCAGTAGGGCTTCTGATTTCGGTGTTCTTCGCGGAGCTGGATTGGGGGCCATTGCTGGTGCGGTGCTTTCAGTTGAGATTTTAGAGGCTTCTCGTGCATACTGGGGCTTGGAAGAGTCTGGTTCACGGGGACCATCATCTATGGTTAGTCTTCATGTTCTTTGGTTGTGCATTTACTCTCTTTCCTTGCTTATGTTTTCCCCACAGGCAATGCTGGGATTAATCTCTATTATCGAGGAGGAGCACGTCCTCGAGGTCTGAAATTGTTCGCATATAGGGTATAGATGTGGCATAAAATGTGACCTGAATGGTGATTATTTGACCATGCTTGAACCCAGCTAACTGACTGGTTGCTAATTGATTATCTTAAATGTTGTTATATCGTGCTTTTCATGAGCTTCAGTTTCATACGACACATTTTGCATGAATTTGTCTTTCTGTTTTAGTTTCTTGGAAATTAAACTTTTATATTTTTTTGTTCCAGGCAGATTTCATAGAGGAACTTATCCAAGGGAGGTTTGTCGATGACCAATTCACGCCAGCAATGTTAAATGCTTATCATTGGCAGGTATGTCTTATATTCTGATTAAACAACCTGCTCGCTCCCTCTCCTCCCTTTTCTTTGTTTTTTGACATGTTTATCTATTTCTATTTCTTCTTCTTGTTATTTTTGTCTTCTGCATGCAAAAGTGTTAGAGATTGAATGTTTTCTTGGATTTTTTGGCCTAATTGTATGCATGTTTAACCTGGAGGTTGTAGCCTTCCAAAAATACCTATCAGGATGCATGCATTATCATATAGTACAGATTGATTAAAGATACTAAGTTTTCCTTGATGCTGTATGTACATCAAAAACATATCTGCTTGAACTCAGGTGTTGATTTCTGTGATCAGACAGTTACCCCTTGCATTTGGAGACTTTAATTGTTGCAGGTTCGGATGGCCTTCATAGTTATCACAGATATTAATGTACTGTTTGGGTAACTTTCAGCAGTTCAAAATGTTAAATCTGTAGGAACACACTTCTCTTCAGCGGGCATTTAGACATCTAATTGAAATTAACTCTTTAACTGTGATTGGATTCTTATCTATTTTGTTCTGGGTGAGCAGGTCACACTGTCTAATATAAACCATGATGAGTCCCAAGATATTTATGAAGTTTCATCCAGAGGATTGTCAAAAACTTCTCTGAAGGACTTGCCATCTTATGCTTTGGATCAAACTAAAGCAAAGCAGTCCATCTGCTGCACAATATGCTTGCAGGTTCCTTCCCTCTCAAACTCTCTCTTATTTTTGTTACATTCTGTTCTTCAACAAACACACAGATGAGAGATTGGCCCATTTATGTACATGATTAGTAACTTAGTTCTGTTTTCTATACCCCCCTTAAAAGTTTTCTTTAATGGCATTTTACTTCTTCCCAGGATATTGAAAGTGGGGAAATTGCAAGGAGTCTGCCCCGGTGCCTTCATACATTCCATTTGGCTTGTGTGGACCAGTGGCTTGTAAAACAGGGTTCATGTCCCATATGCAGGCAGGATATATAGGTATTTTAGCTCGTGATTTTGTATATATGTCAGTATCAGTGAGGTTGAAATCTGAATACCAGATAAGAGGGATCAAGTGTCTGTAGCATATAGTAGTCATGGGTTAGAAACACTAGGCGATGTATATATGTAGTAGCAAAGTATTTTTTTTTTTGACATTCATTACCAAAGTCCTAGTCGTTGCAAATCTTTATATCCTTCGCTCTATCCATATACAAATCGCGTAGATATTTCTCTTTAAAATTTATGATTGCCAATCCTGGATACTGGAGAGTGGCGCAGCAATATTTTTGCCGGAGCATAACTTGAATGGCTAGTAATTAACTAATTATACAGAGAATTGAGTAATGCAAGGGTAGGATTTATTCTTGCGGTATATTTGGAAGATAATACTCATTCCTTCGTATCTATGTGCAATGTGCTGTACTCTGTTAAATACTTTTTTGACTGATTTATGAAAGGTGAAGCTTGAAGTAACAGTTGTTTGGTTTAATACACTTCTCCATCCTTTTCTGAAGCTCATCCCTTAATAAACTTCAACATATAACCTGCTCTAGACGGTACAAGCGTTTCTTTCTTGTTATCACTTTTCTCATTGGTTTCTGGCTTAACTATAAAAAGATATAAGAACATAGGCTACATATTTCAATGTCATAGGATAATGCTGAGTAACCTGACAAGTGGTGTCCCAATGGTAGCCCGACAATACTACTCGACTTTGTACTTCATAGTACAGGGCTACCACTTATTCGACCACCTAGTGGTAAGCTGGCATGGACAAATTATGCAGAGAATAATCCTTGGGTGGAAAACGCCAGTACCAGGAATGCTATCTAAGTGTTTTTGGTTTAAATAGACTAGTTCTGCTGCAAATAACCAGAGGATCTTTGAGGAGCCATGCGGTATAAAAAGATGCTCTAGGTGAGTTTCTGTTTTAATCATGTTCTAATTGTGTTTCATATTTCAAAACAAATGTGAAAAATTAAAAGTGTAGGAAACAAACATAACAATTTATTGTTGGAAAATCTTTGGTATATGTCAACATTATTGAATTCCTAAAAAGTATTTGGTACATGTATTACATGCCCTATAGCCTTCTGACGGCAGGCTTGATTTCTAAGGTTATCTTTGTAAACAAAGAAGCTCAACCAAGATGACGGCAAATCTTAATGCACACAGATAGCAGTACCATGCTTTCTACTTGGAGTCTTATATCTGCAATACAGAGTAACCAACCTGAATGAATTTAGTAGTTGTGGAACATAATCAAGACCATTTTTGTCATGAATTAAGATTGAATCTGAAGGACATTCTGTTTATATTGGTAACATGCCATGCAACGTAGAAGAAATAAATTCAATACTCACAAACTATAGCACATTTCATTTATAGTCGAAATTCTAATGCTCCAACTAGATGTTGGAAGTAATGATCAACCTTACGTGATAAGGATGGACTAAAAAAGAATTTAGGAAATGATTTTTTGGATCATCTCTGCAGCTTTGTTCTGACATCAAAACTTTCCAAGAGGAATCAGAAAGCAGTAAAATTTGAGAATGTGTAATAAGTCACGTACAAAGCATGAATAAGAAAGATATCACACTTTGGCCAAATCTGAGCTGATCGTATTTACACTGCTACTGCTAATGGCTTCTTGCCGGTTTTAATTCCTCTTATAGCTGTAACAACAATTTGAACAATTCTATTAAATTAGGTTGACATTCACTTATAAGCGTTAGGAAAAATTAAGATTGTCTTTGACCACACCTTCGGCATAATCCTTGGCTTTAAATACAGCTGAACCAGCAACTATAGCATTAGCTCCAGCCTCAATAACCTACAAAGAAATGAAAAGAGAACTCCTAATGAAAATTGAAATGTAGCTTCATAACTTAAGAGTATGTTGGATGCTGTTGTATAGTTACTATTAAAACAATAACGAACAATGCATTGACGTCAGCTGAAGGATGTCTGTAGTATACCATATAAGCATTAATCAAGACAAAATAACATTGTTCTCCAGTCAAGTTGGAGAGCGTGGGTACTTTATGTTTAGATCCCTTGAATCCTTTTCCGTTAACAGCAAATCAAAGGATGTCAAGAGCAACTATTTGAAGAAATTTAGCCTCAATGAAAGGTGTGGAGTATCTGAGAGTCTTCAAACATCATTCGATGTCTCTTATTTCCAACAGTTGGATATAATATGATTAATTCATTATAAAAATTTTAGTGCAGCCAGCAAGAGAGGATTTCTCTCAAGGAGTCGCTCAACTGCTACTCTTTGGACGAAGATGAGCATGTCTTTTAGCAAGGATATAACTGGTCTTAAAATCTCTAGTAGTATCACATAATCTGAAGTTTAATATGTCAGAAACCTTATATGCATTTTTGGGACCAACTCCACCATCGACCTCAATCCACGGATTAACTCCCTGTGAACAACAGCATAATGCAAAAGCTTCTCGGTCAACAGAATAAACAGCAAAGTGTCACACATACGTATGAACACATTCAAGGATAGAGTTTGTTACACCTTTTCTACACACATTCTCCTCAAATCTGAGATTTTCTTCACTTGGCTCTCAATGAAGCTCTGCCCACCAAAACCAGGGTTCACAGACATAATTAAGACCAGATCAACCACTGCAACAAGACAAAAAAATGAGCACACAATGTCAGAGTGCAGTTCCTTCTAAATGCATGAAAGATTTTGCTGATTGTCGAGTGCTCCACACTTGTTTTTATTCTGATACACTTAAACTTCAGGTAGAAAAAGTACTTTTCAGAAGAGGCTTGGGAAAAATAACTGCACGAGTATGACAGACCTTTTAAATTTAACTATCATTTTATCACATGAGTTTGCATACCACAAGATGCATTTCTAATTTCTATACTTGTCAGTAGAAGTTGCCAATTGCCATAATTTAACAGCTATGCAACAAAGCTACCCCTCACACTGTTTAAAAGGTATAAATCCTTTCTTTTGTACTAAATCTTTCCTACGTAGATCAATGCTGGACATTCAGCAGAGCTCAAATCTGACAGGGAAAGGTTAGGACTTTGACAGCAGTCAACTGGAACCAAGAATGGAAGGAAATTTCAAGAAAGAGGGGGTAAAAGAACTCACCATCAAGGACATACTCTATAGTACTCAATGGGGTTGCAGGGTTTAAGACAACTCCAGCTTTAGCGCCAAGGCTTTTTATCTGGTTTACAGAAGCATGTAACACTCAAAAGAGGATTTTCCAAATGAAACCAAAAATGAAAAGGTATCATGGAGATGTAAGCTAAGGTAATCAAATACAATCAAGCAGAATAAACAATATAAAGCAAGTCAATAGATGGATTCTTATGGGACACACAAGATCCTCACATAGTCTCACTTATAAGGCAGGCTGCAAAGCTGATTAAGCAATCATAAGAAAACTTGATAGTTCACTCCAAGCTCAAGATTATGACTCCTCCGAGCTGCTGTTCTAAATGTATATGACTACCCTCACAGATATTAGTGGAAATTCATTGTACCTTAATTAAATTGAGTTTAAATTTAGAAAGTTGCAAGTCAATTTTAAATGGTATTCAATTTGAAATTATAAATGAGTTGTAGTTATTTTTGACAATTTAATATTCTAGTGAGATTTATACTGTAATATTACCTGATCTAGGGTACGGTGCAAATGGATTGTAGAAGATTGCTCACAGTGAACACTAACAATGTCAGCCCCAGCCTCGATAAAATCTGGTACTCGTTGTTCAGGTTCCACAATCATCTAAAGAGCTTCAACATATTAGAAAGCTGGCTTCTACTAGATAATAAACATAGCAAATAGCATGACACAAAGAAGTGTACCAAGTGTACATCCAAAGGTAGATCTGTTACGGGGCGCAAGGCATCAACCACAAGAGGTCCAATTGTAATATTTGGAACAAAGCGACCATCCATTACATCAACATGAATCCAATCACAACCGGCCTTCTCCACTGCTTTTACCTATATAAAAGGAAAAACAATCTTAGATCCTAAAAGAAGGGCAACATCCTAAAGCCAAAGCTGTTAACATTGATTCAGTTCAAAGAAAATTAACACTGCACAAATGAATGCACAGTTTTCAATTTTCAGATTGATATCATCGATTTTGTTTCCAATATGTAACACATACTACCACCAACAAGGCACTTCTTATTACTCCTCAAAAGATCAAAATAGCACGTTATTATGGTAGCAAAGCACAAAGCACAAAGTGAAACCTGTTCTCCTAACTTCGCAAAATTAGCAGAAAGTATAGAAGGGGACACAATGATATCACTTTTGGAGAACTTGTCAACCCGAGCAGTTGCCTTCACAATGGAATGAACTTTTCTCCTGCATTTATGCATCAGAGTGTACAAACTTGTTTCAGAAACAAATCGCATGATCTCTAAAGCTCTTAAGCTGAAAAGGAAAGGAGATTACCAGCAAAATAAACCTCACAACAAAAAAGAAAGAAGTGATACGGCTGTAGGTTCCATGAACATTAAACGCATATTTGGTAGGGGTCATAAGAGAAAATGAAAACAAAATTCAATTCCCTAACACGCCAGTAAGCATCTGTTTCCCACACTCGCGATAACTCTAAGATGTAAACAAACAGGAACTGGGTATTGTCGTTGTTGTGCAGAATATGGATCAGAAATTAACCAATCATAAAATGAACATAGACCCAGATACAATCAGTTTGATGAAAGGCCTATCTGAATCTCAACTAGATTCATAGTCGTCAAGCAATATGGCCTTGCTATACGACACAGGACACTGGAAAAGGAACTTCAAGTTCATCTAAACATAACATCAAGCATGCAAAAAAAAAAAAAAAAAAAAAACTCTATCTAGCTATTTGTAACCACACAGACTCATGCAATTTTCCTTCACCAACCAATGCCTTCACATGCCGAAATTTCCAATAGAACGGACCACAACCTTGTCAATCAAACCCCAAACTAAAAGCATAATCAAATATATATTCAGATATATAGACAGATAGACAGACAAGGGAAAGCAGAGTATTACAGAACTCTAAGCCTCTAAACAAGCGAATTATTCTCTGAAAGCAACCAAACCAGACCCAAGAAAATTGAATAAAGAGGAGAAGAGTAAGGAAAACAAAACCTTGAAAGAGTGAACGAATTGGGTCGCAAAAGAAGGGACTTTTGAAGCTTGACACCGCCTCCAAAACCATTAATCTGGGTTGACGACCACAGAGAAGCTGTTGACATTTTTCCCCCTACTCTTCTCTCTGTATACGGTGGTATTTAAAGGTTAGGTGGTGACAGAGTGAGCACGAGAAGTTATTTATACATCTATTGAAGATATTCAGAGGGAAAAATTAACAGGATGCCACGTGTCTACTTGTGTTGGAACTTCGAGGTTGTGTTCTTTGCTTATCTAAAATGGTTGGCGCTCTACGATGCTGACGTGTAATTTTATGGGGCATTACTGATTTTAGCAGAAATTTCTATTTTTTGATTTTTTATACCTCATTTAATTTCCCATGACCCAAAGTTTTATCCGGCCGAAGTCCCCAGTAGAGACGATACATATAATTATACTAACAGATAAATACTGTACAAATGTGCAGTAATACAATGTCTATTTAATTTAATTTTATGATTATTTATTTTAAGCATGTTATATTATCATATTATAAATGAATGTCGAGTAATAAATATTTAAAAATTTGTAATAAAATTATAAATATTTATTGAAATGTATATTTTCTTAAAAAGGTTAAAATTTGTTATATTAAAATTATATAAGTTAAAATATTATAAATGAATAAGTAAAATTAGTTAGTAAAAATTTAGGATGAAAAATTAAAAAATTAAGAAAATGAATAGTGGTATGTATTTGTTACAAAAGGATAAAATATATAAACTAAATTAAAAAATATAATATGTAACTAAAAAGTAAAAAATATATGGTGGGTGTGACTCAAATAAAATAAGTTAAAATAAATAAATATTGTGTAATTTAAATTTTGTGATAAAATGAGGAATATTTAAATTTTAAAATGCATAATAAGAAAAGAATTATGATAGAATTGTTAAAAATATAACTTAGAATATTAAAAATGGATTAGAAAACTAGTTAGGAAAAATTTGGAATGAATGAAAAAATGTTAAAATTATGATAGAATTATTAAAAATATATAAGTTAGAATATTAAAAATGGATTAGTAAACATAGTTATTAAAAATTTGGAATAAAAAAAGGAAATGTAATATTATTAGTCATGGGTGTAACTTATTAAGTCACACCCATGACTAAAATATGTACAATATTTTGTTATAAATTAAATATTGTAGTTAATTAAAGTAAAAAAAGTCACATGTTACATTAATATTGCGTAATTTAAAATGTTGTGATAAAATTATAAGTATTTAATGTACGTAAATACAAATATTATAATATATAAGTTAAAAAACCAATATTATTAGTCATGGGCGTGACTTATTTACGTATGTCACATCCGTGACTGAAACAAAAGTTAATTTTTAATCATAAATTAAATATTTTAGTTAAAACAAATGTAAAATTTTGCTATTATCAATAAAATATTTCAGTTAATTAAGATAATGAAAAAAATGTCCTAAAATGTCGCATTATTTAATGTATAAATGAATATTGTGTAATTTAAAATTTTGTGATCAAATTATAAATATTAAAATTTTTAAATGTATATTAAGAAAGTAATTATGATAGAATTATTAAAAATTTATAAGTTAGAATATTAAAAATGAATTACTAAAATTAGTTTGTAAAATTTTGGAATGAAAAAATAAAAAACTAGGAAATGTTTTTGTTATAAATAGATAAAATATGAAAGTAAATACAAATATTATAAAATCTAATTAAAAAGAAAAAAAATTATATCATCATTCAATTAAATTTATATAGTAATGTCAAGAGGTATGTCAAATGGTGAACAGTGAGATACATAGTATTTCTTTAGAAATATACTATCCATAAATTATAATTTATAGATAGTTGGAAATTGTATACCGATTTCAGTAACTAAAATTTTTTAATATATATTAGAGGTCAATTTCATAATAATTTTAAAGATAATAAAGTTTTAACATATATGATGACACTTCTAAAATGATAATTTGTCTGATTTAAGTATTTATTTGGTAATAAAACTTATAATAAATCATAAATTATACATATAAAAAAGTCATAATTAGATATTAATCTTGGAAAATGTGAATTTTTAATATAAAATAAGTTATATTAATTTTTTGGAGTAGTAAAATTTTTTTCTTCTAAATAAGCTAAGCATCAAATGCTAGTAGTTTTTTTTTTTATATTTTTAAAATATATATTAAAAAATTTAAAATATATATTCTTTTCATAATGCAGAATATAAAAATTATTTTTTTGTTAATATAAAAAACAGTCAAATGATAAGTACATTGCCTTGTATTAGGCAAAAGGAATTCATTATAATATGAACAAGAGTACATGATCTTCTAGTAGATAAAATGATTTCATTACGATACGAACAAGATTCTACAATGTGTTCAACTTAACTGTTATTTTAAAATTGATGTGATACAGACATGTGACGTCGCTTAAGATGAGGTGATATTAATAATATTTAATAATGAATAATACCATAATTAATAACCAAATAATAACGAATGAATAATAATAATTAAATAATAATAGTACGCTCACTAGTGTGACATGTTAAGTCATACCTGTGAGGCTTTTTTTTTTGTTTTTTATAATCTCCTTATCAAGTAACATGTATGCAAATGAATTGTTACATGAACTAACATCTACGAAAAACATGGTTGTACATTCATCCTTAGTAGATCGTAAGATGCGTGTAAGAAAAAAATGTAAAGAAAGAAAAAAAAGAAAAGAAAAAATGGCATAGAATGAAGAGTGCAGAAAAAAGCACGATTGTGCAACAACCAGATGGCCTCCTCCTTGTCACGATCGTGCAATTACATATGATCAGTTCTTAGTCACAATCGTATTTGTGCATAATAGTGCAACTACCAGACTTCACCTTTTCGTCACCCTCGTGTTGTCATAGGCGAAACTCGCCAGGGTGAAGTTAAATACGGGATTTTTAAATAGTTTGACCCTCCCTTTGCCATATATTCCGTGGTCGTCCATCTTATCGTCATTAAGTACTAAATATTAATATTAAGTATAATAATTAATTATAATTATGAATTAATAGTAAAGATGGTAATTTGGTGTACCAATTTTTTCATAACTAATATAAAAGTACGAATTGAACTTAACACGGCATGAGATATGCTGTTGATGAATTTAAACGGTTTAAGATGCAACTCCTAAAGTGGACCAATATCAACAGGAATATCAAATATGCTAACAGGTGTGACTTAACATGTCACACCCATGAGGTAAATTTTTTTAATAGTTACTGATTGAGCCCAAGTTTGTTATATAAATTGGCTATACTTTCACTGCTCTTAATGTACTTTTTGACTCTTAATTTGTGATTTTTGTGCTTGAGTTAGTCCCTTATATGAGCTCACACTTTATACAATTTGACAGTGGATTTGTTACAAATTGACATTAATTTCATGATAATTTTTCCAAGGACCATTGATACTGCAAATTGTGGTTTAATATTGTAGGGGAAAAGAAGAGTCAAAGGATCGAAAGAGTCAACACGCCGCGACGTAATGCGAGCCGCACGCCGCAGCGCCTCAAAATCTTCTCGCCACGGCGAGGATGTAAGAAACGCACGCCGCGGCGCCTACAATGTACCTCGCCGCGACGAGGATCAAAAGGAGCACGCCGCGACGCAACCACATAGCACGCCGTGACGAGGAATCCAGAAGAGCACGCCACGGCACCTAAAAATCACCTCGCCGCGGCCAGCAGTCAAAGACCCGGACTCCATTTGGAAACATCTCTCACTGTATTGACCCGACTCGCGTCCAGCATTTAAAAAAACCCTGCTATTTTTAGGTCAAAGAGATGGATATCTTTTGGAGACGTTTTGGAGGCAGTAGATAGACGATTTTCTCTTTCATTCATCATTCCCAATTTTTGCCATCTTCGACCATCACCATCATTTCTACGCCACCGTCAGTATCTTCTGCTACCATGGGTGATGTTCAATCTTTACCAGTCGTGAGAGAGTTCGGAGTTATGCGTAGCTAAACCACATTTCCTCTTAAAGATGTAGCATCGGCTTGAGTTCACCGGTTCTAAAAAGGGGAGTTGATCTTACATCGTCCAGTTTAATTACAGTGTTGTAAATTCCTGAGTTAGGGTTTACGGCTTGTATTTAAATTAGCTTGGTTATAGTTTAATCAAGTGTTGAACGATGTCTTGTGTTATGGATTGATTAATGTAGAACTTCGATGCTCAATATATGAAGTCTCAT
>JANIJH010000007.1:40970282-40982615 GCA_024520975.1 Erythroxylum areolatum | reverse complement strand
ACTGACATACTTTATTTTCTTGACCTGCCTTGATGAAACCTTCAGGTTGTTCCATATAGATTTCTTCATCTAATTCTTCATTGAGAAAAGCAGCTTTTACATCCATTTGATGTAATTCAAGATCCATACTAGCTACTATCGCCAGATGAAGACGAGTTGAACCAAACTTCACAACAGGTGAAAAAGTTTTCTCGTAATCAATTCCCTCCTGTTGTGTATTTCCTATTGCTACAAAGCATGTCTTATATCTTTCGATACTGCCATTACCTTTTTTTCTTTATTTTGAGAACCTGCTTGTTCCTAATTGCTTTATGCCCTTTAGGGAGGTCAACCAAGTCCCATAATTGATTTGAGCTTAAAGAAGCCATTTCTTCTTTCATTGCTTTCATCCAATTCTTCTTTAGCAGGGCAGTAAGAGCCTCATTTACATTGCTTGGCTCTTCTCCCTCTTACAGAACAATCATATTAATTTCTCCTTCAATCTTAAAATGACATCAGGGAATTATTCCTCGATTACTTCGTCTTAAATGAGGTATATTAGAAACAAATTTATGATTGATCTTATTGCTCCCACTCGAATCAGTCATCATAGAGAACCTTTCTGGAATTGCTCCCACTTGGTTGAAGTTCTTCATCTTAATTCTTTATAATAGAATCATTCTAATCAAGCGACTCGTATAACAATAGGTCTTTACCTATTTCTCCTTGCTTGGAAAAATCATTCTCTAAGAATGTTACATATCGTGATTCAAATTTAGTTACGCCTCCATTTCCTTGTTCACTAATGAATAAGTATCCTTTTGAGTGTTCTGAGTATCTAATAAAAATACTTTTTCTCCCTCTTGGGCCTAATTTCTCATGTTTGTGAGAGAGATTATAAACATAAGCTGCACACCCCCAAGGTCTAAGATTTGACGCATTAGGTCTCCTACCAGTCCACAACTCATATGGTATGCTAGTAACTGATTTTGTGGGCATACAATTAAGTACATAGGTGGCTGCTGACAACGCATGACCCCAAAAAGTGATTGGTAAATTTGCTTGGGATCATGGACCTAATTAGTTCTAATAGCATCCTAATTTGTCTTTTAGCGATGCCATTTTGTTGTAGGGTTCTAGGAATTGTTAATTGCTTTTCTATTCTTTTCTCTTCACATAAAGCCTTGAACTTTTCTGACAAGTATTCTTGTCCACGATTAGTTCGTAATGCTTTTATTTTCTTATCTAATTGATTCTCAACTAAGTTAATGTATTTTATGAAACAATCGAATGCTTCTAATTTATGAGAAATCAAATAAACATGACCATACTGAGTATAGTCATCTATGAAGGTGATGAAATAAACTACCCCATATCTAGCCCTTATATTCATTAGACCACATATATCAGAATAAATTAATTGCAATGGATATAAAGCTCGTGTTTCCTTTCCAAATGGCTTTCTTGCCATTTTACTTGTTAAACAATGCTCACACGTAGGTAGATCTACTTGACTTAGATTACCTAAAAGTCCTTCTTTAGTTAATCAACTTATTCGATTTTGACCAATATGACATAGTGTAGCGTGTCACAAAGTTGCAACATTATTGGAATTAGTAGATGTAAATAATGAATAACTAATATTATTATTTCCCTTTAATACATCCAGTACAATAAAAACATTACATAAAAAACCATAACTATAATTAATAGATCCAAAATACAAATCCATTTCATCGCCGTGGAAATTTATATTGAAACCAAGGCTAACCAACATTAACATAAATAAAAGATTCCTACTAATATGTGGAGCAAATAATACTTCATGTAGGATAAGGGGTCGTCCTCCACACATGTCCAATTTACATGTGTCAATTCCTTGTACAACAACTATGGAATTGTCACCTACATAAAGCCATTGACTATCATGTGCGAGTTTACGAAGCTCAACGAAGGCATCTCTATCCTTCGCTACATGGTTGGTTGCTCTTGAATCTGCAATCTACAAAGGATGTGATTCAGTTAGAAAAATATAGCAAGAAACGTTCACAGAACAAATGTTTGTACTATAAAGTTGTACCTTCTTGGGCTCGGTACAATCTCGAGTAAAGTAGCCCTTATTACCACAATTACAGCATTTCATATGTTTCATGTTCTTCTTCTTGAAGGAACTTTTTCCCTTTCCACATTGGTTCCATTTTGCCTTCTTGAATTTCTGAGGAGAGTGGTTGAATCTCTTATTGTTCTTCCACTTGGGTCCACCATGATGCTTGCTTTTTTTGTTCATAGCTCCATGTGATCTAGAACTAACTGCATATGCCTCAGAATACATCTTTGAGGCTTTAAGACACTCCTCCCCTAATATGAGATGCCTCGTAGCATCTTCCATTGTCTTGATGTTCTTATTATGAGTTAAGTGCATCTTCATATACTCTCAACTCTGAGGCAGTGAACGAATCACAGCTTGTACTTATTGTTACCATGTTGGACATTTTCCTAAGATGTTTTTGCATTGTATCATCTGGGCGCTTCTTATAAATATCAAACTTAATTGTAAGTGAACTCACTTTAGTCACTGAAGCACCTCCCAAACGAGCAGCCAATGCAGACCACATGTCCTTTGCAGTTTTGAATTTACGGAACTCTAGCATGATATCATTATCCATGCTACTCAATAACGTGATGCAAGCTAAAGAGTTCTTCTTTTTCCATAATTCATATGCTTCATAGTCCCTCTTATGTTGGGTCGTATTGCCCTCCTCGAGAACTTCCATAATTAGATTTAATGGTTCAAAAGTCTCTTGCTCCTCTAGCTTGAGTTTCTTATCACCATTGAGTTTCTTACCCCTATTGAGTTCAGCAACAATATTCTTTGAATCAGTAGTCATTATTCTTTTTTTGAAACACTAAGTTCCTACAATAAGAAAGAAATATATATACACATTAATTTCATATTAATCGTTCATAGAGTAAATAATTCGATCACAATTGCTTATGAAATCAAAAGTTCACTAATGTGTTCAATCATCATTCATACAACAATCAAATCCTAATTACTTTACCTAGACGAATTCCTATATAATATACATGTAAACATATTACATAAAAAAACAAGACTTTGTTCTTATAAACAAACATATTGTATTAAATGCGCTACAACCTACGAACAGTCAATAGATAACGAACGCTACGCAAAAATGAGTTCACAAGTTCGCATGATACAGTTCGCGAAGCTCGATGTACAATAGCTCTTACTATTTCCATTGGAAGACCTATAGGATACAAAGTCCCAATCAACTCCCTTCTACGTATTTCTTTAATAAATGTCATCACTAACAAACTATAAGTCTTCTCGTTAGGCATATTATTTCAGAGCATTCGTAATAGTTCGCCTTGAGGTTGAGGTAATGTTGTAAGCAAAGTCATATACTTTACTTCAACATCTACATAAGCTCGACAATCTCTAAACCATAATTCTTGCATCATGTTATTAACTGAAATAACATGTTGTATTAGACCGGCTCTAGGCATTAAAAGCATGTTAAATAATTTTACATACATACTGCCAATACATCTCTTATGTGCCTTATATCGAATAAGTTTAGGCGTTCGCTTAATAATAGGCATCTTCCTTAAAAATAAATTTTCAAGAATCAGAAGAGTGCACAAAATAACAAATTATTTTGTCTAACACATAGCGAACTCATGCTCATATTATGGAAAAAATTTAATTCTATTAGCAATTTATTGAACTATTCAAATTATGCTATTAATTTCTAATCAATTAGAAACTTATTTCTAATATAAGCATATTCAAATATGAATAATTCAAATAGAATTAGACTCATATTTCTAATTTAAATTATAATTGAACTAATCAATTTATATTGGTTTAATTAGAAGCTAATTTCTAATGAAATTCCTTTTTAATTTAAACTAAACAAATTAGTTTTGATTTTAATTAGAAAACATATATCTAATTTTAATTCAACAAAAAAATACAATTAGAAAACTCATTTTTTATTTCATCGGTTTTAGAAACTTATTTCCAAGTTTATTTTATCTAAACAAATTAGTTTACTTGTATTAAAAAAATAATTTCTAATATTTTATATTAAATATAAACTAATTTAACTAACTTAATTAGTTTGTGAAAATTAAAAAACTTATTTCTAATTCCAGTGCTTCTATGTTATCGTCAAAGTTCCAAATCTTCAAAAGCAGTTCACAAAACACTATAGTTTTGCTCTTACCTCACTACATGAAGAATTGGCGTTAGTCGAAAACCTACATTTGCGCATGCCAACCAAAAGAAGTGTTACATCAATATAAGATTGGAGTGGCAAATTTATCCTTAGATATGACATGCGAAGATGGCTTATGGTCTTGTATACAAGTATAAGCACCCTCCTCCTGCAACATTATAGCATTGCACACCCAACTAAACTCAGCCTCACGAAGTGGTATCAAGAAGTCAAAAAATATACTGTAGAGTTGAGTACTAAGTGCAGATGGGCTGTATTAATGGCATCGAAATCGATCGCTCGCTGAATATCACTCAAAACTTGAAATTGACATCTTTCACGGCGACCCTCTGTAAGGTTTTAAGTCGACTCTTAAACAGATCCTAATTGATTTGTCATGCCTAATCTGTCTAATTCCATGAAAATTAGAGACAATCATTTAATGTTATAGACATTCGTCCACGTCTGACACTGTACACTTTATATTCTGAAGCGATATGTGTTGTCATTGTAGCATTGTGAGATTGTGACAGTATGGATGGGTTCCACCAACATTAACTTTTATCCGAAGAAAATGAAGAATGGGAAGTAGAAAGAATTGAAGTTTTAGTTTCTACCTGCCAACCTCATTGTCAAAGCATGCACAAACATTGACGAGATATTATTAGAATTTATTTTTGGAAGAGAAATGAAATGATTGAGACAATCACATTTCTCTTCATCTAATCAACATCATATCTTGAAGAAATTGATTCCTTTCGCTTTTCAATTGTTGGTCATTTAATCCGCTTGATCGTATTTAATTAATTGACGGATCGAAGGAGGGAAATAACCTCCTCTATCTCTTACTTTCCAATGTACAAATGTATATATTATTTTCATGCGTAAGTTAATTAGTAATTCATTTGTATACGTACGTATTAAGGTTCACCTGGGAGAGATGAAGTTTCAAACTTCTTCCTATGCCCATACCTGTTACGGAAATTACTTTTTAAAAATCATTTTAACAAGACGTTGGGAAAAGAAATTATCGTAGTATTGGCTCCAGGATGGCATCATCTTACCATTAGATCGAAAGAAGAACTATATATCGTAGAACCAACAACAAAATTTTATTCTTAAATTAGACTGAATTACGCAAATATCACATTCAAGTTAACAGTAAAATAATACTCTATATTAAAATGGATGATGTTTTAAATGTGAAATGGCAGCTCAAAGTACAACTTCACAATGGTGTAGAGTTATGTTAAGAACATGAACTCTTTCCAGTGGAGGTATATATGGTTGACCAACTATTTAGCTAAAAACTAAGTAAAGCGGAAAAGAAAAAAGAAACCAAGAGCGAGAAGACTAAGATGATGTGAGATTTAATTCAAATACATTTTGCAATTGACAGTTCAACTACCCTATTCAAGCCAAATAAGGGAAAATCCGATAAAAAAGAAAAAAAAATTATCACACTTCACATGGTCAGACTGCAGTCAGTACATAGTATTTTTAAAATAGTGAATTACAATTTTGATTGGTTAAAATATGTCAAAGTTTATTGGAATGTTATCTTATTATTAAACAGGTATTACAACAAGGCAAGTATATTAATGAAAATAAGAATTTTAAAGTTAAATTTAATGGGGAAATTTTTAAAAATTTTATTGATAAATTTATACTCAGTTGTAATTAAAATAAGGGTCATATGGCTCCACCCCTTATTACAAGAAGTTAAAGATGATACCTATATAATATATGAATAATTTTACTATAAGTATGCGTTCATCAACTAGTGAAGTATTTTAACATAAATTTATTATTATTACTACCCTAATTAAGGAGACCAATCCCCTTACTTAAAATTGATATTAATCAAACAAGATCAATCATTTTACAGCTAGTATGTCTACATAATTAAACTAGTAAATTATATAAAATCAAAATACTCTTATTTGATTACTATAATTTTAGGAGCCAAGTTCATGGAAGATTTGGCAATCCATAGATTGTACAAGTCATGACTCCGAAGGAAAGACAATAAATGAGCAAGGGTACATCTTATTTGAGAACGAGTGGATTGGGAGCTAATCAATAGAGCTTTATGAAGATGTGCCCAACTCTTAGTCACATGGTATTGGCTAATAATGTAACAAAGAAACCTCAAGCACAATATCCTAACCAGCTACTAAAATAGAAGTGCACGATTGAGGGCTTTGTGCTGACTTCACGCCTGCTGCTATGTTCCATTTTACTTTCTCTTTTATCTCTTCAACAAAAGGGGCCCACAACTTGGAAAACACGTGGCAAAAGGAGAAAAAGTCAAATTCCGTTGGTCACCTGGGCCGAGAGGTGACGGAAGCAAAGACCTGAACCGCGTGTCGCTTTAGCGCGGGAATAGCGAGGCGGGTCCTAGTATGTTACGCGTCGACCGTTAGAGTGGCCTAACTCTCTCCAGGTCCTGATCTCAACATTTCGTGGGGCACCACACACGTACACGACTTTGTCGGCTTTTAATTGGTCCATTGCTTTTAATTTTGATCCCATTAATTAATGCTAAGTTTAATTTCTAAACATTGTGAAATTCTGGGATCGAATTGTTTAGAAAGACTGAACCCAATCGGCCATTTAATTTTTATTATAAAAAAAAGCTTTAATAATTTTTCGAATATATTTCAACTACTACAAACTCTTCCATTTTCGTTGAAAGTTTTAAAAAGCTTATATAATTCTTATAATTTTTAATATAAGAATAAGCTATTTAATGCATGGTTTATTCAATTTAATTGCAAAAACGTTGATCGAAAATCATTATCTCAATGCGGGTCTACTTTATTCTCGTTCAGGACATGTCTAAATTATGTGATAACAAGAGAAGAAATGACTATATCATTTTAAAGGTTTACTCTTAAAGGATTGCATGAGGAGATACGAATTAGAATAGAGAAAGGAAGAGATTGGCACGCCAGCTTCAAAGGGAAGATAGATCGATATAAATGAAATATTGTTATGGAACATGTCGTGTAGGGCTCTAAGACTTTGGGAAGGTTGGGCGGACTTTATCATGTGCCAAAAACTAAAACACCACATGCTACAAAAAAAAAAAAAACATATTTAAAGAAAGAAAACCAGGCTGTTGTTAATTTGGATTGCATGGATCATGCTTCAAGCGTTTACAGCTTTTATAGAAAAGGAAATTAAGCAATATCTGCCCATCAGGCTGAATGAATGGACAACGTGAAACAAAACAAATTTGTGTGATGCGGGTTGGTGCATTTTCATGTGATAAGGATTAAGGAGTTTGTTGCAATCTAGTAGTCTACTCTTCTTCATGTCCTTAGATTTTTTTAAAATAATTATTAACAGTTTTTATTTATTTAAAATTTTAAAATTTAATTAAAAAAGGATATTGTTAACCGAAAATTATAAAATTTGACCAATTAAATTTTTAATAATAATAGTTATTAAAATAAATCGAATTAAAAAAATAAAAAACTAAGATGAATCAAAATTTTTAGACCGAACCAAATTAATTATAATATAAGATACAGGAAATTTTATTTTGGTGATTAAGTAAAGATTTTGATAATTTAATTTCAAAAAAAGAAGATAATATAATTTCTTCTTGTTATTGTCTTAAATTTATTATTTATTGGATAATTTATTTGAATCAAAATAGTTTGTACGTAGTGTACTACAATTTAACGTACAAAAATAACAATTAAGGTACTTGGACCATTGATAAGTGAGAAATTAAGATATCAAAATACGCAATTCATACATTCATGAGAAACTAACTCTTACTATTGTTCAAATTCAAATTAGCAAATATGAATGTTTAAATTCAAAGTTTAGGCATACAAGGACAAAGTTCAATTGATTCGAATATGCGCTAAAAGACCAGGCCTTGGTGGTGTAATTCTACTCTTCTTATATATATATATATATATATAATCAAATTGCTATTTAGTCCGAAAAGGGAAAGCAAACGGATTACTTAACCCAACAGCGTACAATTGAAGTTGACACCTTGATTGTCTCGAATACATTACAGAAATTGGAAAACAAATGCTTATTTCTTCTTATATTCTACACAACACGTGAGAGAGAGAGACAGAGACTCAGTCTTAAAACTTGTTTTTTTTTAAGAAGAAAAATTTGATAATCGACAATTTGGTGAGTGGATAATTACGAATGAATTACTTGAGGGGTACCCGTTGAATAAATGGACTTCAGGTGCGTATTAAGTGGAATCCTTCTAAATTATTAGTTTTGTTTCTAAACAAAACTAGGAGGAGGGGGGATAAGGAGAAATGTGAATTGAGATGCTGAAAGGAGTCCCCACAAGAAGAAACTGATATCCTATTCAGAAGAGTCCCCACATTCTCATATTCCAAAATCCACTCCAAAACATAAAACCCATTCAAAATGGAACCCAAAATCTCAGATGATGCAAGTGCAAATTAATCCAGAGGCTTTTAGTGCAATATCTTTTCAGGGAGTGGAAGGTACAGATACCATCACTAAGCTACCAACTGAATCTCAGACGGTTCAAGTTTTATTGCAGAAAGTAATTTCTTACAGTACATAACAGTTGATTCACACTAGTTCTTACAACCTAGGAATTACGACATGTAACTTCTTTCAACTCCTACCACCACTAGATTCAAGAAATCTTTGCACAGACCATAACACTATATTTTGGAAACAATAAATTGTAAATTAAGTTCCTCTTTCCTTCAACTTCTACCTTCTAAGTGCAGATGTCTCAGTTTCAGTAATTCCAAATACTGTCGAAATCCATTGGCCCAGCTGAACCTGAAGGAGCTTCATGATCATCAAATGGCCTCTTTGCCATTTCGAAATTTGATATAACGGAAGAGATTTCTGTGTTCATGTCGGTGCTCAGGCCGGTTTCTTGTGAGACACTAATCATCTCCCTGTCTGCTTTCAAACTCTGCTTCACGATTGACTCTTGGTTTTCAATTAAGGCTGCTAAGATCGGGTGATCTTGGGCAAGAACAGAGCCTGGGTACTGCAAGTTTGCTGAAGCAGTTCCAGGCTGAGTGGAATAGAAAGAATTTGGAAGGGGAATTCGATTGAAAACATTTGATGGGTTGGAAGAAATTGACAGGAGATGATTGAAGCTGTCAATTGCGGATTGTTGGTTTCTATCCACGTCATCGGGATTGGAGAAGCAGGGCACGTAGGCCGACTCGGCCACGGGCTTGGTCTTGTTTACACTGTAAGGAGAAGAATCCATCAATGGTGGTAAGCCAGAAGGACTCATTTCATTACCAAAAGAGCCTATTCTCACGAGCCCTGGTATATGAATTTTCTTTCCTCCAGAACTCTTTTCGAACACCCTGCAAATTACCCACTCATTCTACAAAACAATAACAAAACTTTCATTAGCATAAACTAGGAAAAGAGAGTATAACACAGGGAAAAGCAGGTCAAGAGCAAAAGGTTGCTACCTTTGCGGTTTTGGGCAGATTGTGAACAGAGAGTTTACCCTCCAATCTGTATTCATGCATGACCCAGTTGGATTTCTCTCCTTTAGGAGCTCTACCCTTGTAGAACACGAGGGTTTTCTTCATTCCAACTAAAAATTTTCCTCTGTAGATCTCCTTATCTTTTCCTGTGGCCTTCCAGTAACCTGCTTCAGTTGCTCTGTTTGTTCTGAGACCAGTTGGATACTTTCTGTCCCTGACACAGAAAAAGTACCATTCTTTCTCTCCCATTTTCGCTTTCCCTGCATCCAAACAACAATTAGAACATGCCCATCTCTGAAGAAACAAAAGAGTCTCTATCTTTAAAGAACTTACATGGGAGTTCCCAAGGTTCAGACTTGTTCAAGTCTACATCTCCAATAGCTCTAGCGGAGAAGTTAATGTCAAGAACTTTCTTGTACAAGTAATGAGAAATAAGCTCCTCATCAGTAGGATGAAACCTGAATCCAGGAGGCAAATCCATTTGATCATCCTCCTTCATGAGTCCAGACATGTTTTCCATGTCCTTATAGGAAAACTAAAACCCTGTTTCCTCCTAATTCAACCTGAAAACCTTGGTTTTACACACTGCTTCCTAATAAAGAAGCTGCAGAAGCATACCAGAAGTCAGGCCCAGTTCCTACAACCAAGAACCTTACAACCACTATAACAAAATGGGCGCTGACCAAACACTCTATTTCCTTCTATGTTCAAGGAACCTTGTAGAGAAAAGAAAACAAAGGGCAGAGAGAATAGGAGTGGAAAGCGAAGTGTTTGGGAGAGTTGAAAGCGAAGAAAAGGTAAATATAAAGCCAACGAAAGTTAGGAAGAAAGTGAGAGATTGAAAGAGAAAAACGATAGGGAAGCCATAAACTGAAAAAGGTTTGTATAAACCTGAAAGATGGAGAGATGCTTAAGAGAAATCAGTGAGAAAGAAGAGAAGCCCCTAATATACTGGTGATTTTGGACATCAAGAAACGTGGAATGTACGGCAACTACTGTTATGGGATTGTCGTTTGCTCTAACATTAATGTTGCGATAAAAATAAAAAGCCTATCTTTGCTACAATTTGACCCCCCTCAGTCCCAGGCATGAAAATTTTAATGAGAAACTTAAATACCCATTTCTGGTATTTGAAAGTCTAACAAACCTTAAATTTTCAGAATAATGTTGGATGTGAGGACTTCAGTTTAGAGAAGTGAAGCAATGAGAATTTGTTGTGCAACTAAATTGGTTGTCTCTATCTGTTCTGCACACCATTCATAAACACCCAAATTGCAAAATAGCAAGTTGAAAAGAAAGTGAGGTAGCTAAGAATACATAATCTGTTTTGATGCCCCAGAAAAGGGGCTTTTTCTGAGAACAAATTCTCTTTTTTTTTTTTTTTTCTGTTCAACGGGAAGCTGCTGTGTGAATGCATTCAAGATCACAGAAAGACAGGTTTCAGCGCTCCAACTTTAGCAGGGCTGTTAGACGTGTAATCCTCTGTAAAATTCGCTGGTCCAACTTTTATCATTTCCGTAAACTCCCAAGCCGCCAGAGTTAACTTTAGAAGCTCAAACGAGATTCCATTTTTGTATTCGTATAACAGTTTAGAATAAGAGATATGGGTCTGATTGTTAAATATAAACTTAAACTTGGATAAACGATGCCGACCTCTTATGGTTTTAGTTATTTCAAAAACGTATTTTTATTGTAAATTTTTAGAAAATCGAATGTTAATTATTAGTCAAATTATTTTAATATTAAGTCTCTTATAATTAACTGCTATATATATAATTCTGACCATGCAAACATTTTTAAGCACATAGCAGATCATCATGTAATCGTTTCTATATATATATATATATATACACTTACTGTATCTGCATAACAGTAAACTACATAATTTTATAGTATTAAAATTTTTAAGAAAGGACATTTAATTAAGTATTAATCTAGCTATCATATAATTGATTATTGTACACATTTAATAATGTATATAAATAACATAAACATCCTAGTTGAAGTTCACCGTAGAAGTCTAAAAGGACGCATTCTTACCTCTAATGACTAGGGTAACTATTTCCGAATATGTAACGATGTATAGGAACATAAAAGTTTCTAAAAGCAATTTAACAATTTTATTTTTTTAATGTTGTAAAATCCTTCTATTATAATTTAAAACAAAAAATTGATGTTTAGAATTAGTGAGTATATATATATATATATATATATATATATATATATACATCTTCAAATTCAAAAATAATTGGGGGACATGTCCTAGGGGTCTATTTCTGGAGATTGTGGTGTATTTCTTTTAGGTCCTTTTTCATCATGTTGATTGAAACATTTTCCAATATTAAAATGTGATGAGAATTGATCTTTGCATGTAAGTTAACAAAAGCATGTATTGGTTACAAAAAGAGAACAATTATGAGCAATGATTTTTGACATTATCTGCAAAAGGCTATAACCAAAAAAGATAATTAATTCGTCTGTTCCTTACTTTTAACCAAATGCACCATTGAATTAATAAAAATATTGGAATCTAATTTAGAAAGGGTGATGTATCAAATTGAAATGTGATTAACTTGCTAGGTAGAGAGAGAGAATGTTCATCAACGTTAGACAAATCTTACAGTTGG
>JANIJH010000007.1:40860340-40871583 GCA_024520975.1 Erythroxylum areolatum | reverse complement strand
CTACGTAGCCCAGTGGTGTGAGGCGTGGGTCAAGCACCCAACAAAATCCTAAGGTCACAGGTTTGACTCCCGCTACCCCCACGGGATGCGCAGCGCCCCCCTACGGGATGTGGGTGTGACCAAACGGGACAAAACCAAAAAAGATGCGGGTCCCACTCCCAAACCAATTGAGCAAACTGAAGATCAATTAAATTAACATGGGATCCGAGCCCACTAGGAAATTATGTGATAATTTCTTGAATTAATAGTGAGGGCTATTAGTTTGTTTAAAATAGTGGAAGTAACCAAATTTTAAAAAGTCCTTGTTTATTTAGTTTTACAGCATAAACTAAATTTTTTTGACGAATCAGTTTTGAAAATGAATACGAACTTGTCCCTGAGGAGCATCATGGATGCAAACAAACTGACTGGGCTAAATTTTTTTGACTGGTTGCGTAGCCTTAAAATTGTTTTAAGGCAAGAGAAAAAAATTATATGTTTTTGACAATGAGCTTGCACCTGAACCTGCTCAAGATGCTACCAATGAAGATTGGGAATACTATCAAAGTCATATAGATGACAATGAGTAAGTGACATGTGTGATGTTAGCCAGCATGTCTCCCGAGCTTCAGAGACAACATGAATGTATGAATGCAAGGGAAATATTCCTGCACCTTCAAGAGTTGTTTGGTGCTCAAAGTTAGGTGAAGAGGTTTGAGATTGCAAGAGCCTTGTTTGAATGTCGGATGACTCTTGGAACATCAGTAGAAATTCATGTTCTACAGATGATTGGCTACTTTGAAAAATTAGGCCATTTAGGGTATGAACTGAACCTTGAGTTGAGCATTGATTAGGACATATTTGATTGGAAGTTTATTAGTGAAATATAATAGAATGTAATATTATAGTTTGGGATGAAGGTTTATAATGGAATGGGATATAATGAGATAGAAAAGGAAGGTTTCATATTACATCTCATTTCATCCCAAACAGTAAAAATTAAAAAAAAAACTTCCAATTTAGGAGGTTTATGATGAAATATAAAATGATAAACAATTTTATACTATATAACATTATAAACCCTTCATTCAAATAATATTTTACTATGTTATATTATGATCCTTTTCATCCCTCTCAAATAATAATTTTTTAATATTACATTCATTTACATTTCATTACAATATAAATCATTCTATTCTATTCTATTCCATTTCATTCCATTCCATTAAAAATTTTGCGTCCAACCAAACATAGCCTTAACGATTTATGAGTTCCTTGAAAATTTTATTATTATCAATTGTTGTGAAGGGTTCATTTAGAATAAGCAAAATCAAACAGAATTAATAGATTTGACACATTCCTATGGGCAACATGGGCACAAAATCAAGTTCCAGCTTCAGATATCCAGGAACTTTTTATAAGAAAAAGATAAATTGTGGTAGGGTAATGAAAATACATCATTTTCCATCAGATTACAAGAGCAGATACACCAAGGGTGTTTGGTTGGTTCTAGCCTAAACTAAGGAGACTTGTACGTTACCATCCATGATGACTTACCAAACTAAGATGATTTCTTTTGTTTCTTGGCTTCCCAGACTTTGATTTCAGCTTGTGTCTTCGCTTTTACACTTTCGTGGAATCCTGGATATGGCTCATAAGCAAACGCTTTTTCAAGAACCTGTAAATAAATCACCAAGATCACTATCCAACTTACGAGTTGAACAGGAAACAGTTCTCATGTTTGATTAAGAACATAAACTTACCTCGAGCAACACAAAAAATGGAGCTGTCAGAAAAGCTTGAGCAAAGTTGTTCAACAGTGCTGGAGCCCGTCTCTACAGAAAATAATAGGACTGCTAAATTGGAAAAACAGAATACTACTGCATTTTATGTATACAAATTGAACTAATTAGCACTTACCTCAAATACCACGTGGCCTAAAAATTGTCCAGTCCAACAAAATAACTGTGCTGCCAGCACAACCTGCTTTTAATTGATATTATAGCCAATCAGTTCAAATCAAATAAAAATAAAATATGGTCTCTCCTACCAAGCCTGTATCCAAATATCTTTATACATGGACAAATGTCAACAGCACTATTTGAGAGATACTTCATTTTAGATATGTATTTCCATTCAAATCTTCACAACATGCATGCTTCTTTAATAGCAAATGTTGGAAAAAAAAAATTTCATTCAGTTCCTATGCACAATCGGAAAGCAATCAGAAAGTATCAAGTAGAATATGGTACTAATCCTCAAATTTGTTAGAAGTAAATGCTATGAACACCAACATCCTCCCACTACAATAAACCCTTCCTGTATGGCTCTTGGGAATACAAAACTCTGACAAAATATGAAGATACAGAGCAGAGAACACAAACTCAATGAAATTAAAAAAACTAGGTGTGTCGAAGAGATTACACTTTTATATTGGTTCTATTGCTGTAATCTCCGGGACCACTTGAGCAATACACCTTTATCCCTTTCTCCCCATGTAAGTCCCCAAGATTTAAAACCTGGACGAAGAGTGGAATTTGAGCCCCCCTCTACAACGACCATTTTGGCGTTGTGGCAACCAAGAATACTTTTAGAGACAACGGAGAAGATGCCTATACAGTATGGCCATAGTCCACCAATCAAAAACAAGGTCCAACTGAGGTACTTATTTGTTCTATTATCCTGATAAAAATACAAGATTCCAAGTTCCAACAAGATAGCAATCCCAAACTTCTATCAATTACTAAACCCACCCAATGACGCAGTAGTAGAAACGATAATTGCAATTCTTCCTAGAAATCTCCACCTATGAAACAAAAGTGCCTCTGGGTATTTAATGCATAAAACATTAAGCCAAACAATTGCTGCAACTTGTAAGCCAAACCTAAATATTTTTATGAACATCCCAACTAGAAATGCTTGTCTAATTAATGACTCACATGAGCAGGAGTGCAACATGAAAACTAGATTAGGCCGTTCAAGTCATCTCAAATATATGGAATAAGGATAGGCTTTAGGACCAAATCAAGAAGAAGGCAATAAACCACGGTGACTGGTTTACAACTAGAGTCATGGATAAGGCACTTATTCTCCTTCCGTTCAACAATCCCCCCTAAACAACAACCATGGAGGGGCCACCCTCTTTCCTGCAACTGTCCAGAATTAATCAACCAACAAAAGTCCCAACAATCTATGGAAAACGTAATTAATTAGAACAAGAGCTGAATTCCCATACAATCATGAAGTACATGGACACAGGACACCATGCAGGAATAAAACTGAGGAAAATTTGGATGAAATTAATGCAAGGAAATGACCCCGAATATATAGCTTTAAGAGAAAAATACTCTGTAGCTAAAACACGATGCAAATAACAGCAAGAAAATATAATGAAACATGGAATATCCCTTCATTTTCACTAGCCCTGTTAGAAATCAAACAGCCGCTAACACAACTGGAAACTAAAACTTACCTTCCAAGTCTGAGAAAATCCAAGCCTCCCAGAAAGGAAACTGGCGCCAACCCAACAAGCAAAGCAAAGCAAAGCAGCCAAAACCCCAGCTTTCTTATCCAACAACACGTAAAAGACGGCATAAATTAGTGTGAAAAAGAAGCCAAAGTTCAACACCAGCCCGTGATCAACAATCCCAAATTGAGATATGTCAACAACAGAAGGTGTAAAGTACAAGAGCATAAGGGAAGTGAAGACGATGGGCCAAACAAACAACGTGTGAATAAAAATGTTAACTGGGTTGCCGTGGTATGCTCCATAGAAGGCAAAGTGTGTCTCCAAATCAAAAATTCCACCTTTCTTAGCCATTGCCGATTTTTTCAATAAGAAAGAGAAAATTCCAAACTTGCTATGAGATTGAAGGAAAAGGTTTATCTGCAACTGTAAAACACTAAGATAAATATAGATAAGCGTAGACGACGACGATACAGTCGATGAAATCTATGGACCGATACGATGGACCGATAAAGCTAATAACCGTCCGGGTCGGGTCCCACCAGCTCCTTCATTAGGTGGCCTGCGCTCAACCAATTGGGGCTGACCGGCTTATACCCCGATCTGTAGCCAGATGGGTCACAGTGGAGCGGTCACAGGCAGCCCAGCTCGGCTCAGTTGGATTGAACTGTTTTGACTTATGACTTGCCCTTAACCCACCTGTAACCCGATTAACCAATCCTAAACCAAAATCAAAATGGGCAAGGCTAAGTCACGCTTGTAATTTAGTGCAGGCAAGGTGGGAAATATGTGGGGCACCTGCTAAAATGGGCCACATGTGGTCCTCAGCTAAAATACACTCATAAGGGTTATTAAAGTCATTTTTCCTTTTATAACTACTAAAGACAGTTAAAGGTGCAGCATTTAAAAAACAATGATACAACAGATGTGATATAATCTGAAAAAACGAAAACTTTTGACAGAAGAAGAAAAAACTTCTGAACGAAAAAGAGATGGAAGTAAAATTTCTTTAACCAGAATCACAACAATAATTCAAGTAGGTGATTCTTTATTTTATATGCATATAAATAAATTCTGTTTGACATGTTCTTTGTGATTATGTTTTTTCATATTTATTTTTCTAACATTGATAACAGAGCATGATTGTGTTTTCGTTTATGTGCATGCTAATGAATCTATGTTAAACTTTATATGAATTTGTCATAAGTTTTGCACTGTTATTATACATTACCTTGTCTTCTACGATTGTCTTTTGTGCCAACTATTGGTGTTTTAGTTTCTCTTTCATTTGTTATTTTTTGATTTTTTTCATATAAAATTTTTTGTGCCAACTTGTTATTACCTTGTCTTCTACGATTGTCTTTTGTGCCAACTCGTGTTCGAAGTCTGGTTTTGGATTTTTTGTTGCTGTGTAGTTTTTTTGGATTTTCTTTGTTGTGTAGTTTTGTTATAGTTTTACACTGTTTACCAAAATCAAGAATCTAAAGACAGCAGTAACGAGAGAAGGAAGAAACGAATAAGAAAGAAGGAGTAAGAAAAAAAACAGAAAAAAAACAAAACATAGGAAGAGAAGGAAGAAGACCCTTCTTCCTCCTCTATAACAAAGGGGCACGTGTTTTTGTCTTTTTCTCAAAAGTTGCATTGAGAAAAATGGCTATTGGTTGTGTAACTCAAAAGTTACATCGTTAAACATATATGTATACTAAGACAAAAGACACGTGCCTTTGGTCTTTTATATATAAATATATATAAGATAAAAGACTGAACAAATAGTGTTTTATGTTTTAAATTAAATGTAACATAAAGAATTAGAAATATATTTTCTAATTTACTGAAACTAATTAATTTCGTTAAATTGGTTTCAAATTAAAATTAAAAAAACTAATTTGTTTAGTTAAAATTAGAAAGGAGTTTCATTATAAATTAGTCTCTAATTAAATTAAGAAAAATTGATTAGTTCAATTATAATTTAAATTAGAAATAAGTTTCTAATACAATTTGAATTATTCATATGTGAATATGATTATATTATAAGTAAATTTCTAATTGATTAGATATTAATAGCATAATTTGATTAGTTCAATAAATTGTTAATAAAACAATTAAACAAAAAAATTCATTTATTTCCATATATGAGCATAAGCTTGCTATATGTTAGATAAAATAATTTGTTATTTTGTATATTCTTCTGATTCATGAAATTTTATTTTTCAAAAACATGCCTATTATTAAGCAAACATCTAAGCTTATTCAATGTGAGGCACAGAAGAGATGAATTGGCAGTATGTATGTACAGTTAGTCAACATGCGTTTAATGTCTGGAGATAATCTAACACAATATGTTATTGCAGTTAATAACATGATGCAAGAGTTATATTTTGGAAGTTGCCTAACTTATACAAATGTTTAAGTAAAGTACATGACTTTGCATGTGACATTACCTCAACCTCAAGGCGAACAATTACGAATGCTCTAGAATAATATGCCTAAGGAGAAGACTTATAATTTGTTAGTGTGACATTTATTAAACAAATGCGTATAAGGGAATTGATTATGACTTTATGTCCTATAAGTCTTCCAATGGAAATAGTAAGAGCTATTGTAAATCGAGCTTCGCGAACTGTGTCACGTGAACTCATGAACTCATTTCCGTGTACGGTTCGTTACCTATAGACTGTTCATAGGTTAAAGCACAATTAAAACAACATGTTGTTTTATAAGAACAAAGTCTTAATATATATGTAATATGTTTACATGAATTTTATATATAGGAATTCATCTAGAGTAAAGTAATTAGGATTCGATTGTTGTATGAATGATGATTGAACACATTTATGGACTTTTGATTTCATAAGCAATTGTGATCAAATTTTTTACTCTATGAACGATTAATGTGACATTAACGTGCATATATATTTCTTTCTTATTACAGAAACTTAGTGTTTCGAAAATGGCTACTGCTTTGAAGAATATAGTTGTTGAACTCAATAGGGGTGAGAAACTCAATGGTGAAAATTACAAAATCTAGAGTATGAAAATCCAATATGTACTAGAAGGGCAAGAGGCCCTTGAGCCATTAAACCTAACCATGAATGTTCTGGAGGAGGGCACTACAGCCAAATATAGAAGGGATAGTGATGCATATGAATTATGGAAAAAGAAGAACTCTTTAGGTCGCATCACATTGCTGAGTAGCATGGATAATGATATCATGCGTGAGTTCCGTAAATTCGAAAATGCAAAAGACATGTGTTCAGCATTGGCTGCTAATTTTGGAGGTGCTTCAGTGACCAAAGTGAGGTCACTTACAATTAAGATTGATACTTATAAAAAGCACCCAGATGATACAATGCAAAAGAATTTGAGGAAAATGTCCAACATGGTAAGTGACTTACGTCATGATGGTCATGAACTGTCTTATGAACAACAAGTACAAGTTGTGATTCGTTCATTACCTCAGAGTTGGGAGCATATGAAGATGCACCTAAATCATAATGAAAACATTAAGACAATGGAAGATGCTACGAGGCATCTTATCTTAGAGGAAGAGCGTCTTGAAGTCTCAAAGATGTCTTCTGAGGCACATGCAGTTAGTTCTAGCTCACATGGAGCTATAAACAAGAAACGTAAGCATCATGGTGGATATAAGTGGAAAAAGAATAAGAAATTGAACCACTCTCCTTAGGAATCCAAGAAGGCAAATTGGAACCAACGTGGAAAGGGAAAACATCCATTCAAAAAGAAGAACATGAAACATGTAAAGTGTTATAACTGTAGTAATAAGGGCCATTTTGCTCAAGATTGTACCGAACCTAAGAAGGTACAACTTGATAGTACAAACATTTTTTCTGTGAATGTTTCTTGTTCTATTTTTCTAACTGAATCACATCCTTTGTGGATTGCAGGCTCAGGAGCAACCAACCATGTGGCGTAGGATCGTGATGCCTTCGTTGAGTTTTGTAAACTCCCACATGGTAGTCAATGGTTTTATGTAAGTGATAATTCCAAAGTTGCTATACACGGAATTGGCACATATAAATTGGACATGCGTGGAGGGCGACCCCTTATCCTACATAAAGTATTATTTGCTCCACAAATTCGTAGGAATCTTTTATCTGTATTGATGTTAGTTAAACTTGGTTTTAATGTAAATTTCCACAGTGGTGGAATGAATTTGTATCTTGGATCTATTAATTACGATCATGGTTTTTTATTGGATGGTTTTATTGTATTGGATGTGTTAAAGGAAAATAATAATATTAGTTATTCATTATTTACATCTAGTAATTCCAATAAGGATGCAACTTTTTGGCATGCTAGACTATGCCCTGTTGGTCAAAATTGAATCAGTCGATTAACTAAAGAAGGACTTTTAGGTAATCTAAGTCAAGTAGATCTACCTACATGTGAACATTATTTAGCTAGTAAAATGGCACGGAAGTCATTTGGAAAGGGAACATGAGCTTTATATCCATTGTAATTAATTCATTCTGACATCTGTGGTCCAATGAATGTAAGGGGTAGACGTGGGGCAATTTATTTCATCACGTTCATAAATGACTATACTCGGTATGGTCATGTCTATTTGATTTCTCATAAATTGGAAGCATTCAATTGTTTCATAAATTGCATGAACTTGGTTAAGAATCAATTAGATAAGAAAATAAAAGCATTACAAACTAATCGAGGATAAGAATACTTGTCAGAAAAGTTGAAGGATTTATGTGATGAGAAAGGAATAGAAAGGCAATTAATAATTCTTAGAACCCCACAACAAAATGTTGTCGCTGAAAGACAAAATAGGACACTATTAGAAAGGATTAGGTCCATGATGGACCAAGCAAATTTACCAATCACTTTTTGGGGTGATGCATTGCTAACAGCCACTTATGTACTTAATTGTGTACCCACAAAATCAATTACTAGCACACCATATGAGTTATGGACTGGTAGGAGACCTGATATGTCAAGTCTCAAACCTTGGGGGTGGGCAGCATAGTTCATGATCTCTCTCACAAACATAAGAAATTAGGCCCAAGAGGGAGAAAAAGGATTTTTATTAGACACTCATAACACTCAAAAGGATACGTGTTCATTAGTGAACAAAGTAATGGGGGTGTAACTGAATTTGAATCACAAGATGTTACATTCTTAGAGAACGATTTTCCAAAGCAAGGCGAAATAAGTAAAGACCTATTATTATATGAGTTGCTTGATCAGAATGATTCTGTTACGAAGAATCAAGATGGGGAACTTCAACCAAGTGGGAGCAATTCCACATAAAGGTTCTCTATAATAACTGATCTAAGTGGGAGCAATCAAATCATTCATGAATTGTTTATGATGAATCTCAATTAAGAGGAAGTAATCAAGGGATAATTCCTTGACGTCGTTTTGAGATTGAAGGAGAAATTAATATGATTGTTTCGAAAAAGGAAGAGCCAAGGAATGTAAATGACGCTCTTACTGGCCTTACTAAAGAAGAATGGATGAAAGTAATGATAGAAGGAATGGCTTCTTTAAGCTCAAATCAAGTATTGGACTTGGTTGACCTCCTAGAAGGGTGTAAAGCAATTAGGAGCAAGTGGGTTCTTAAAATTAAACGAAAAGTTGATGGAAATATCGAAAGATATAAGGCACATGTTGTAGCAAAAGGATACACACAACAGGAAGGAATTGATTACGAGGAAACTTTTTCACCTGTTGTGAAGTTTGCTTCAATCCGTCTTATTCTGGCTATAGTAGCTAGTATAGATCTTGAATTACATCAAATGGATGTAAAAACTACTTTTCTCAATGGAAAATTAGATGAAGAAATCTATATGGAACAACCTAAAGGTTTCATCAAGGCAGGTCAAGAAAATAAAGTATATCGATTATTAAAATCAATTTATGGCCTGAAGCAGTCTTCAAGACAATGGTATATTCGTTTTCATAACGTAATCATTTCATATGATTTTGAAATGATCAATGAAGACCATTATGAACATGTTAAGAGATCCAAAGATAAATTCGTGATTTTATATTTATAATTGGATGATGTATTGATTGCTTATAATGACTGTGTGTTTCTTATCCAAATCAAAGATTGGTTATTAACTGAATTTGAAATGAAAGACATAGGTGAAGCGGCATACGTTCTTGGATTCAAGATTTTAAGAGATCTTTCAAAGAGATTGTTATCACTTTTAGAAGCGATGTATATTTAAAGAATTCTGGAACGATTCCGTATGGAAGATTGCAAACCAATTGATAATCCTATTGTAAAAAATGAAGACCTTAGTAAGATAAATTGCCTGTCAACACCACAAGAAAGGGAAAAAATGAAGAATGTTCCTTACTTTAGAGTAGTTGGAAGTGTTATGTACGCAATGATGTGTACAAGACCAGATATTTGTTATGTTGTTGGGATGGTAAGCAGATATCAATCAAATCCAGGCCAAGCACATTAGAAAGCAGTAAAGAGAATATCGAGGTATCTAAAAGGAACCGTGGACTATGCATTATGTTATCAAGTTAATGATTTATGCATACAAGGGTATACAGATGCAGACTGGAGAGGAGATCTAGATGAAAGAAAATCTACCTCAGGATATGTATTCGTACTAAACCATGGAGCAATATCATGGAAAAGTAAAAAACAATCTTGTGTTGCATTATCCATAATGGAAGCTGAATTTATAACATTCTCAATAACAGTACAAGAGGCTGTGTGACTTCATTGATTTTTTGTGCATTTGGAAGTCACCAAAAGCGAAATTAATCCAGTGACCATTAACTGTGATAGTTAACCTGCAATCGTTTATACTAAAGACCCCAAATTTCATTATAAGACAAAGCACATAGATACTAAGTATAATTATGTGAAAGATACAGTTGCATGAGGAGAAGTGAACATGAGAGATATATCTACGTGAGATATGATAGCAGACCCAATGACAAAGCCAATATCTAGAGATGTATACATTTTTCATGTAAAGTCACTAGGACTACGTAGATGTTGAAATGTACTGATAAAACATTTCTCTATATATGTTCACTCAGTCTAATGTCATACGTTTGGATATAATGTATGATGAAGATTATACAATGTGTATCATTTGATTCATAAATATATGTGTTTGTGTATAAATATAGTTTAGGATGAATCATAAGTGTAAACGATCTAGAAGGGGGGTTGAATAGATCTTTAAAGCTTTTTGTAAAGTTCTACAATAAAAACAGAAGTTAATTCACGCAAAAACGAATTAAACAATTTTTAAATGTAAAGAACAGGGAAGAAGAGCAAACACTGTTTTTATAGAGGTTCGATCCTAAGACCTACGTCCTCTACCTAAGCTCCCACTTAGGATTTAGCAAACCACTTTACTACACACGTTTTAGTTTAGAGTGAACTCTTACAACACCACTTGATTTCCGACTCAAGCTACCTTTACAAACCGATTTGTTTTCCGACACAAATCCTACCTTACACGTGATTTTTCACTAATCACTCAATTCACAATAATAAAGGAATAAAGATGTAAGATCAATGCTCAATACAAATTTGAAACAATCTAAGAGCAATATAGAGAAAATTTGGAACAATAACTAAATTCTTTCGATTTTTGGACTTGTGTATGTGATCCCTTGATGAACCACTATTTATTTGGAGATTAGGAATGAAAGAGCCATTGTAAATCCTCTTCTAGCCGTTGCATAATTTCTAATGAACGTTGCTTAATTTCTTCCTTTCCATTTAGGAATGATTCGGACAAATCTTATTCAGCTCTACTTGATAGTCGACTGGTCGAGCTGT
>JANIJH010000007.1:40794430-40808252 GCA_024520975.1 Erythroxylum areolatum | reverse complement strand
TTTTATATATAGATATAGTCTATTAAAAACAACAAATGGTTATAATCCAAGAAATTAAAAAATATGAACGAGAGTGAATCAACAACAACAAAAACATCTTATGGATATGGAGAATTATATCTAGAATTATGCAATGTCCTTGTAAATGCTCTAGGATGCACAACACGGTTAACTATTAAAGAGGACAGTGTTTTGATGTGATAATTAAACATGATTGAGTAATTAATACTCACAGGGGTGAAGGAGAAAAGTCATGGGTGTGGAAGTAAATTTGACGCCTGTGCAAAAGTCACGGGTGTGAGAAAAACTCTCGCCCGTCCACACTGAAACGAGTCTCACATTTTTTGTTCGTTCTCTGTGAGATGATTTTGGATAGCTAAGATTTTTGGAGGAGAGGTAGAGCAACATGTTTCGAGTGCAATAGTTAAAATATTATGTCATTTGGACGTAAATAAGCATTAAAAATTTTTGAACCTATTTTAATTTAAATTGTGTATTTTGATTGCAAGATAATTTTTATCTTTATTTAAACTAAATATGTAAAATTTTCATTTTAAAATAAATGCAAAGAGTAAAGAAATCCAAATAAAATTAAGGGTGTAAATTATTTAAATTAGAGTCATGGCTGTGAATTATTCAACTCACAATCTTGAGTAACAAATAAATTAAGGGAGTCACAGGTGTGAATTAGTTTACTCACCACCGTGAGTGACAAATTTTGAAGAAATATTAAATAGTAAATTTAAATGAAATACATTTTAAACAAATCTATTTTTTTTTGGTTAACTGAATTTTAATAACTCTATTTTTTATCGTGGAAAATAGTAACTTAATTAATTAAAAAAAAGAAAAAAAAACATGTGACTAGGTTAATCAGAATGAAAAAAGATAAAAAGATTTAAAAAAAATTTATTGGATTTGGGTGAGCAGTGAGGGGTTAGGAGTTTTTAACCTCTGTGAGGCTAACTTTGAAATCACGTAGTAACGTAGCCTTCACATATTGAATCGTCCCCTTCTTCTCTGTTGTTAAAATAACGTTGTCAGGATCTAGGTGAGTGTTCAGATGTTATTATCACCGTTTTTAGTTCTATCAACTGCGTACCTTGGAAGTTGCTAATTAGGTAATCTTTTATATTTTACTTCTTCATGCGTAATTATTTATAACTGCTGAAGGAAATAACATCCTTTTTTATGCTGGTAATTTGATATGTTAGATGTCAACTTAGTCGGTGTATTTGGACTGAGCTTTATTTTTGCAGTGATCAATGGTTCACAATTTTTATGTTGATTTTATAGATAGGGTAAATATGTCTGGTTTGAGTTACATTAGAAAGTTTACTAGGTTAGATTTAGAATGAACTAAAAGTTAACGCTTTCTAAAGATCTAGGTGTTTGATCAATGAAATGATTGAGAAAATTACGGTGATAGTTGGTCACTTAGATTGAAATTTTAACATTATGAAATTTTAAAGTTATTTAGGTCAATATCTTTTGTGACTGATTTGCTTCAAGAAAGCAAAAATTACAGTGTCATTTAGTTCAATACGTACACATCATATATAAATAAATAAATGTATATATATAATGTATGTATATTGGACTAAATTTTTTGTTATGTTTTCATAACAAAATTAAATTGGTTTAGTTGTGTTATGTCATATTTTAGTTAATTGAGAAGATGTTTGCTTTGGGGAATAGTTTGGTCAAGAATTTGAGCATTTGATAAGGAAAATTAAGCAGATAGGCATATAATTCTATGGGTCTATCAACTAAGGTTAAGATGATTCTTACGAGGAATAAGAATTTACATTGTAAGCTTATACCTAATTCATCGCATGAGCATGTTGTATCATCTAATGTAAGGTTTCTAGTTTTTCTTAATATCTAAAATTTTTTCATAAATTATAAAGTTAAAACTGTGTTATCTTTACATGTAAGATAAAGTAAAATAAATCAATTTTTTTTCTTCTGCTGGCTTGGTAGATTTAGTTTCATATGACATTTGTGGGGCTATTAGAATGAAAGGGAAAACATTTTGATTAAAGGATGAATATTTAAAATGCCTGTTGGATTTATATCACTATAGGATTTAATGTTTGTCAATTATATTTAACTGTTGTAAATCTAACTAAGTGATAAATTGTTGTGCTTGGTTTGAGATTAGTGAAAGTATTTTGATTTTTGATTGTTATTTAGATCATGCCCTTGACGAGATTTGGAGCATCTTCATCCTTTGAAGCGATGATGTCCCTAATTTAGGTAATCCTTGTCTTCAAATTACCAATTCTGATAACCGGTCAAGGTATAGTAAGTTTAAAAGATCGTCCAATTATGCCAAATAGGTTCATTGATCACGTAGCTATAACTAAGTTAGGAATTGTAAATTGAGTCAACAAATTATTGCATAACATAGGATGGGATAGATCGCAAATTTTAGGAAAAATTCATATGTTGAATTAACCCTAGAATTTTTATCAACTTTAAAATTGACCTATAACAAGGATGGTGTTGTGATTAATTTGATATTTAGGTTAATGAATACGATGCATGCTATTGGTTTAAATGATTTGAATGATATGTTTGGATTTCCACACAGTGAGTTATACGATTATGGTGGTGAATTTAGGCCTAGAGAATTTTGGAGTGAAATTACAAATTCAAGAAATGTTTTTACTCTAAGTAGGTCTAAATCATCATCTTTAGTGGATCCTAGCTTACACTATCTTCATAGGTTTTTAACTTGCACAATATTTGATAGAGGAGATAGCCAGGGTTCAATTTCTAAATCTGAATTGTTTGTGTGGTGGTGCATGGTGCATGGCAAACAATTTAATGCTGGTTTGTGTCTAAGTGAGCATATAATGGATGTAGCGAAAGTTAGTGTTGGGAAAATAGTTGTTGCGGTATTTATAACTCAAATTGTAGAGCATTTAGGTTTACTAATTGAGAGAATAAGGATGCAGTTAATTTCAGGGAATTCTAGTTTAGACTTGCAGTTTTTTGTGTCAATGAAGATTACGAAGCGGCAAGGTGATCATTATGTTGTTATTAGTGATGAGGCAATAAAGCCTTCAACTAGTGAGTGCAGTCAGTGCGGAAGAGGTAAAAGTACACAAAGGGAAGGCCATTCAGAACATGAAGGTACATAATGTATCATTGCACCTACTTTTTTTGAATATCAATCATTAATGAATCAACTTTTTGTTTCTGAACGGCGAATGGGGGCGAGATTGCAAAAGATTGAGGAAGATATCGCAGAGCTTAAGGATTTGTTGACAAATTTGAATCCTTGATCCAAAAAGCGTTCGCATCCATCTTAGTATTGTATTTCTAATTTTTGTTTGATTATTTTGATTGTTTGTGAATAAATTTGTTTTATTTTATTGTTTGGTTGAATTAGTGTCGCTAGTATCTTTGATCATTTGTTTAATTTTCTATGACGTTAATTATGATTGTTGTACGTATGTTTATTTTTTTTGTTTAATTTTTAGAGATGTGTGATCATTGATTGAACTCAATCAAGGTTATAAATGCATAATATGAGTCAATAAATATATCTACATGCATTAGTTGGTTGACGTGGATTTCAATTGAAAATGTATTAGCTTGTTGTGATAGATGAATGACACTTTTCTTGGGTAAGGGTTTGAGACCAATTAAAAGTATTCCTTGTTGAGAGTATTCTTTCATGTTAAACAAATCTAGAACTTGCTTGTAGATCCTAGTCAAGGTTACATAATCATATGCAGACATTAAAATGACGAAGGCGTTTAAGATATAACCTCAAAGCTTAAAAAGCCACCATGATCTTATCCTTAGTGAACCCCTTTGAGCTTGTATGGAACCTTTTTTCTGTAAAAATTTGAAAACAAGCTTTGTCTTTTATTGCTTATCTGCTTTGATTATACCTTCCATAAGGGCAAGTTAAGCATTTAAAAAGTACTTATGTTATTGTATATTGGGGAAAAAAGCAAATGATATCAACTGAAGAAGAGAAAGAAAAAGAGGAAAAAAAGGATATATGGTGTTGTACTTTCAGTAAGAAAACAAATCATATCAAGTGAAGAAGAGGGAGAAAAAAGGGTTAAAAAGAAGAAGCAAAAAATGGGAGGCGAAAAAGAAAAAGGGAAGAAAAAAAGGAAAAGATGGAAAATGATTGACTGTAAAAGTCCAGTAGATTTCTAAAAAGGAAAAATACAGTGTTTTATATTTTATTGGCACATACTTTTTTAATTAATAAAGGAATTAATTATAATTTAATCAGTAAGCCAATTACATATAAATTATGCACGTTAATATAATGAATTATTGTTAACTATATATATGTATATATTATATAGAAATGTATATTCAGGAAATTAAAGTAATTTGACTTAATATAAAGTGTTTGTTTATTATTGTATATATATATAGTGGAGTCATTGGTGTTTATATATATGTGTATATATATGTAGTACACTTTATATTAAATCTTATTTTTTTAATACATGTAAATATTATTAATTTTGAAATAATATAAACAAGTTTATATTCATTCAATATTAATATTTGGTCGATATGTTATTGTATTATCAATGATTACAAATATTAATAATTATTATAAATTTTAGATCAGTTAGTATTTTTTCATCTCATTGGAATAGAATTCATTTTGATACGATTAATAATTATTATAATATAATAAATTAAGCCACAACCGTGACTTCATTATACATACAACAATAAAAAAATAGTCTATATTAATTCAAATTTTTTAAATACTATATATATATATATGTATAAAATAAAATTAAATATATTAATATGTTAGATAATTATATAAATTGGATACACGATAATGTCGACACACATTATAGAGTTATGATAGTGCATATGCATGATTAAGTAGTAAATAGCAATAGTTGATGGATATGTTATCGTATTAATAATTACTGTGATTATTATTAATTATTATATAGTTTGCATGAGAGAAAATTACTTCGTCCTATTGAAAAATAATTTATTTTGATAAGACAAATGTATATATATATGAATGAATTCAAAATTTATAGGTGTGAAAATTTAAAAAAAATCGTCATTTTAATATAAAGTTTGAAATTTTTGGAGTTTTGGATTGAAAATTATGGGAGTTAGAAGTGAGGGAGTGCGACTGGAAAGTCGCGATCGTGCTGCTGATATTGACCGAATGTCGCGATCGTGCCTCGCTGCTATGACCGGTGCACGATCGCGACCTCGCTGTTATTGCACGATCGCGACTTTGAAGATATGAATATTATTAATTTTGAAATAATTTAAATAAGTTTATATTCATTCAATTTTAATATTTGGTCGATATGTTATTGTATTATCAATTGTTACAAATATTAATAATTATTATAAATTATAGATCAGTTAGTATTTTTTGGTCTCATTGAAATAGAATTCATTTTGATACGAATAATAATTATTATAATATAATAAATTAAGCCACAACCGTGACCTCACTATATGTACAACAATAAAAAATAGACTATATTAATTCAAATTTTTTAAATAATATTATTGTATATTTGTTTGTAATATATATATATATATATATTTGTATGTATGTATATATATGTATACATATAAATAAAATAAAATTAAATATATTAATATATCAGAAAATTATATAAATTGTATACATGATAATGTCAATACACATTATAGAGTCGCGATGGTGCATATGCACTATTAAGTAGTAAATAGCAATAGTTGGTGGATATGTTATCCTATTAATAATAACTGTGATTATTATTAATTATTATATAGTTTGGATGACATAAAATTATTTCGTCCTATTGACAAAAAATTTATTTTGATATGACAAATAGTCATCATAGTATAATCAATTAATTATATCAAATACATATATATAATCATGTTAGCATACAAATTTAGCATATAGTTACTTGATTAAGTAGTCAATATGAATATTTTCTGTACTAGTAATTGTTGTTAATATGATATACATAAATTTATTTAATTAGAAGGTAATATATATATATATATATATATATATATATAGATATATATATAATAAAAAATAATATTTACATAAAAATAAAAATATATGGAATGAATTTGAAATTTATTGGTGCGAAATTTTTTTTAAAAAAATTATTGTCGCCATTTTAATATAAAGTTTGAAAATTTTGAAATTTTGGAATGAAAATTATGAGAGTTAGAAGTAAGGGAGTGCGAATGGAAAGTCGCGATCATGCCTAAGCACGATCTCCACCTTGCTGCTATTGACCAGATGTCACGATCATGGTTGTTATTTTGCACGATCGCGACTTTGAAGGTTGCAAGGTGATGCAACATGTTTCGATCTTTCGCCTATATCTCCATCTGATCTCTAAATGATACGAGACTTAAACGATTGGACTCGCAACACACTAATCTACATGTCTATCAAAAGTCATAGGAATCTAAAAACAATTGCGAGAGACCGATTGTAAAAGGTGGGATGGTCTGAAGAGCATGCACACCTGTGAGTTTTTTCATACCCATGACTCCTGCATAGGTGTGAGTGGCTCTTGCACAGGTATGACCCACTCACACCCGTGACTTTTCTTGCTCACACCCATGAGCGCTAATTGTTAGGCTGATGTTTAATTGTCACATCAAGACATTGTTCTCTCTAATAGTTAACCGCGACTCGATTTTGGTCTGCGCACTTGAGAGCAATGGAAAATTGAAGAGCCTTGTTTCTTTTCATCATTACTTCTTCTCTAGACATTGAAATGAGATGATTTTTAGTCTGGAGTAAACTAGAGATATAGGGCTACAAATTATCCAAAGAAGGTAAATTTTAATTCAGTCTCTAAGGCTTTCAATTTCTAGATGGAAGTTGAATATGGTTAATTATTTTAACAAATTGAAAAATCTTGTTTCTTTTGACCATAACTTTTTATCTAGACATCCCATTGAGAAGATTTTTGATTCAAAGTAAACTAAAAGACGTAGGGATACAAATTATTTGAGGAAGTCAAATTTTAATTCAGTCTGTAAGATTTTCAATTTTTGGATGGACGTTGAGTATAGTATGTTGTTTCAGTATAACAAAAATGCGAAAATCTTTGAGATATAACTTTCAAATTTCTAAAACAAATTGAATGATTAGAAATTTAAGAGACATGAGAATAATTTTTTATAAGATAAATAATAATTATATAAAATTTTATTATTTAATCAATGATTTAAGCATATTTAAGTCGTTAGAACAGTTTATTACATATAATATAATATATACATATATATCATATAATATAAAAATAAACATTCCAATAAAAAACAGCAGAGGGTTATAATCTAAGTAATTTAAAAATATCAACGACCGTGAATTTACAAAAAAAAACCATCATATGGATACGAAGAATTACATCTAGAATTATGCAATGTCCAGAATCTCGAAGTTTAATATAATATGAAGTAAAAGAACAAAAGATACAGAAGTCATTTGATCAGTTTTTTCTGACAGAAAAAGTTTATGAAAATTTAGATCTTTTGTTATTGCGATCACCTTTTGTATCTGATTGCGGCGCAGATTCAGTATTGCTGATAATTATATCTGTATGTGACCACGGACTATTTTCAATATGGCTGAATCTTTATTAAGGCACTGTTTGACTGATGAAAAAGATTCAAAAATATGCTCTAAAGATATAAAAAATCAAAGTATATTAGCCACGTGACATAAGGTGAGATTATTTAAAAGAAAATGCTAGATACATAAATAACAGATGATCACACTAAAGATGAAATAAAAAATACCTGAGATAGGTAAAGGTGTAATTTCAGCACTGTCATGTTAATCATAGCTGAAATTTGGTCATCTTTTGCAGGCGAAAACGAAGACTTTTGTAGTTCATGGTCATCAATTTTTTTGGTAATAAACAATAGTAAATCATTGCATTGCATCCCGATGATTGAATGTTTGCTGGTTTGACATGTAGAAGAAATGTGTCGTTTTTCAATTCTGTGTGCACCTTCTCTAAAGGGAGTTCCATGTTCTTATTATGAAAATGCAAAAATGTCAACTGTCAGTGAAATAACTATGTAAAGATAATTGGTGGCATATTAAATTAGAAAAATAAAAGAAAAATAGATGGAAAAATATAGCCTTATTGTAATATTGCATAGTTTCAACGACGGTAAAATTCAAAAGTTTTTTAGTCAGGTCGCCGAAAATAGAAGCTATGATAGTCCCTGTTTCGTCGGTTAAATCTACATCATATCGGCACCTATATAAAATGTTATAATAGAAAGAAAAAAGATATTATATGTACAACAGAATATATGTAAGTAAAAAGGTGATGAGTGTGAGTTAAAAATTCACACCCGTGATATACAAGTAAAAAAGTCACGTAAAAAATTCAAAATCCAAATGGGAAGAAAAAAGCAGTAAATTGAAGATTGAAAAGAGAAGATGGAAACCTCAGTTTAGCTGTAAGTTTTTCTCTGCAAGAATTACAAGTGAACGAAGCTTCATATGTAGTAGCCGTAGAGCGAAAACATTTCTTGCATGCCATATACTAGTATTTTTGCGAGATGTGTTGAAAGGAAATTTTAGCTTTAATCTATGGTATCTGGAAATAACCCATAACAAGATTTAGATTAAAAAGTTTTAAACGAAATATTGGATAAGAATATATAAATGTAGTTACCTTGCTGGTAGAATTTAAGAACATGATTTTGGTAAATTTTTTATGAGATCTGGAAGATATATCAAGATTATATCTGAGGTAAGATCGTTCGCTAATAAAGTTTTTAATTTCCTTATTATTTCACCATGTCCTGTAACATAATAATTATAAACATGAAAACATAAAAATTTTATGAAATTTCTATATAATTTGTAACATAATAATTATAAATATGAAAGCATCAGAATTTTAAATTTTTTTGACATAATGCTATTGACAGTTGAAGCAAAGATGTACAATTTGATATAGATCATTGGAGCAAAGATGTTGTAGCTAAGATAACGCATTACCAATTTTTAAGATCTGCAAGTTCTTGTATTAGTGGATCAACGAGAATTGTTGAGTTGAACCATGTCGATAATGCAACACCTAAAATTTTTAATTTTAACTTTAATATAAAATAAAAAGATAAATAATAACATGTAATATTATGAGGAAGGAAAAAATACCGTTATAGAAGTTGACTTTCAGTCTTCTACACACAATAACTAGATAAGAGTGTAGGGATTTAGTAATACGTCGGCCCTCGTTATCAACAAAAGAATTCCATAGTGCCAGTGCAATCGTTTGGTGTCTAATAAAAAAATAAATGTTAGAAAAAACAAAAAATTTATCTCAGGTTCATACAAGATATAAAGAAAAATAGAGAATTAAAATTACTATTTGTTGGTGACAACAAATTTTTGCACAGTTGAAGTTCTTCCATCTTTGACTATTTCTTTTCTATCTAAGACTTCAATAACTATGGCTAAAATATCTATCATGTGTTAAAGATAAATATAATTAGATACAATAAAAATTTGTGAACATTGTATGAAGAAATATAGTAAGGATCTAACCAACTGATTTCTGCTTGTCATTTACACAGTCGATGAGATTGCTGAAAGGTGTAAAGTCAAATTTGACAAGGATGATTGTTTCATCTTCTAGCACAGGTTCGATGACAGTGTGGCTCGTAATAATCCATTGTATTTTCAAATTTTCGGTTTGATATTGAGGCGAAATTGATTTCACAAACTCATTAGAAATAATATATTTCTTACATGGCTGCAAGATGTTGCTCATTCGTTGGATATCATTGTTGAATATGATACCCTTAACTTGTGATCCCTGTTAATAATAAGGAAATTATTAATAGTTAAGTTAAAAAAATGTAAAAGGAAGAAAATGTAATTGTTATACCTTAGAATCAAACAAGATAAATTTTGTTCTTCTTGATGGTGTAGTAGGCGAAGCGACAATATGTTATTTTTCTTGGATGATTGTTTCACAATACCACCATTGAGCTCCAAGTAAAATATCCTTAATCAATAAATAGTTTTCCATACTAAAAGAAAATGTTTAATGAATAAGTCAAGAGAAAGAATGCTTTACATGAAATGAAATTATATCAAGTGACAAAAGAAACAACTAACATACCTCTCAAGAACTTTTATCTTTTATAATTTGACTAATTGAAAATTTTCAAAAAAAACAATATTTCTTATTTTTTGATCAATGTTTGAAGATTCAAAAGTTCCTTGAATAATCAAAACTTTAACTGATTCAGGAGTTCGAGCTCTTGATAGAACCACATATAGTTGTCCATGCGAGAATACAAGTTGATAGAGATAAATTCCTACATGATCAAGTGTTTGACCTTAAGATTTGTTTATGGTCATTTCAAAACACAAACGAATTGGGAATTGTGTTCTGACGAAAGGAATTCCATTTTTTTCGTTTTCTGAAGATTGTAAAGGAATTTTAGGTATAAAAATCAAATTTTCTTTGTGAGGTCCAAACACAATTTCTGCAGAAATTGTATGATCTTTTAATTGTTTGCATATCAACCTTGTTCCATTGCATAGTCCCTCAGTTGGATTCAAATTTCCGAGTAGCATAATTGGAGAGCCTTCTTTGAGCAAGAGTTTATGTGGAGGTAGGTCTCTAGGATTTAAAGAATTAAGAAAATCTTCAAAATTAGCTTGATGTCTTCAGTCAAACGTCTTGTTAAAACTCATATATGAATCCATATTTCCTGATAATTTTTGAATCATCATGTCATTAATTTCATCAACACAATTGTTTGTTGGATATAGCATGCATCTGTTTATCATCTGATATGCATCAGATGAATATAAGCTTACGCGAGGGAAGACGTTTTCAAGTAACCTAGTGAGGATAACGACATATAAGAAACATGTAATAGCAATTGTAAAAAAGGATAGTAAAATATATAATGAAAAAATATTAACCTGTTAAGAGACTCATCCTTGTTGTCATAAGGAATAATCAATTCTTTTGGCAAGCATATTTGATCTTGTTCATCCATTAGCTTAGTGCCTTCTCTAACTTGCAATAAAAAATTAGAAAAAGCTGGATTTGACACAGCTCTCATATTTATCATCAAAGAGAATTTACAAATGTGTGGCTAAAGATGTGAATTTAGAAGACTTGAATCAATAAGTTGTTATTTTGTCGCTTAGTCAATAATTGGCAAAGTTTGACGAAAGTCACCACCAAATACAACAATTTTTCCTCTAAAAGGCTTATCAAAGTCATATGATATCTTGAAGTAAATTTTGAAATGCTTCAATGGCTTTTCCATGGAAGCCCCGTCCCATAAGATAAGACTAGATTTAAATATCAATTTTGTAATACTGCTTTGTTTGCTTAATTGACAAACTTTTTGCTTTGAGAAATCAAGCGAGATTTTAAATTTTAAGTGAGTTGTCCTACCACCTGGAAGGATTGATGCTGCAATGCCTGAAGTGATGACAACAATTGCAGTATGCCCCTGTGATTGTAAATTTGTAAGGAGAGCTTGACATAAGAAAGTTTTTCTAGTTTCGCTAAGACCATCAATGAAAAAACTTACACTAGTTGAAGTAAAAATTGAATTCATTATTAAATCAAATATGCGATTTTGCTCATTGTTCAACCTTAATTGTAACAATAGGTCTTCTGGATCAATATGTATATTCATCTCACTTTGTACTTCCTTAGTTTGTTTTTGATGATAATCAACATGACTGATGATCAATAAAATGATAATCGGCCAAACTTTTCCCCATTTGCTCTAGAGATTTATTAATATCTTGAAGGGCCTTTTTTTGTAACATCATTAGATGTATATGTATTATAAGAACAAGAAGCATACTGGTAGTCAGAACAAAGGTCGTCCTTGAAAGTTTCCAAGGGCTACTTAGGATTTGTCGGTGAACAATAGAACAAGAGTGTAGCAAATAAAAGTTTGAGGGATGCTAACATTTGAAAGATGACAACTTCCTCAAGTGTTTGTTCTATGTAAGAGTCAGATGCTAGCAATTCCAATTGTAGTGTAGCCTCCCTGAAACAGCTAATCTTTTGACCATCAACATTTAACAAGTCATCAAATGATGTTGGTCCTTTAATATGCGTGAGTAATAATCTCAAGTTATACCTTTCTCCTTCTCGAGGGTCAACAGCAACCAATCTTCCTATTAATTTTCTTCGGCTTCTTTCCAACCATGTTTTTGTTTTTCAATTCCAAACAAAATGTTATGGGAAATCTCTATAAAGACTTTTCATCTCTGTAGCCTTTTTATTTGTCAAGTTCATCTTGAAAAATTCGATCAGCATTGTTTTTGAGAAGTCGATATTTCTCAACAAATAAAACAAATCAACATTTTTGTCAAAGGAAACAAACTGTTGATCTGGGAGGTGTACTTGTAGTATATAAACTGATGGATTAATCCTGCTAAACAAATTCATATATGCGCCATAAAGTTTCTGGAGGTGAAATCCAACGACCTTCTTGGAAATTACTGATTTCATCAAAATTACTTGTGTTCTCTTGATTGGTGATGCTAAAGTTCACAAGGTCATGGCCTTTAAAGACATATTTGTATAAGTATTTAACAAGCTTCACAGTTGAATATATTTCAACATTAATGTGACAATTAAGTAGCATCAAAAGGTATGGATTATGAGGAACCACCCACCTATTAAAACGTGATTATTAAATTAAGCATAGAGTTACAGGAGAAAGTTAATTTAGTCTTTTTTTTATCAATTGTAATTTATATATAATTAATTAATGAATTAAAAAAGAATTAAGTGATTGATTATTTAAACAAGAACAGATTGTAAATATATTTATTCTTATTTTATTGTTAAAATATACCTATACCATTGTTAAAAAATTAATTTTAATATAATAACGCATTTTTTGAATATAATGAATATATTCAGTAATTATTAACAATAATTCATTCATTCAAATAATTGTTAATGAATTATAATTAACAGTTATGTTAATATAACAAATAAATTATAAATAATATACATAATAATGTTATTGTGCATATCTAACGCAAAATAGTGAACAATAATAAATCATTGATTAATTGTCAACACTAATATTTCATAAAAACCAATTCTTTCAAGACATTGAACTTAATAATTGTCATTTTAGTAATTTAAAATCGGGTAAAAAATCCATATTGTTATAAAATGGGAAAAGATTTAATTAAATACACATTTCATTATATTAAAAAGAAAAGGGACAATGATATATAATAAATATAAGGTGCACACTATCACCATCTTAAAATCGACTTGATATAGAAAAATTATTTCCCCTGGGTACAATAGATAGGACACTATCGATTGGAGGTCAGATAATTGACCTATAAATAATCTCATTATAGGGGATCCTATAAAATTTTAAGAATAGTAAAAAAGCCCAGTTACATTCCCTAGATGTATTCGTTTTTTTGGAAAACAAATACACAACTTGTGACCAAAAAAAAGAAGGTTGTGGGGTTTGTGTTTGAGCAAATTTAATTGGCTCGGTAACTCGCCATGGAATTAGAGTAAATGGGAATAAAGCTTTATTCGTAGCTGTTGCATGAGGTGAATCAAAGGAAATAGAACTAGCATATAAGGATTTAATGTATGACGTAGAAACTGGTCCGGTTAGAGTAAGATTGACACCACCCGCCTTTTGGACCGTGTTGGCACTAGGGAATGTGTAACATCCCCTCTCCTATAGGAAGAGCATTTTGGTAATTAGGATGGGTTCGGGATATTTAATTATATCTCGGCATGCGCATACAGCATATAGCCTCTATAAT
>JANIJH010000007.1:40613157-40624815 GCA_024520975.1 Erythroxylum areolatum | reverse complement strand
GTTTATATTGAACACGGGTTTTATTTACTTACTGTGTTTGCCGCGCTAACGTTAAATTAATGGCTCCAAAAAGAAAAAAAAAGTATACTGAGTTTTAAATCGACTGATGTAGTACGCCACTCTCGCGGGACACGGACTCGGATATCACCAACGATATCGGGTTCGGGTCTTACGGGAGTGGGGTGTTACATCTTTCTATTTCAAAAATCATTTCAACACCATCTTTTAACATATTGATCATCAAATATGCAAAAACAACGCATACGACACACCCGAGTTTTTCATTCACATTTCATCAATATATATACAACCTTATTTTAGAAACATTGAACTGTCAACTAACATGATGCATATTTCATTCTACATATCATAGAGAACCATTCGATACTTGTTTAAAACTCCAAATTCTTCAAAATCACGTGAACCCTTGCTTTCCAATAGAACACGATCATGAACAGTTGAAGGTTGTAAGGTTAGGTATTTTAGAAACAGTAAGGAAGGTAACAAAAAGAAATAGCAAGTGAAAAATGATAGCAAGGCTTGTATTGTAAGGATGAGACAATATTTGAAAGTAAAGAAACTCACAAAAGATAAAGAAAGTCACGAAGAAGAAGAAAGTAAGATCAAATTGGTAGGAATAAGGGCTAAGTTGTCCAATTTCTATGAACTTAAACTAAGTTCTCTTATTTAACTAGTCCAATCATCTCAAGTTTTTACTCCAGTTGTCTCTCAATTTTTTTAATGATACATTTTAATAAATCCAAAGTCATCTACAAAACTTTTCACTATCATTTGACTCTTATTTCTACTACCATTTTCAATTGACTTGCCACATGACATTTTTTCTAGTCCAAAAATACTCAAAATTTTTGAAAGTTTCCTAAATTTTACCAAAAATTCCAATAAATACACTCGTCAAATCAATTTTCAATACATATTAACCACAATTCTCTACATATTTACATTTAAAATCAATCATACCCAGAAAAATATCAATGAATGCACGTACAATTATTTTATTGTGCAAAACTAAATGTTTACATGCGTGTGTATGTTATATTATGTATGAGTATGAAATGCACTTTTCTAATCTCTCACTGATATCTCACAATTATAGAAATCTAGGGTTGTAACCCTTAGTATGAAAACAGGATGTTACAAAAATACCAATATACCATGTGTAATACCCTTTACCCTGATGTACCACACTTTAATTTTATGCTTACCATATCTAGTCATATTAGACATGAAATACTTGAAATAGATTAATACAATATTAATCTCTAAGGTTTCCAAATAATTTGAGAACATCAAACTATCACCCTAAGTATCTCTAGGTAGTCTGCACTTCATAAGACTACTTTGGCATTTGTCACATAACTTGTGACGGCCCAAACAATCAAGACAATTGAATATACCAACAAGACGTTAATATGATATATTTGAAATCCGAAAATGTTTTTGGAAACCCAATTTCAAGAAAATCAGTTTGGCATGCATACAAAATCAAAGCAATATATTTTTGAATATATAAAAAATGAGCTGAGGCACTGAAACCAAAAAACACACAATCACCACTTTAAGCAAACCAGGTCCAACAATTTTCTCAAAAATGTCCAGCTCTGTCTTTTGCTTGGAAAAAATCATTGAAACAATTTCAATAAATACTGAGAAAATTACAGAGGAATGTTCCATAAAATTTTTTAGAATTTATTTCTAAGAAAAACTTAACTAACCTCAGCAATCAGACCAATCTAAAATTTGTGTTCCTTAACACAGACATTCCTAATAGCACACAAGAAATTATCAAATAAATATTCAGTCACCTCAAAAATATTTTTCCATATTTATAAACATTTATAAACATCTTAGAAAGAGTATGGTGAAAGAAAATCTCAAAAAAAAGTTCTAGAATTTATTCTCGATTTTAAAAGCATGTCTGTTCATGTAATGTGCATAAACACAGCAACCATAACAGTAGGGAATTAATTAGCAAAAGCCTATCAAATCACATTGATAAATTTTTTCGTTCCACTTACATATTTAGCAACATCTCATAAGCAAATATGAGCAATAAAATTTCAAAAATAATATTTCTATACTGATTCTGAATTCCACAAAATCAGAATGCACAATTGTCACATCCAATCAGCATCATCACACTTATTATGATTTCTCCTTTAAATGGGGCACAAGTGGCCATGATACCATTGTAAGAAAATCCCAGTTCATGCATCATATACACACGGTGTGGAAAATAAAAAAATTTGTTCCGGGACTTTCCTAAATTCTAGGATCTATGTGCCTATACAAGGAAATACTATTAAACCTAGCTGAAAATTCCCAATTCGCTTACATGTTCATAACACAGATATATATATATATATATAGTAATTCATGGAATTTACACAAATCAATCATTCATATTATAACCATGTATCTTGTGTGTAGTCTCCTTCGTTCTTTAATCTTTTACTCGTCGGGTTGTCGTAAACCACAATGACCAAAATAGACCGTCTCCAATGGTATCCACACAGAGATTAGAGAAACTAACCAAATTATAGATGGCTAGAACAAATATAAGAGTACTAGCTCTCTTCTTTGTTCTATGGGGACCAAAACCGTGAAAAAGAATGAAGAGCATGAAGATGAGAACCATGAGGAGAATGAGGTGAGAATCGTGAAGATTGCTTACTTAACCATTTTCACGATTATCATCATCTTACTTTTTTTCTTTTATTGTTTTTGTCTTTTATCATTTAAAGAAAATAATTGCATAACTTTAAAGAAGCCTCTCTCATCTTCCACGTTTCGGTCCTCCTAGGTCCCAAATGTGGAAAAACACTAGAGATCTATTTTAGCAATATCGATGTCGCGATCTTATCGGGACATATCCTGATCTCATCGGGATCTACTTAGTTATATTACTTTCCATATAATGGAACTTTATCCGAAACCATTTTATGAATCCTCTAAGTCGCTCTTATGAGTTTGACCCATTAGGTTCTTGGTTATGTTAGTCACTTGGATTAACACTTAATCCAAGTAAGTCATGAGTGGCTACTAGCAACACATCATGACCCCCATTTGACCAGAAAATGAGTGACTTGACAAAAGAACCCATGCTCATCACGAACCATCTCACAAAACCTCCCATAGACAATTATTGTGCAATTCATCCTTTCACCATGCTATATCGTACTTGGTTATGAGTATGGACAAAGTGTCAATTCTCACTAGATTGACTACATCAAATCTAGCCCAAGTGATATCAGTTCTTATCCTAGGACTCATTACTCTATATGTCAATGATGACATTCTTCATGACACATGTACTCAGGCTAGAGATTTCCAAGTAATGACCCCGATAAGAGGCCGTGGATATTATCTTCTGCTATCACGTAAGATGTAAATCCTCTATTGACTACTCAATTACCTTTGAATACCTTAAGTTGTACCCAATCACCACCCTATGAGCGACCTCTGCAGGGCAACAAGGAATGGAGTCAAAGCACAATCAGTATCCAGGATTTCCTTGAGTACCTCAAGTTTAAGGATACTTGTACCATTGCTATGATGAGATTATCTCTAACATTAAAATAGGAAATACATGTGATGATCTTATGGTAGGTCATCCAATGTACTTACTACCTCTAGTAAGCATCCACATCTTAACTCTAAATATCTCATGTTTACAGTTTCTAAGATCCACTACTTGATCAAATCAAGGAGTTTGACATGTGTTAGTTTATCTGGATTAACAATGTCTAGTCTCATTAATCCTATGACTAGGGATAATTTAGATATTGACATGATTGCACATGATAGGAATCTCAATAGTATGATCACATCATGATTTCCTTCATTCTATGCCATATACCATAGACTTCATTAATTTGCTTATAGATCAATATCAATTCGTAAATAATAAACACCAAATTAGTGAAATATGCCTTTCTTTATTATTGAAAATAAAGTTTGTACACAACTTTGTACAAAACGCGTTAAAGGTGATTGCCTTTAGGGCACCATTCTAACACAACATCCCCATCAGAGCCTACAAGTGGCATACAACAAGGAATGCATGAGGCATTTTATATCTAAATTTCTCCATCAGGATAGAGATGGAAGGCATTAAACTTCATCAAACTATTAAACTTATCATGTGTACTATTTCTTGGAGTAGATTATTACATTAACTACATAAGTTTTTAATATAAACTACTAAAAAAATGATAGAATTCATATGGATGATTCAACCTTTTTATATTCAAATTACTAAAAAGAAAAAAAAACTACACAACTCACTACTGGCAACATATTGGGACCATATGAATAAATATTGTTACCTATAAATATCCCTGCATAATAGACAAATGAAGAATGTCTATAATATCTCCTTATCCTAGATAATAAAAATCAAGGTTAAATAAAAGAACATTTAACACATAAGCATAGACAAATTGATAAGGGAATATAGATGATACACAATAAATAACTGAATAGAGATGAAAAAAAGAACACAAGACAATTTGTGACAAAGCTGTAAAGCTACATAATATAGGAACATAAGCCATATAATAGAGGAGTAAAAGAGGAATCATGAAAAGAAACAGATGCAAGACAATAAAATGAACAAAGGAGATGTTAGGTAAAGTGAAGTAAAGAGAGGAAATGAACAAATGAAACAAAGATAAATGTTATTGGCCCTGTTTGACAATTAATGGATTGCATTAGCTATTAGTTAATTTTATTAGCAGTTAGTTGACAGTACATTAATATAACTAATTTGACCGTCAGATAACATTAGTTGTTTATTTAAAGATGTTTAGTAAAATTAACTATTTAGTATTTATTGTTTTTATGAAAAATGACCTATGAGGGCATGACCTAAAACAATTATAAGGATATGAGTATTATATCTTAGTATTTCCTTGAATATTCTCATAAGAATTTATACATACATTTCAATTTGCTTCATTCAATCAATCAAAATTAAAATAATTAAAACCTATTTGCTTATGTTTAAAATAAAAAATAATTATTTAAATTAATTTTAGAAACTAAACTGAAAAATGTAGTAATGAGCATATAAATTATTTTTAATTAAAAGAAAATGTAATTCCTTAATAAAATTAGTCTTATCTTATAACTAAACCAAAAAATATTAATAATTTTATCTATTAAAGTTAACATTAAAATAATTTTTAGACATAATAACTATTTGTAGAAACATTTTTATGCTTAGAAATATTTAAATATAAAATTATATTTTAAAATTTAATGATTTAATTCTTCTTAATTACAAAATTTAATTTAAGTATTAATAAGTACAATAAATGCAACTTGAAACTTTCTTGCTCAATCCAATCTTTGAATTTAACATTATAGAAAATTTTAGTTAGTATAAAATAATTTGGTAGCTATTTTTGTATTATACAATACCAAATCTAATGATATTTATTTTATTTAATTAAAAATTGAATAATTTTTAAAAATAATGAAACCGATATGAAGTACAAAATTTCATTAAAGACAAAAATTTCCAACTTGATTTAATTTTTGAATAAACTAGAGTATTTTTTAAATTCGAGTAAATTAAATTAATGCTTTATACTCATCTATGTCTCTCTCTCTCTCTATCTCATGCGCTCTCCTCTCCTCTCTTGTAATTTGTAATAACTTTTGGCACAATCATTTTTTTGTCATTTAATTTCTTAGTTGCTGGAGCAAAACACTACTCGTAAAAGTGTTTTCAAAAACAGTAGATTAGGTTCAATTCGCCAACCTAATCAACAAATTACTAAACATAATTATTAGTGATTTGACATGATCAAGCAATCAAATACTTTTTAATAGGGTAAAAATTAGCTGATAAGTTATTTACCAAATAAGGCCATTATCTAGGCAGGATTGCAATAGAAAAGACAATGACAAATTGGGGATTTATGAATCCTTAATCTCCCCCAAATGTTGTCATCTAAGCAAGTGGAAAGAGCTTCATTTGTGGGCTTCTCTTATCAGTTGGGATGCACAGTTAACAAAGAGATATACAAAATTTTATTTTAAAAGCTAAAATAGAATATCTTAATAGAATTTTGAAGAGACTATTAAATTATAAACAAAATATTTTAAAAGCTAAAATATAATATCTTAATGGAACTTTGATGGGATTGTTAAATTAACATTTAAATTAAATGTTTTTAAAAAATTATGGTCTATTATGAATGTTTCAAAATATTTGAATTTAAATTGAATTTTAATAAAAATATAGGGGTCGAAATTAATTTTTTACTTTAAATTTTATTACAACTATTAGGGTTTGATGGACCTTTTGTCAATATATTAACTTTTTTTACAAAGGAAAACTCAAATCCCGAATAAGAATCTAACTAGTGCATTGCTCTGCGATACAAAGCTCTTTGCTTGTCTCGGTGGAGGAACTCCACTACTTACATCGATGGCTCCTGAAGGTAATGTATGTCTGGGCTGGCTTAGACTGTGAGAGCGGCCAGGTTATCCGCACACTGGTTCCCTTCACGATGTATGTGCTGCATTTGCACCTCCCAATCTCGTTGGAGTAACTCACGGGTACCTACCAGCAAATAAATGTGCTCAAAAAACTATGTACTTGAAGAGGATAGGATATTAATGACTTCTAGGGAATCCACTTCGACAATGACTCAGTGGTACCCCAACAACCAAGTCAAAGTCAGGTCCGAGTGGATTCCCTAGAGTTCAGCAGCTAGCGGCGATCCTCGTCTAATATGCTTCATAAACCCACCGGGCCACTGACCGGACTAGTCACGAATTAAACCACCAGTGGTAGTGATGGATGACCCTTGTTTAACTACCCCATTCGTGTTTAGCTTGACCCAGTCCTCCTGTGGTTTGGTCCATCTAACTAGACTACCCACTGAGAGACCCTAAGATAGAAACACACAGCTTTCCACTACTCTTACCCTTACTATCCACTCCACTTAATCCATTACTGCTCTCGTACCTTCTTCTGACCAAACAAAGTCAGCTTCAAAGAGGCTTTTATTATGCCAATGCCATAACATCCAGCAACCGACTCCAAAAATAGTAGCTCATTCTGCTTGTATCACCTGGGAGTGTTTCATAAGGTTAGATTTCACCCATACTTCCACGTCTTGTTGAAAGAAGGCTGTATCAACCACCTCCAAAGGAAACTTTTTCCAGAATGTTGAACTCTCAGACAGTCTCAGATAACATGTATAACAGACTCTTCTTGGCCACATATGTGGCAACTGTGCAATATGACGAGTCACTCTTTGTTGGTTGGTCAGAAGCTTTTTCTTGCTCAGCAACCAAAGGAACGCTCTGATCCACTGGGGCCCCGCCTATTTCCAAATTAGATCCCAGAGGCTAGCATTTACATTCGTGGTGCTCCCTTCAATTAAGTCGTAGGCTGACGCCACTGTGAATCTTCCTTTATCAGTTAGACCCCACCTTATGGTATCCTCCATTGTTCCTTCTACATTCGAGATTATTTTTGCAATATCCAGATAGACAAAGGAAGGGAGGTAATGTTGGAACAAATTCCACTTCCAGTTGCCAGTTTCATTTGTCAAATCCGCTACTTTAGCATACAGAATGTCATCGGGTATAGGAGAGGTCGCCACATAGATTAGGGGTCCCTATTCCTTGGCCTAATTATCCATCCAAAAGGAGATGCACCTACCATTGCCCAGCCTCTATTTTAATCCTTGGCACACAAATTGCCAAGTTACTGAAATACCCTTCCAAAAGCATGAAGCTCCACTCCTCTCTAATGTATGAGGGATAAGGTGCAGATCCATTCTATATTTTGCCCTTACTAACCTGACCCAAAAGGCTGAAGGTTCAGTAAGCAAAGCCCACCCTAGCTTTGTTAAGAAAGCATCGTTGGAAGACCTAATACGCTTAATGCCTAAGCCTCCTGCCTTTTTGGGCTGATAGATTGCATCCTATTTAACTAGGTGCATTTTCCTCTACTCTCCCGTGGATCTCCAAATAAAATTGCGTATGATTTTCTCCAAGTCATCATAGAGTTGCCTTGGCAATCTCACTGTTTGCATTGTGAAGATAGGGAGGGCCGGTATAACAGACTGGGTTAAGGTGACTTGTCCCACTAGAGACAACTGCCTTGCACACCAATCTGTGAGTTTCCTTTGGGCGTTATCAAGGATATGCTCATGTAGCAATGGTACTCCTAGATATTTACCCAGATTATTCGTACTCTTTATGCCCAGGGTTTGACTGATTCGATGTACCATGCCCGGAGAGACATTCTTGGAGAAAAAAATCTTAGTTTTATCCTTGTTAACTATCTACCCAAAAGCCTTACAAAATTCCTCCAGAGTCCTTATGATTACTTCCGTCTGGGAATCCATAGCTTCAGTGAATAGAACTTAGTCATCGACAAAGAAAAGATGGGATATGGGGGCCCTATAGGACTCAGTTTTAGTGGTCTCTATAGACCTTGTACCACTTCTCTCGAAATAAGATGGCTTAGACATTCCATGCACAGAACAAAAAGGTAAGAAGAGATCGGGTTGCCCTGTCTAATACCTCTTGTAGGCCTAAAGGGATCTGAAACTGTGCCCTGCCAAGCCACTTGTATAGTCATTGTCGTCACACACTACATAATGACCCAAATCAGATGTTCCGATAATACCCTTTGATTTCACCAGTTTCTGCCTGTGCTTTATAAAGTCCTTCAACACAAAATAAGAAACGGTCTCTCCAATGCATGAATGGTTGGGGATGGACTGTAAATTCGTTGGCAATATGTCTATGCTGATTCAAATCTAGCTCGGCCCAATAATTCCCCGATCTGCCATGCAATGATATGAAATGATATAATGCCTTTATTCCCTCGAAACGTTTGATACGTGGTAACCCATATCACGGGAGGAAACTTTGCAAAGAGTTCTATTAGTATTAATGGGTGGCTCTGTGATTTCTTATGGGCACAGGCGTCCCAAGTAATTCACTGTTATGGTTCTTCATTATTTGCATATGGACTTTTTTTCCTAGGCACTCATTTTGTATGGACTTTTAGTTTACTGTTTCTATTCAACGGTCGTAGTTATTGGCAAAAACTTATTGGATCATTCATTTAGGCTCATAATAAATTAAAAGTTGCTCCTACTACTCAGCCTAGAGCCTTGAGCATTATCCAAGGACGTGCTATAGGAGTAACCCATTACCTTCTGGGAGGAATTGCCATAACATAAGTGTTCTTCTTAGCAAGAATTATTACAGTAGGATAATGGCTAGGAGGATTTGAAAGGAATTATGGCATTAAGATTCCAAGGTTTAGCCAAGGCTTAGCTTAGGACCCCCCAACTCATCGTATTTGGTTTGGTATTGCTACCACACATGACTTCGAGATTCATGATGATATTACGGAGGAACATCTTTATCAGAATATTTTTGCTTCTTACTTCGGGCAATTAGCAATTATTTTTCTATGGACTTTCGAAAATCTGTTTCATGTAGCTTGGAAAGGAAATTTTGAAGCATGGATACAGGATCTTCTACATGTGAGACCTATTGCTCATGCAATTTGGGATCCTCATTTTAGTCAACCGGCTGTGGAAAGAGAAGCAGATCTATTCTATACCTGATAAGTAACAATACCCGAATCTCCTTTTTTGGATATTTATATGAAAAAGGAAATAAAATAAAATATATCGTCAAGTGTACCCATTCCAAATTTCATTCCAATCAACTGCTCCACAGTTGCCAATATATCTCATGGTAACTGGGATCCCTGGGAAAAAGGATCAAGTTGGCCCTTGAGAATAGCTTGAACCAGTAACAAAGAGCTTTTCCCCCCTGTCTGCCCTACCCTTTGGTCTTCAGAATGTTGGTTTAAGAATAATTCAAAATTTTTCATTTTTCGGTGTATTCAAATCCAATTCTACTTGTGATTCTATTCAATTGGTGGAAAATAAAAATAGAGTGTATAAACAGAAGTTCCTCTAAGGTGTTTTGAATGAACTCCCATCGAATCCAGTCATTAGCTTTTTCCAGATCAACTTTGATTGCAAAATACTCCTTTCTCCCTCGCTTTTTTTGCATCAAGTGAATGACTTCCTAGGAAATGATAATATTGTCAGTGATTTGGTGGCCTGGAATAAAATTGCATTAGTCCTCCTTCACTAGATGATCCAGGTGATTCTTTAACCGATTGACAATGACTTTGGAGATTACCTTGTAAAGCACTTTATAGAGACTAATCAATCAAAACTGGGTGATACTAGTCGGGGAGAGGGTTTTGGGGATTAAGACTAGTATGGTATGATTTAACTTTGTTTCCCAACATTCCTTCCTGAAAACTTCTTGTATGTACTCGGTCACTTTACGTCTGACCCGCCCCCATTGCTTTTGAAAAAATAAAGCATTGAACCCATCTACCCCCGGGCCTTATTTGGATTCATGCTAAAAATTGCATTTTTAATCTCAATGTGGTGTATTGGCTGGGCTAAGTCTCGAAGATTGTCCGTCAAAAGAGAAGGAAAAACTCTTGAAAGCGGGAATCAGTAACTAGGTCCCACCTCATGTGTATACAGTTGGACAAAGAAATCTCTGGCTAGTCTGTTAAGTTGACCTTGATGAGAGACTATTTCCCGATGGGAGTTAGTGAGACTCTTTATCTTCATTTTCTTTCTTTTGGATAGGGTGAGAGTGTGGTAGTACTTAGTATTCCTATCTCCCTTTGAAATCCATTCGCATCTGGATTTCTGGTGCCAATAGATTTCCTCCTCACTCAGCACCTACATCAGTTCCCCACTCAATTACTCCTCCAAGCCTAAAAGGTAATCCAGATTATCCTCGGTCATGGCTCTCTGGATGCCCTACAGTCTCGCTAATAGTCTTTTTTTCGATGGAAAATATTTCCAAAATCCGAGCAATTCTAGCTCGTGAGGTGTTGGGTTAATTAGGCCAGCAATTTACTCGGTGTCTCCTCGTTTGGAATCCAGTGCTCTTCGACTACCTCATCAAACCCCAGATGAGTTAGCCAAGCATTTTGGAATCTAAAACACGGGAGGCCTAATTGTTTGGCTGTCAGATGATTAAAATGAATCAACATAGGTCTGTGATTCGACCCTAGAAAGGGTAAATGATAATTTACCACTTGCGGGAATGTATGCAACCATTATGATGAGCCAAAGACTTAATCCAACCTAGCCTGGACCAACCCTCGGCGCCATTTAAACTTAGAGCCTACGTATCCTAGATCATGGAGGCTACTCCCATGCACCCAGTCTTGAAAGTGTTTGTTCACTACCCACGTTGCCTTGGCCCCTCCCCTTTTATCTGCTTTCTCCAGTTTTGCATTAAAACCTCCTCCTACAAGCCAGGGTCTATGAAGGGATCTACCTACCCTGTAACATCCCATCACCGATGGGATGGGTACAATTCATTGCATTCATTATTGGCATGTTCATGCATTATTAATTATGTATAATTTGGTAATTTGGGCAATTATTGCACTGGCATACGTATGTACATACATGTATGACATTCTTCCAACTTGATTCGGATAAATTGGTAAATTGGAAATAATTAGGTCGAATTAGGCTCGAGAATTTAATTTGAGCTAGAAACGAGATTTAGGAGTTTGAATTATGAAATTGGGGTATA
>JANIJH010000007.1:40368742-40381470 GCA_024520975.1 Erythroxylum areolatum | reverse complement strand
CAACTTATTCAATGTCTCCGGGAAAGGGAGAATGGAATTATAAAGACGCCACACAAAAATAGAGATCCTCTTTGGCAGAAACTTAGTCCAAGCTTGGCGAAGAGAGACATTGACAGAATTACGGGACCGTACCAAGTCATAAGTCGAGGAAAGGCCGAATTTTTCGGTAACAGTTGGCTTCCAAATTCGCTGATCGGGTCCATAAGAAAACCGTTGCGAATGAGTATTGATAAATACGGCGTGATCTGGTTGCAAGAGAGGTACAATGCAGCTCAACAACTTGTCTCGCTGGGAATAGAAATCCCGGACAGTGAGCATTAGGAGAGGAAGTTGCTGTACTTGATCCAACGAAGAAAAAGCTCCAAGACCGAACTAATTATCTGTCCAGAAAGACACCAATCCAGTATGGATATAAACATATTCATGTGCCTGAGCAATCCGATCTACTTTGGCTACTCTTTGCCAATGTGTCCTACGTCTTGCAGTCGGTGATAATGAAGTAACAATTTTAGCCCAAAGGCCCGTTTGGTTTTTTACCTTCCACCACAACTTAATCGAATAGGCAGCAACAATATCCTCCAATTTTCAGAATCCCAACTCATTCTCATCCACCGGAAATGATAGACGATCCCATGAACGCCAATGTCATTTGTTATCGTCAAAATAGCTTCCCCATAAAAACTGTTGGAAAACCTTTTCCATTTTATGTAGGATGGACTTAGGGGGTTCGATAGCAGTGAAGACATGTTGTGGGATGGAAGATAAAACATGTTTGATCAGAATCATCCGAGCTGCAGGGGATAACCATTTATTCTTCCAATTACAAACACGTGTCTCGATTGCCTCGACTAAATGTGTGAACATACGCTCTGTCTTTTTGCCCCAAAACAGTCGGCAACCTAGATAGTGCAAGGGGAAAGAGCCTTGAGCCATTTGCAGGAACTGCAGAACATCTCTTCGATGATTGTGAGATACTCCTTCCGATAGTAGAAAACAACTTTTATGCTTGTTAACCTTTTGACCCGTGGCTGCTTCATAGTCGGCAAGCAAAAGGTTAAACTGAGCTAGTGACCGTTTATCACTCCGGATAAAGAGAATTAAATCATCGGCAAAGCAGAGATGAGAGACGACTTCCGAGCTAGTAGGCACACCATAGGGCAATATCCTGCCTTGCATCACAAATGATTTTAGAGAGCGAGTCAAAGCCTCCGAAACTAAAATAAACAAGTAAGGTGACAAAGGGTCTCCTTGTTTAATGCCTCGGGACGACTGGAAGAAACCCACTGGACTACCATTCACCAAAATTGAAAACCAGCTGGATTGAAGGGTCCCAATAATCAGCCTGATAATCCCACCATTGAAACCAAATGCTGCCATTATACGGGAGAGAAAGGACCAAGAAACACGGTCAAAAGCCTTCATCATATCTAGTTTAATAATTATATTACCACCTCGAGCAGGGTAGCTAAGAAATTGGCATAAGTCCTGGGCCATCAGTATGTTGTCCATAATGTCCCGCCCAAATAAAAAGGTCGACTGCTCCGGGGATATCAGCTTTGGTATGACAGTTTTCAACCGTTCCGTGAGTAGCTTCGTGAAAACTTTATTCAGGAAGGTACAAAGGCTGATTTGTCGAAAATCAGAAAAAGAATTTATACTTAGCTTTTTCGGCAAAAGAGTAATCAATGTACTACTTACTGCACGAGGAATTAGGATTCCTAACATAAATTCAGAACAGGCATCAAAGAGATCATGACAGATGACGTCCCAACAGTTATGATAAAAAGCTCCACAATATCCATCAACTCCGGGCGCACTAATGGGCGATAAACTCATGACTGCTTTCTTAACCTTCTCCATTGTAACCGGTTGCGACAACAAAACATCGTCCACATCCTCAACAAGCCTCGGTATATAGTTTAGCAGCCTAGATGTCGCCTCCGCCTCATCCTCAACTACCTCCTGTAGCAAAAGGGATTGAAAGAATCGGATCGCTTCAAGTTCAATGTGTGTCGGGTCTGTCAATCATTGCCCATTACCATCTCTAATCTTGTGGATCCCCAATCGCGTTCGTTTTTCAGCCAAGGAAGCGTGAAAAAATGCGATGTTAGTGTCACCCTCCTTAAGCCATTTCAATCTCATTTTTTGGAGCATAAAATCCTCATGTTCTTTAAGCCGTAGTAACAGTTCAGCTTTAGATTTGTTCAGCCTCATTAAAACATCATTGGTCCCAAATTCTTCAAACTCCCGTTCTAACTGCAGCATAGCTGACTCCGCCGTTTTCAAATTAAGGAAGACATCCCCAAACTTCTCCTTGTTCCAGAGCCGCAGACAGGATTTGAGGCGACGAAGCTTTAGGGAAAATCGTAACATACCATGACATGCTATTTATTGATCCCAATTCAGTTTGACCGTATTAAGGAAGTCATCTCGACGTAGCCACATCCGCTAAAAACGAAATAGGCGTGGACGTGAAACTTGCTCCGTGTCAAAGTGGCATAACATCGGACTATGATCAGACCCCGTGGGATTTAAGTTCTAAATTGAAGAAATCGGAAACAAATCTGCCCACGCTGAAGTTATCAATGTCCGATCTAACTTCTTCATAACATGACCATTGGATCGATTGCCTACCCAAGTAAAAGCAGCACCCTGCGTTGGAAGTTCCAAAAGGCTGCAAGAAGCTATGAAGGAGTTGAAATCATCCATAGATGCAAGCTTAGGAGATCCAAGATCGCTATATTCATCAAGACTGCATATGACATTAAAATCGCCCCCCAATAACCACGGGACATTAGCATGAGCGGCTCGGAAAGCACATAGCTCGAACCACAATTCAAGATGGTCCCGCCTTGTCAACCTCGCATAGACTACAGAGATATAAAAAGCAGTTGGCACAGTAGCATGGGTTAATTGCAAGTGCATAACTTGTTCGGTACCACTAAGTAATGTAGCAGAATAAGCATTGGAGAAGAGGGCCCAGATTTTATTAGTGTTTGAAACATAGCTAGATGTAAAGTGTAACTTCCTCAGTAGTCCATCCAAAAGAACAGGTTGCACCATAGGCTCAATCACAAAAACCGCAGATAATTTGTGCATATCAGTTAGTGATTTTAAACGACGTTGGGAGGTCGTGTTACCCACCCCACGTATATTCCAAATGAGACTACTAATCATGATTGATTGACAGAGGAAGTAGCTTTAGGAGCTCTCGCTGATCGGCAAAGAGATTCATCATCAAAAGTAACTTTCTTATTTTTTGATCCCGGAGGACGACCCCGTTTCGGTAGAGTTGTTTCTCCTTCAGACTGTACCATTCTGGAAATATTCATATTCTGTTGACCAGAATCTGTACCAAACCAGAAATCATCCTGAATCTTAGTTGGCACAGAACCCTCAGAAATGACCGGGGGAAACACATCGGCAGCAGAAGAGGCCTGAATTGGTGCGACAAAATGTTTATCAATTGAAGTCACAGTGGCAGAATCCCCAGCGGAAGTACATCTGTATTAGCAGGGACATTATTCTGTACGATAGCAGGGCGTATTTCAGAAGGCACAATATCAGGGGCAGTGAAAGCAAAAAATTTACGCATTCGGTAGCTGTATCAACCACTTCGTCATCAGCCATTTCAAGAACGTCACTGGATTGGGAACAGATGGTACTGGTGAAACAGAATGGCCAGTGGCCTCATCAATCGCAGACAATATCACAAATCGAGAGGACAATTGAAGGCAAGAGGAAGGTGAGTCGGTAACAACAGCAGCGTTGTGTTCAGGAAGCTGCATCATATTCAAAGGTTTAGCGGGCACCACTGACTCAAGAACAGAACCAGGTGTAGGAACAGGGAGATCGATAGGAGATTCATCCTTATCTTGCACAGACAGGCCAGAAGCTGATGGCACAAATGCACTACTGTCTTTAGCCTTCCAAACCTGAACTGGAGTAGTTTTTGAAACATCCGTAGCTGCATCAGAAGCAGAAGGCGTATGTTGCTTATGGCGACAATCATTCACCTTGTGACCTACCTTCCTATAGTAGCAACAGTACGAAGGCATATTCTCATACAGCACCGATTGGAAAAACGCATGCTCTTCCGTACCCAGTCTCAAGCGAGTCGACAGCTCCTTCAACAAATCAACTTCAATACACACTCTAGCAATCGAGGGCCTAGAAAGATTTAACGTTGGAACATCAATTTTCAGTGGAACCCCTATCATTGTTGCCATCCAATGAAGATATTTCTCATTGAAGCAATGAATCGGCAAACCCTCAAAAGACACCCAGATTGGAACAACAGAGGATTCATGATCTGGGTGAAAATCCGACGACCATTTAAAGACTCTCATGATATCACTGTCAAACGTCCAGATGGATCTCAACCAACAACGTTGGTAATCTTCCTCAAGATCAAAACAGATGAAGACATGTCGGAAGTTGATCATGCCTAGGGTAAAATTACCTTTAAATTCGATTTTCTCGAACGATGTCCTCAGGAATTCCATCTTCGGCCTACCTTTGGTAAATTTTCCTACCAGCGCCAATTTAAAAGGAGCAGCAAGTTGTGCTTCTTCCTCCTTAGTAAGGAAGAAAGTCGGTTCCCCTTTATACAGTTTGGGCCGAGACACGATGTGAACCTCAGATGGCTGCGACTGCAACATCATCCGGGGGGATGGCTTTGCTCCCGTGAGTGCTTGTGCGAAAGAACGCACGCCTGTCGGTGGAGGGGCCGGCGAGATGTCGGCCATGGGAGTCGTGAGCTTGTCACCTCTCTATCGCCTCACTATCGCCGCGCTATACGTGTTAATAATCAATAATTAATTAATTAATAAGATTTCAATAAATCAATTATTCAATTACATGTTGATTATTATGAATTATATTTTAATTAATTTTTTAATTAAAGAATTAAAAATAGATCTTTTCATTGGCGTGACACTTAAGTCACGCCTATGACTCGTATAATAAAAATTTTTCAGTTTATTTCCAGCAAGTATCAAGTTAATTATTTTGTTATTAATAAATAATTTATTATAATCAGTCAATTAATTATATATATTATATTTAATAAAAAGGAAAATATAAGCACTAATTCTTTTTAATTAATTAATGAGTAGATTAATTATATTTTTGTAAATCAATATTAAATTAATTAATTATCTATTAAAAAGTTTATAAAATTATGCAGATGTTAATCGCCTATAAAACGAAAGAACATGCACGTCGCAACCGTGTATGGCAGTCATGCCTCTAAATATTAAGTTACAGGCATAACTACTTACCTACATATATACATCAATTAGTTAATAATATATTAGTCAATATTAATTATAATAGAATTAGATTAACTGTTAAACATTAATAATTAATTTATAAGTAAAGTATACTTTAATAAATTATATAATTTATCATATTCTAATTACCTTTATTAATCAAGCATTACTTTTTTAAATAAATAATTTAATTATTTGTAACTTGTTGATAATATTTTAATTACATGAAATTATATTTTAACTTACTTTATAATTAAATTAATTAAAGATATTTTAGGAATACATAATTAAAAAGAGAAATATTTCAGATGCAAGAATCATAACATAGGTAATAATTACTTGTTAATAATAAAAAATTAATTAATTAATAAGATTTCAACAGATCAATTATTTAATTACATGTTGATTATTATGAATTTCATTTTATTTAATTTTATTTAATTAGGAAATTAAAAAAGATCTTTTTACAGGAATGACACTTAAGTCACGCATGTGACTCTTATAATAATAAATTTTTATTTTATTTTAAATAACTAATCAATTAATTATTTTGTTATTAATAAACAATATATTATAATTAGCCAATTAATTACATATATTATGTTTAATAAAAAAGAAAAATATATGAGCTAATTCTATTTAATTATTTTACCAATAGATTAATTATATTTTAGTAAATCAATGCTTAATTAATTATTTATTTATTAAAATTTTATAAAATTATATAGGTGTTAATTGTCATAAAAAGGAAAGAACATGCATATCGTAATCGTGCATGGCAATCATGCCTCTAAATATTGAGTCATAGGCGTGACTACTTACCTACATATATGCATCAATTAATTAATAATATATTAATCAATATTAATTATAACTGAATTAGATTAACAGTTAATGATTAATAACTAATTTATGAATAAAGTATAATTTAATAAACCATTTAATTTATTATATTCTAATTACCATTATTAATCATGTATCACTTTTTCACAAATAAATAAATTAATTATTTTTAACTAATTGATAATATTTTAATTACATGAAATTACATTTTAATTTACTTTATAATTAAATTAATTAAATATATTTTAGGAATACGTAATTAAAAAGGGAAAAATATTTCAGATGCATTAATAGTAACAAATGCAATAATCAGTAATTAATTAATAAGATTTCAAAAAATCAATTATTTAATCATATGTTGATTATTATGAATTATACTTTAATTAATTATATTTAATTAAAAAATTAAAAATAGATCTTTTCACAGAAGTGACACTTAAGTCTCGTCTGTAACTCTTATAATAATACATTTTCATTTTATATTAAGTAACTAATTAATTAATTAATTTGTTATTAATAAATAATATGTTATAATCAATAAATTAGCCATATATATATTATATTTAATAAAAAGAAAAAATTCTATTTAATTAATTAATGAATAGATTAATTATTTTTAGTAAATCAATACTTAATTATTTATTTATTTATTAAAAAGTTTACAAAATTATATAGGTGTTAATAGCCTGTAAAAAGGATAGAACATGCAAGTCGCAACCGTGTATGGCAGTCGCTCCTCTAAATAATGAGTCATAGGTGTAACTACTTACCTACATATATACATCAATTAGTTAATAATATATTAATCAATATTAATGCTAACTGAATTAGATTAACAGTTAATGAATAATTATTAATTTATAAATAAAGTATAATTTAATAAATCATTTAGTTTGTTATATTCTAATTACCTTTACAAATCAAGTATCACATTTATACAAATAAATAAATTAATTATTTTTAACTAATTGATAATATTTTAATTAAATGAAATTATATTTTAATTCACTTTATAATTAAAATAATTAAAGATATTTCAAGAATACTTGATTAAAAAAAGGAAAAAATATTTCAGATGTATTAATAATAACATAAGTAATAATTACGTGCTAATAATCAATAATTAAGTAATAAGTTTTCAATAAATCAATTATTTAATCATATGTTGATTATTATGAATTATACTTTAATTAATTATATTTAATTAAGAAATTAAAAATAGATCTTTTCACAGATGTAACACTTAAGTCACGCCTGTAACTCTTATAATAATAATTTTTTGTTTTATTTTAAGTAACTAATTAATTAATTTTTAATAATAAATAATATGTTATAATTAGTAAATTAGCTACATATATTACATTTAATAAAAAAGAAAAATATAAGCACTAATTCTATTTAATTAATTAATGATTAGATTAATTATATTTTAGTAAATCAATGCTTATTTATTTGTTTGTTTTTTAAAAGTTTAGAAAATTATATAGGTGTTAATCGTTTGTAAAAACGAAAGAACATGCAAGTCACAGCCGTGTAATTTTTTATTTTAAGTAACTAATTAATTAATTATTTTGTTATTGATAAATAATATATTATAATAAGTCAATTAATGATTTATATTATATTTAATAAAAAGAAAAATGTAAGCACTAAATCTATTTAATTAATGAATGAATAGATTAATTATATTTTAGTAGACCAATACTTAATTAATTATTTATTTATTAAATAGTTTATAAAATTTTATAAGTATTAACTGCCCGTAAAATGGAAAGAACATGCGTGTCGCAACCATGCATGACAGTCATGCCTCTAAATATTGAGTCATAAGCGTGAGTACTTACCTATATATATACATCAATTAATTAATAATATATTAATCAATATTAATTTTAACTTAATTATATTAACAAAATGATTAATAATTAATTTATAAATAAACTATAACTTAATAAATCATTTAATTTGTTATATTCTAATTACCTTTTTTAATCAACTATCACATTTTGATAAATAAAAAATTTAATTATTTTTAATTAAAGATATTTTAAGAATACGTCATTAAAAAATAGAAAAAATTTTCCGATGCATTAATAATAACATAAGTAATAATTATGTATTACTAATCAATAATTAATTAATTAATAAGATTTCAATAAATCAATTATTTAATTACCTGTTGATTTTTATGAATTTTATTTTAATTAATTTTTTTAATTAAAGAATTAAAAATAGATCTTTTCGCAGTCATGACACTTAAGTCACATCTATGATTCTATAATAATAAATTTTCATTTTATCTTAAGTAACTAATTAATTAATTATTTTGGTATTACTAAATAATATAATATAATAAGTCAATTAATTATATATATTATATTTAATAAAAAGGAAAAATATAAGCTCTAAATCTAATTAATTAATTAGTGAATAGATTAATAATATTTTAGTAAATCTATACTTAATTAATTATTTATTTATTAAAAATTTTATAAAATTATATAGGCCTTAATTGCCCCTAAAAAGGAAAGAACATGCACTTCGCAACCGTGCATGGCAGTTACGCCTCTAAATATTGAGTTATAGGTGGGACTGCTTACCTACATATGTACATCAATTAATTAATAATATATTAATAGATAACAATTATAACTAAGTGAGATTAACAGTTAATGTTTAATAATTAATTTATAAATAAAGTATAATTTAATAAATCATTTAATTTATTATATTCTACTTATCATTATTAATCAAGTATCACATTTTCATAAATAAATAAATAAATTATATTTCAACTAATTGATAATATTTTAATTACATGAAATTATGTTTAAATTTACTAAATAGTTATAATTAAATTAATTAAAGTTTTAAGAATATGTGATTAAAAAAAAGGTAAAAAAAATATTTCAGATGCATTAATAATAACATAAGTAATAATTACGTGTTAATAATTAATAATTAATTAATAAGATTTCAATAAATCAATTATTAAATGACATGTTGATTATTAGGAATTATATTTTAATTAATTTTATTTAATTAAGGAATTAAAAATAGGTCTTTTCATAGGCGTGACACTTAAGTGATGCCTGTGACTTTTATAATAATAAATTCTTATTTTATTTTGAGTAACTATTTAATTAAATATTTTGATATTAGTAAATAATATATTATAATCAGTCAATTAATTATTTATATTATATTTAGTAAAAATTAAATTATAACCACTAATTCCATTTTATTAATTAATGAATGGATTAACTATAGTTTAGTAAATAAATACTTAATTAATTAATTAATTATTAAAAAGTTTGTAAAATTATATAGGTGCTAATTACCCGTAAAAAGGGAAGAACATCCACATCACAGCCGTACATGGTAGTCACACCTCTAAATATTGAGTCATAGGCTCTATTTACCTACATATTTACATCAATTAATTAATAATATATTAATCAATATTAATTATAACTGAATTAGATTAACACATAATGATTAATAATTAACTTATAAATAAAGAATAACTTAATAAATCATTTAATTTACTATATTCTAGTTACCTTTATTAATCAAGTATCACATTTTCATAAATAAATAACATCATTATTTTTAGCTAATTGATAATATTTTAATTACATGAAATTATATTTAAATTTTCTAAATAGTTATAATTAAATTAAGTAAATTATTTTAAGAATATGTGATTAAAAGAGGGGAAAAATATTTCAGATGCATTAATAAATCAGTTATTAAATTACATGTTGATTATTCGGAATTATGTTTTAATTAATTTTATTTAATTAAGGAATTAAAAATAAATCTTTTCATAGGCATGACACTTAAGTAACATTTGTGACTCCTATAATAATAAGTTTTCATTTTATTTTAAGTAACTAATTAGTTAATTATTTTGTTATTAGTAAATAATATATTATAATAAGTCAATTAACTATATATATTATATTTAATAAAAAAAGAAAAATATAACCACTAATTCTATTTAATTAATGAATGAATAGGATAATTATATTTTTGTAAATCAATACTTAATTAATTATTTATTTATTAAATTTTTTTAAAATTATATAGGTGTTAATTGCTCGTAAAAAGGTAGTTAATAATATATTAATCAATATTAATTATAACAGAATTAGATTAACAGTTAATGATTAATTTACTTTATAATTAAATTAATTAAAAATATTTTAAGAATACGTAATTAAAAAATTGAAAAAAAAATCAGATGCATTAATAATAGCGTAAGTAATAATTACATCTCAATAATGAATAATTAATTAATTAATTAATAATGTCACGACTCGGTACCACTTCGGGCCCATGACAATCGCCGTATATTTGGGCTAAAGACACTCGCAACATCCTTAATCCGACTATGCAAGGCTAACCAAATATCTTTTTTTTTTAAAATTTAGGCAGCACAACGGCTGTATTTTTAAAAATCCCAAAACCTGCAAACGATTTCAAACACACTTCTATATTCACGTCCAACCATAAATTTAGGACTCTCTAGTCCACTCAAGGCAATCTTAACTCCAGGCAATCTCAACAATAGTATCAATAGTTCATACATAAAATCTTTTACATAATACAAGGCAATCAAAAGTTAACTCACAAAATCATAAAACGTATCTACGTAAACATAGTTCATGAGCCACTAGATAACAAAAATAAAAACTAAGAAACTACCCATGTGTAGTAATATCCCGAAAATGTCAAAAGATCACACGATCCACTCAGAGCTTCAAACTCACTAAATTAACCTGCATAGTTGGAAAGCGGAGGGGGGTAAGTACACTAAGTACTCGGTGAGTACGAAAAACATATATCACAAATAGAATTTGATTCATACTAAGACAGTGTAGATAAACTATGAAGTGAATATATATGACATAAAAAAACACATAGGCCCAACCTATGACTCAATGTATATTGGTTAGGAACCATAGGCCTAGCCTGTTAACTCACCCTTCTGGTGAACATAGGTCCCAGTTCCAGTACACAAAAGCGTAAAAATATCATATGTATCAATCAAATATCGATAGGAAAACCAATATTAGGATAAGCTAAAACAATCATGTGTGACACCACTAGTTGGCCAAACTAATATGCACACCCACCGATACTCAATGTTGGCTCGACTTTCATCCGTGGTGAGTCCGAACTATAGTTGATAAGAGCGTCATGATCCTAGACGATGACCTCGTCGGTGTCCAGACCCTAGGTGTAGAATCACCCACGAGTCTCGTAGAAAGGTGTCAATATGGCAATTCAACTTTAATGTACCAGCGTCAAGGGTATAGGAGTCGTTTAATCATAATCAGTTGTGCCCAGCACACAATTGGTCAATCATTTCCTCACCAATCATAAAAATCATATACAACATTTAAGTATCAAAAATCAAGTAAGGCATCATGTCTTTATTTATCGGTCCAACCGATAAAATAAAATCGTGCCTTGGCTCTAAGCCAAAAGAGAACAAAAATATGCAGCATACATGACTTGATTATGCATATGTAAATTCCAAAACATTATCTCATGAAATAAAAGCCATCTTTTGTACTCAAAATGCAAAGTTGTTCAAAAATGTAGTTTCAGAAAATAAAACTTTGTCATTTACATTTTAAGTTCAGATTGGTGGAAAACAATATCATTTCTCAAAATACGAAATAAAGACATCAGTTGCACTCTAATAGTAAAGAGTTATTCAAAACAATATTGTTTATTAAATAGACAAATATACTAGAATTTATTGGAGATTAAATTCTACTATGCATTACCTAGGTCCAAAATTCACATACAAGTCATCATACATATCTTAGAGTGATCTAGTCCCATATGAGAAATATGATTCCCCAACTCACCTCAAAAGAAGAATACTCTCTCTTAACCTCAACAATCCTCAGTATGAGCTCCTTAATTCACTACTCCTGAGCCTTTATACATAAAAAGAATATACAATGAAATTACTTCCTAAACTTAAATTTCCTATTTATACACCCTCACATAGATGTATAAAACACAATATCACTCCCTATAAGCTATAGAATTCCCTACTTTAATTCCTCACATGGTTACTTCCTTCCTATCCACATTAGTTTTTCTTTTGCATTTTCTAAGGCATTTAATGCCTTTAATTCAATACTTACTCATTTCGTAACATAATTAGGCACATCTTTATCCAACCATATTAGGCCTTTACTTGTAATTCCAAGCGACCATTCAAGTTCCCTCTAAGTAAACATGAAACCCTCTTTCCAATGCACACCATCAAAATCCTTAAATCCTAAACCAAGTTCACTTAGGTATTTTATCAAACACCTAAAGGCATAAACTTGAAAGCCTCCTTCTAATGTAATTCTTCCTCATTTTCTATCATCAATTCACTTCATACATACATAATTAACATCATAGAGTTCATTTAAACCATCAATTTCAAAAGATATTCAAAAATTCTCAAAGTTTCACCTAAAGGGAACAATTTCGGTTTTGACTTAAAGAACCCTTTCCATGACATATTTCATTCATATAAACCATGTTTCATGCATAATCAAGCATGGAGAACAACATATCTTAACACCAAACTCAAAA
>JANIJH010000007.1:39867261-39882997 GCA_024520975.1 Erythroxylum areolatum | reverse complement strand
GGAATTTTAATTGGATGAGTATTCTGTGAGATATGGCTAAATAAGTGAAGGGTGTTACTAACCTTAGTGACACAGAACAGAACAGAAACAGGACAGGCTTATAAAAATCACAATAAATACAAATTTCGTCATTTTTAAGAGGTATTTAGATATGTGATAGCCATATGAGTCTATTGAAAATGGAGATTTGAATCACCTTAATTGGATGAGAAATGAATAAGCTATAAGGATTTGAGATGGGAAGGGTCCGACTCATGACTGAATATTAAGGCTGACTATAAATGGGATATTTTGGATTCCTTAATGACCGAATTAGAAAATGGCATAAAAGAAAAAAATGTGAATTTATGTGTTAACTAGAGGCATGGATAGTTTGAAAAACATTGGACCTACGTATAAAAAGTTATGCCTTCACGAATGAGACTTATGCAGATGAATTAGTGAATAAAATATAAAATTTTAATGATATGTGTTAAGAAATGAGGTTTTTGTAAGAATGACTAATACGGATATATGAAATTTTCATGCATGTTATCCAATAGCTTGTGAAAGCAGACGAGGAATAGAACTAGAAGTCATACCTAATACCTCTCAAGTTCAAGAAAATTAGAAAAGAGATCAAAACCCCTGAGACAATAGAGGTGAGTATAATCATGCTACTATACTTGTGTAGTAATCCTTTTCTTTTATCTTGCAGCTTGTTGAATTGTTCTCGAACCTGTATGACTTATTTGATATATGAATCCATGTGATTGATCCTAGCATGTTGTATGCCAGAATGACCAGATGATATTCAGATTCTTTGCATCTTTTAGTCCCCTTGTTGTGTTGAACCTATTAATTGCAATTCTTTGATGAATCCTATTTTTCTTGTTAGCCATGATTGGTGAGTTCATAGGATACCCAGCTGATGGAGTATATTATCAGATCATGTGCACATAGATAACTTGTCAATGATGGGTTAGATCCGAGTCCTACCTGGAGAGGGCAGGCCTCTAAAGGTAGGGTTAGGCCAACCTTGTCTAGAATAACAAAAAGGGAGATATGTCATACTAACATGCCTCTGTCTCTTCTTAAGAAATTCAGAAAAATCAGAACTTAGAAATGAGAAAGCTTAGAATTAGAAATCCTGTAGAACTCTACCAAAGAAAGAACCCAAAAATTCAGAAAGACTTTAGAAACCAGATTCATGTTTTTTTTAGAATAATTCATATTGAGCTTTATAATTGATACTCATGTGATTGCCGCATTTGACATTACTACCTGTTTATTCATTGATGTTATATACTATTGCTTAGAATGCCATAGACCATTCTTGTGAAGCTAGCCTTGTGTTACCTAGCCTTACAAGCATGGTACCATGTTTATATCTCACTGAGTAGTGTTGTGGACTCACCTCTCACTATCATCATTTTAGGGGATTAGTAGATTGTACGAGAGAGAAATCCAAGCCTTTTGAGACTCCCTTGGATAAACAGACAAGTAAATTTTTGGCATGATATAAATTGCAGATGCTTATAGCTGCTCCATGGTTTGTCATAATCATATGTACATGATACATGTATGGATATGCTATGTTATTGAGAATGAGTTGATGATATGAGACGATCATAGATTGACAGATTATAAGTAGATAATGTATGTGAGAATTGCTGATTGGGATCCTTACTTCTTTCAAAACTATTAAGCAGGTATAAGGATTAATCAAACAAATGAATGGGTCATGCCAAATTTTTAGTAGAATATAGAAAAAAATTAGGCTTACTACAGGTTTTGGCGGCATTAAGCCTACCCATTCCCTAATGCCAACACGGTCCAAAAGGCAGGTCGTGTCAAATTATTACTTAAATAAAAGTTGTATTCGAATTCAACTGAGGATTCTAATATTTCTGTGTCAGAATCATAATGATATATAGAAGAAATAGTAGAGTCTGTATTATAATCAGATTCTATAGGTTCTAAATTTGCTTGAATTGCTGAATTCAATATATTGACTTTTTCTATATAATTATTATCCAGATTTTTTTATTTAGGAGAAGTATTTACATAATGTCCTTCTTCCTTACATAACCAACATCTACAAGATTTTTTCTTTTGTGGACAATCTTGCCTTTTAGGTTTAAATTGTATATATTTATATTTTCTAAATTGTTTTTTATAAGGGATATATGGTCTGCGTTTGCAGTAATTACGAGGATAACGTTTCTTTTATAAGATTTATAAAACTTATATGGTTTCTTTTTTCTTTTAGAATAAGTTAGTTTTGATTCACATCCATATTGTTGTGGTACTTCTGCATATTTAGAACAACATGGTTGAATGTTTTTATGTCGTAAGGTATGTTGTAATTTTGATTCAAAGCATTGTTCTGCTATAATTTCTTGAGTTATGAGAATAGCTCCACCTAAATTATAAGCAATTGCTCTAGTGTCTCGTTTCTCTTAAAATTTGGCTTCTACCTTTTGATTCATTGGATAGGGTAATTTTTGAATAAATATATGAATATACATGTCTTGTTCATCTCTAGTTAACTTGTTATAATATTTTTTAAATTCATATATATATTTATCTAAATAACAGATATCACATATACGCATATTGTTTAAATGCCATAAAGCTTTTATTCTTTCGTTATTTTATGTTTCGTGTTTAAAGGAAGGGATATCTTTTCCTAAAAATTCTTTATAAATTTCTCTTGATATGATTGAAAATGTGTGAATGTTGCTAGTTGCATTATGACATAATGGTGTACTTTTAATTCCATCAGCATTATCTAACAAAAAGTCTTGTACTATTCTATAAGTTTTATACGTTATAAAATTCCATCATAGTTCCTTGTTTTCTAATTCTCCAAATGGTTTTTAAATTTTGAATAATAATTGTATTTTATTTGACCATTCAATTATTAACTTTTCTAGTTGTAAGACACAATCAAGATTTAATGTTCCATCTGAACCTGAAGAGATGTGTTTTGGTGTATATTCAGTAGGATATTTTCGTACTTTTGATCCCTTTTGATAACATCCATGTTGATTTAAAAATTTATTGCATTGCCATTGATAAGAATATTGTTGATCCTTTTTTCTTTTATCTCCACTTACTTACTCTCTTTTTATATTTTGTTGTCCTACTTGTTGTTCTCTAGATCTACTACTTTCTGGTTGACCTTTGTCTACATATATTTCTTCATCTGATTCATAACCATAAATAATTTCATCTTTATCAGTTTTTTGATGTATATTTTCAGTATCTGATTTTAATGTTAATTTTTGTACTAATTGAGTAATTTCAGATAATTGAGATTTTATATTTCGTTCTACTGCTTTAAAGATTCTTTTAGTTCTACAGATTCTTTTATTTGTAAACAGTCCATGGCTTTTCTGTTGTTATTGGCTCTGATACCACTTTTGCACTCACCATTTCTGTTTTCAGTTTGTTTATTTGATTGTCTATTTTTTGTTCCAAATTTTGTATAGCTTCTATTTTTTGTTTGTTTTCTTTTACTAATTGTTGAATTATCTGTGTTTGATTGAATATGTATTAACTCAGTAATTTTCAATTCCAATTGTTTTTTATGTTCCTTTATTTCTATCATATAATGGGTAACACTTATAATGTGTTCTTTATATATGCAGTTAAATCAGAGATTTGATTTTTAATATCTTCGAGTTTTATAGAATTTTCTATTGTAGGATTAGGAATAATAGGATCAGTAATTTTGACATTCTGTTCTATGTTTTGTTCAGGTTCTATAAATCGAATTGGTCTGGATAATCGTAAAGATTGTGATTTTAGTAATTGAGAGAATGTTGAAGAAGATGGTTGTTCTAAAAACGAATGTTTTCTATTGATAGATGGATTTAGGTGAATTAGATATTGGATTGCAGGTAATGTTCTTAATTTTGTTCTAAAATTAGTTCCTACCTTAGCTACATCATTAAATAATTGATCAATATAGATTTTTTCAGTATTTTTGAATTCTATACTATGGTGTGAATTTGTTAAAGCAAAACTAATTTGATATGTTATAGAAAATGGAAATTATCTAGAGGTCATAAGATTTTCTTTATAAAATTTATAAGCTATTGTTATGGTTTCATCTAATTTATGAGATTTTAATGGTATACCGAATTTTAATCGAGTGTTAAATTTAATTTTTCCATAAGCTAGGTTCCCTTTCATAATGCCTATAATTTGATCATTTAAATTAGTCATTCTTTCATCTACAATTGCCATTCGGATAGGAGAGTCAATTCCTTCTTGAAAAGTAGATTTTAATAGGATTTGAATTGTAGAAAGACAAATATAACCAATTTGTAGACATTTTTAAAGAGTGATTTTTGTAGTTGTCTACATATTTGTTCTTGATCAATTAGGTTAATTCTTACATGTCCATTACATTGATCAATTCATATAGCTGTTTCATGAACTATTTTACCTAAATAAATAATATTTTTACGATTAATAATATTTTGAAATAAAGTGATAAATATCTTGACCTAATTTTAAATTTAACTGGGTTTTCAAATTTTGTTTTTGTTTGTCATTAGATAATAAGGTATTAATATGAAAAGTTCTTAACGATTATGTTAATTCTAAATTGTCAACATCTAAAATGGTTGAATCTATTTGTTGTTCGGTTTGAGATTTAGACATAGCTAAGGATGGTCACTAGTGCTTTGATGTTGATTTAGTTAAGATTGTAAAAAGATATATTTTGATTGATAGAATTGATATAAAGCTTGTGCTAATTCTAATTTTTTTTGTTATTGGTTGAATTGCTCTTGGATTTGTAATAGCAAATTGAATATAATTATAACTATTTTAAAAAATGTTTAAATTCATCATAATATTGATTTCTAAGTCGTTTTATATATTGTATATGATCTATTAATTGATTACAAATAGAACAATTAGGTGTGGTCATAAATAGATAAGAATCATAAATAGAAATGGTTAAACATAAAGTAAAGTAAGAATAAGTTAGACAAGCATGGATGCTACAATAAGATAGAAAATCATTGTATGACCATAGAAATTCATTGTTCGAAAATTTTAATATGTAAGCTGATTTATTTCTTTGACATATTATTTTCTATTTCTATGAATATTTTCTCAGATTTATTTAAGGAATAGAACCGTATGAGTTGCTTCATATTCTAGTTGGGAATTGTTATTAATCTTGGCTATGTCTATCCATCCTTCATATCATTCTATCCATTTATTCTGGTTTTCTTCTACTTCATAGCAGTGCTTGATTAAATCTTTGAGCATAGCTTTGGTTGGAAAATCAGTCATATTATAAATTATACAAGTGATAGTAGTACAAGTGAAGACAGATGTAGAAAATCTTAATTGATAAGATGATTTATCATAAAGATATAATTTTTTCTTTCTTCTCAATTAACTGCTTTGAATTGCTTAATATATTCTATCATCTGGGGTATATCATACATGCGAGCATATCTTCTTGCATCTTGTAAGTTATGAGCTTGTTTATTATATCCATGATATCTGGCTAAAACAATATCCAATCTGTTTTCTTGATCATAGCTTTCCTTAATTAATCCTTTTAATGCTTGTTTGCATTCAAAATAACCCATATTTGTATATGAAAGAATGAAGAATTGATTAAACAAAAATTAGAATGAAAACTTTAATCTATAAATTTTCTTATTTGTTTAATATGTTCTTTTATAAGATGGATAATTTTTAAGCTTATTGATATATAAAATCATTTGAGAAGTATGAAATAGCTTTATAGATCGAATAGCATTGCTGGAGTGATGTGCTATTTGATTGTAAGCATGATATCTTTTGAGAATTTTATCAAAATAGTCTTCTTGCTGATAGGTAATCTGGATTAATTCTTTGATAAATTACTTCTTTTTGAAATATGATCTCATATAAATGCAAATGAGACTAGGTAAAATGGATAAGCAATATAACATGTATAGAGTAATGAAATGATAAAAACTAATAAGTTCGTGCCTGATTGTCTGTTTGCATTTTAAAGCCAATTCAAGGTGAAGAGCAGAGAGAAGTGATAAGAACTAAGAGAGTTTATTATTTCATGCGACTCTGAAGAGCTAAGGCTACATTATATAGAGGAAAAAAGAAGAAAGTGGCCAACAGGTGGCCGACATTGAAAAGAAAAGAAAGGAATCTACCTTAGTTAAAGCAAAAAGTAAAAGCAAGGTAAATTGAAAAGAAAAAGTAAAGAGATTCCTAACAGCTAATAAAAGTAAAAAGAAAAAGATGCCTGACATTGTAAAAAGTACTTAATTTACAAAGGGCGTTCCAACTGGCCTACATCCTTGATGAGTGGATTTGTCAATTATTCTTCAATAGATTTGGTGTCATCTTGGTCTCCTTGAGTAGTGGATGGGCAATATTTCCATTTATGTTGTGGATGATTTTGTAATTACCGACAGACAGCATATTTCCAGGAATTGGAAAGATCACTAAAGATGCCTTCTATAGTGATAAATGGAACTAAAAATTGTTTGATGATGTGAAATGCATCAGTGGTGATTGCAGATTTGTAGGTTGAAATCATCACTTGATTAACTCCTCTGTAGTTGACTTTGATTGTTGATTCTATAGTAATTCTAATTCCTTGGGTAAATACTCCTTCGAGGCACTGGAGATTGAACTAATTGATAAGTTCCCATTCAAATATATATTGTGGTGGTTCATCAATACTTGGATAAATGCCATTGCTAATCCCAATGTGGAGAAAATCAATTCTGGATAATTTAATTTCTACATCCTTGAGAGAATCATTTTCTTTGAAGATAGGATAACTGCTAAAAATTTTAATAAATATTTCTCTTTCCTTCGCGAAGCAATCCTTGTAATTTTTTACTACTGGAATAAATCCAACAGGAAATTCAGACAAGATATTTAAATTGGTTAGGTAAATGGTAGCTATAAGTCCACTTTGAAAAAATAGGTAAGTGATTAATGTCTCGGCTTTAGGGAGGATAATTGCTTTTGGTCCATATTTTCCACAATTTTGTAAATAATATTGATAAATCCGTTAGGCTTTAGTCCATGTATTGAGTGCTTGAAAACAATCATAGAACATTTCTAAAGTAAGTTTTCAGGCTTCTGTTTGCAATGTTTTTGTGGGTATAGAATTGATGCGGTCTATATTGATGGGTTTTACTAAAGATTTCATTTTGTTTGCAGGGATAGGTGCTTCCAATACTTGTTTGTACCGAGGTTTCAACATAGGGCTTCTAAAATCAGCTAAAGACTTTTTACCTTCAGCTCTTGAAGAAAAGCTTTTGTGTAAAATACCTGATCTTCCGGTGATATAGATAGCTGCTTTATGCCATTCATCATATAATCTAGCCATAGGTCCATTATATATAACATAGGCTTTGGATTCTACTGCATCCTTCTGCCTTTAATATCCAGGGGACTAGTTGGTTGAACTGATGATGCTTGGGTAATTGTTTAAGGTGTGATTAATGGAATGGTAGAAGTAGTGGTAATAACTGGGGTTATGGAAGTGGTTGTAGGAATGGTTATAGATGATTGTTGCTTCTTTGTATTTTGTTTCAATACCTGGATGGTAGATCTGAGTTGGTTTATTTCTTTTGTGATGCTACCAACTTGTTGTTGTAAATTGATCAATTCAATTTCTTTTTGTGATAATGCATCTTCCAAACTTAATATTGCTGCTTCCATTCTCTTGTTAGAATATCTGCAAGAAAATTGTCAGTAGATTTGATATATTGAATTTGAAATTGATATTGTTTGAGTTCGAGTTGCCATCTTATGAGGTGACCCTGATTATAATTGCCTTTTATATTGTACTGAATGAATCCACATAAATACTTGGAATCCATTTGAATTCTATATTCAACCAGCAATAAATCAATTCCCCATTTTCTCAATGTTTTGAGACAAGCTAATGTTTCCTTTTCATGAATTGGATACTTAAATTCAGTTGGATTGAAAGTCCCATTTATATAATTGCAAAGTAGATACTTCTTTTGATTGGGTGGTTTTGCTAAAAGGCAGTCAGGCCATGTATCCACACAAGCATCAATTTGAACCAGCAGTGTATCCTTGGGAAGATAATTATATAGAACATGTAGAATCTTACACAATGTTTTTAGTTTTTCAATAGCTTGAGTGTCTTTACTAGTCCAATTCTATTGTGATTACAATTTTCTTTCTTTGGCTAAATCCTTAAAAAAGCCTTGATTTGAAATATAATTTAAAATGCCTAGAAATTGTTTTACATGACTCATATTTGTTAATTGATTAGAAAATTTGTGAATTTTATTTAAAATATAAGGTTGTAATTTTAAATATCCATTTTGAAATTGAATTCCTAAATATTCTATATTTTGTTGTGGTAGTTTAACTTTCTTTTGGCTTAGAATTAATCCTTTATCTTTACAATGTTGAAGAACAATTTTATCCTTTTTTAAATGATCTATTTTACCCTAATTAGAATAGATAATAATATCGTCAATATAAGTAAAAGTAAATTCTTCAAAACCTTCTAAATTGTTATCCGTAAATCATTAATAAATACTGCGTACTTGTTTTAATCTAAATGGTAATACATTCTATTGACGATGGTTTTGTGGAGGACAAGTAAAAGTAGTTAAAGGTTTTGTATTTTCATGTAATCTGAGTTGCCAATATCCAAATTTTTCATCTAAAGTTGTAAACCATGTATGTCCTTCTAATTTATTGATAATATAATCTTTGCGTGGAAGTTTATATGCATCAACTATAGTGGCTTCATTGAGTTTTTCTAACCATCCTTTGTTTATCGCAGTTTTGTTCAGCTAAATTATTTACATAAAATGCTAGAGTTGAATGTTTACTAGCACCTGGTGAGACTAATTGTTTGCTAATAAATCTGAACGGTTGGTGATAAATTCTTGTACGTCTTTGTAACACCAAACTCTTTGAGCCCTTTTGTATTGGTATATATATATATATATATGGTTGTATATGAGTTCAAAGATGCATTTAAGTCTTTTGGATATATATATATATATATATATATATGTAATGATTTATATTGTTATATGCCCTTACATGAACTTAGAGTTCATCGATATGTGAAATCTTGGAGATTTCTAAAAAATAAGCATTTAAGTGTCGAAAACCAAGTCTATTGGATGGATATAACTGTAGAGGCTACGTTAAATGTGTTACAATGCCTTAGAGGTGATTAGAGATGATTTATAAACTTATTAGACACTTAGAAAGCTTAATTGGAATAGTTAATGTACATAAGGGCTTATTCGCAAATTGTCAAAAGTTAAAGGACTTAAACGTAATTTCTCAATTCTTGGAGGACCAATGTGAAATTTTATAAATTTAAGGGGCTTAATTATAATTCTCAAAAGTCCAAGGACCAAAATAAAAGTTTTGGAGATTCCTAAACTTTGAGTCTAATTGTAAATTTAGGAAAGTTTGGAGAGTAAAATGGTAATTTCTTAAAACCTAAGGGCAAAAGGTAAATTTCATCATATTTTCGTCAAAGAAGGGTCAATATTCTGGACCCTTCTCGATGTAAGGTCGTGCATTCCATTAGTAAAGGCTTAAAACACTTTGTTTTAATTAAAAGAAGGAGAAGAGAGGAGAGAAAGAAGCAACTTTCTACCATCACCTATTTTCCACCAAGTTTTTTATGCTTCAACCTCAATCAGGGTGTTCTAAGCTAACTTGGAGTCAAGGAACTCAAATCTATCATTAGATTTGAGAAATTCTCAAAGGATTGGAAGATATCACTAAAGGGAAGTTTAGGTAAATTTTGTCTCATCTGTCTCTACATTATGATTTTGAGTTTGGTGCTAAGATGTGTTGTTCTCCATGCTTGATTATGCATGAAACATGGTTTAGGGAGAGGGTTCTTTAAGTCGAAACCAAAATTGTCCCCTTTAGGTGAAACTTTGTGAATCTTTGAATATCTTTTGAAATTGATGGTTTAAATGAAATCTATGATGTTAATTATGTATGTATGAAGTGAATTGATGATGGAAAATGAGGAAGAAGTACATTAGAAGGAGGTTTTCAAGTTTATGCCTTTAGGTGTTTGATAAAATGCCTAAGTGAACTTGGTTTAGGATTTAAGGATTTTGATGGTGTGCATTGGAAAACATGTTTATGTCAACTTAGAGTGGACTTGAAATGTTTCTTAGATTGATGAGTAATGACCTAATGTGTTTGGATAAAGATGGACTTAATTATGTTTTGAAATGAGTAAGTATTGGATTAAAGGCATTAAATGCCTTAGAAAATGCAAAAGAAAAACTAATGTGGATAGTAAGGAAGTAACCATGTGAGGAATTAAAGTGGGGAATTCTATAGCTTATAGGGAGTGATATTGTGTTTTATACACCTATATGAGGGTGTATAAATAGGAAATTTATGTTTAGGCAGTAATTTCATTGTATATTTTTTCATGTATAAGGCTCAAAAGCAGTGAATTAAGGCACCCATACAAAAGATTGTTGAAGCTAAGAGAGTGTATACCTTCTTTTGAGGTGTGTTGGGGAAACTTTATTTCTCAAATAGGATTAGAGCATCCTAAGACAAATATGATGACTGGTATGTGAATTTTGAACTTAGGCAACATATGGTAGAATTGAATTTGAAATGGATACTAATATGTTTAGGTATTTAATAAACATCATTGTTTTGAGCAACTATGCATTTGAAGTACAAAAGATAACTTTTATTGTATCAAATAATGTTTCAACATGGTTTTTGAAACTGATATTTTTATTACATATTTCGAGAAATGTTCATGTTTTTAACAAATATGAGTTTAAAGTGCAAAGCATAATGCTTTATTTTATGGAACTCTATTTTTGAATAACTTTGCACTTGGATTGCAAAAGATAACTTTTATTGCATGAAATAATGTTTTGGAATTTAAATAAGCATAACCGAGTCATGTATTCTACATGTATTTGTTCTTTTTTGGCTTGGAGCCATGGTACGGTTTTATTTTATCGGTTGAACTGATAAATAAAAATATGATGCTTTACTTGATTTTTGTATTTAATTTTTATATATGATTTTTGTGATTGTTAAGGAAACGATTGGCTAATCGTGTGCTGGGCACAACTGATTATGATTAAGCGACCCCTGTACCCTTGACGCTGGTACATTAAAGTCGAGTCACCGTATCGACACTTTTCTACGGGACTCACGGGTGATTCCATACCTTGGGTCTGGACACTCACGAGGTCATCACCTAGGGTCATGACACTCTTGTCGACTGTAGTCTAGGCTCACCACGGATGAAAATCAAGCCAACACTGATAATCAGTGGGTGTGCACATTAGTTTGGCTGACTGGTGGTGTCATACATTATTGTTTTGACTTAGTCTGATATTTGTTTCCTAATGAGATTTTGACTTATACATCTGATGTTTTTATACATTTATATATTGGAACTGGAACCTATATCCACCAAATGGGCGGTTAATAGGCTGGGCCTATGTAGTTCCTAACTGGTATATGTTGAGGCATAGGCTAGGCCTATGTAATTTTATGTTATGTATATTCCTTTCATAGGTTATTTGCATCGTCTTGGTATGATCGAACTCTATCTGTGTTATATATTTTTCCTGCTCACTGAGCACCTAGTGTACTCACCCCCTGCTTTCCATCCATGCAGATAAATTTAGTGAGTTTGAAGCTCTGAGTAGATCGCGTGGTCTTTTGACATTTTCGGGGTATTACTGCATGTGGGTAGTTTCTTAGGTGGTGTTTGGTTCTGTTTTATTTTTTAGTTTTTTGTTGTTGTTTTTGTAAAAAATAAAACAGCCTCTGAAAACACGTTTGATAGAAATTATTTTTGTTTTTCGTTGTTAAAAATAAAAAACTGTAACATGTTTTTGAAAACGTAAAAAAGACGTTTTCGTCTATTTTTAAACCAGGTTTTCATATTTCACAAAAACTAGTTTCCTTCACCGCTAACTTTATAATCTTCTGCGTCTTTAGCCTCTTCCACTGTTTCTCTGGTTATACCTACTGCCTATTTGTTTTCGTTGCTTAAAAGGTCTCTGCATTTAGAAATCGATGAAACTATCATCTTCATTGTCTTCTCAATCTCTGCGTCTCCTGCTATCTAACTCTCTTCAGCCATTTACTTCTTGGTCGAAATTTGTTAAAATCCCACTGCTGCTTTATTTCAACCTATCCTTGTGGAGATTGCAAAGCCTCTATTTTTGACCGATAATGAAGCCATTTCGTTGTTGTTTCTTTGCTTTTAATGGATCTTGGAGGCCGTAGGTATGTTTTAAGGATCGGGAGCTTCTATTTAGGACGGTTGGATTGGAGGGTTGGTGACTTTTTTCAAAAGGGATCTCGTGAAATGAAGGAATATAGTGGAATCTGGTGTTGAGTTGTTGAGTCGGGGAGGAGTGAGTTGTGGCACGAGAAGTTTGGGTTTTTTTTTTGGGTTATTTTTCGTTTTTGGTGTTTTTTCTTTGTTTAATATTCTATGAACATATAGTTAGGTGTGAAGCTCTGTTCTCGAAAGATTTTATGCTTTTCTTGTGTTTGGTGGCTGTCTGGTAGTGGACAAAAACGAGGATAACGATGTCTCCAATCTGGATATTGCTATCCTTTGTGGGTTTATCTTCGTCCTTGCATTTCACAATCATACCTTAACCAACAGGAAAGTTTTAAGGGTTTATATTTGTATTTATCTCCAAAGCTTTCAGGTTCCACAAAGCCTATGAAATTGTGATCAAAACAAGAGGTGCTGTAATTCTGTGGGAAGAAAAAAGACTATTAATTATAATGATAATTAATTAATTTAAAAATATAATTTATTATATTATAATTATTACACATAATAGTATAATTATAAAAAAATTAGATGCATGGTAATAAAATCAAATGTGTTTTTATTTTTAGTTTTTTATTAGAAATTTCAACTAAACAGGTTTTTGTTTTCAGTTTTTATATTACAAATCTCAACTAAACAGATTTTCGTTTTTTTAAGAAAAATACAGAAACCAAAAATAGGAAACAGAAACCAAAAACAACAACAGAAAAACAGAAGTAGAACCAAACGGCCCCTTAGTTTTTAATTTTGTTATCTAGTGGCTCATGAACTGTGTTTATGTAGATACGCTTTATGATTTTGTGAGTTAACTTTTGATTGCCTTGTGTTATGTAAAAGATTTTATGTATGAATTATTGATACTGTTGTTGAGATTGCCTAGAGTTGAGATTGCCTTGAGTGGACTAAAGAGTCCTGAAGTTGTGGTTGGATGTGAATATAGAAGTGTGTTTGAAATCGTTTGCAGGTTTTGGGATTTTTCAAAATACAGTCGTTGTGCTACCCAAATTTTTCAAGAAAAGATATTTGGTTAGCCTTGCATAGTCAAATTAAGGATGCTGCGAGTGTCCTTAACCCGGGTATGTAGCAGTTGTCTTGGGCCCGATGTGGTACTAGGTCGTGACAATTAAATTGGTATCAGAGCTATGGTTACTACATTTTCAAAAGTGTTATCTCCGTTTTCAAAAAGTTCATGAGCCTTAGGAGTCGACTCTGGGTGTCGAAAGCCTTTGGTTGAGAAGTTGAATCTCGAATCGTTAAGTCGACGTCCTTAATGGTCGGATGGCTCAACCTCGATCAGAGTACCTGTCGACATTCCTTGGGATGTTTGGGATATCAGATAAGCTTGGCTTAGTTGGATTTATTTTAATTAAGCAATATTTTTTTCTTTGATTTTATAGTGATAGCATGGTTGGACGAGGAAGGGAAAGTCGTCATAAGGTTGGTTCTTTGCGACTATTGTGATGTATGTTCTATGTAGTACTGGTAAAATTGTAAATAGAATGAGCTACTAATGCGTAGTGTTATAAGGTGATATTAGTCACCCCTTATAGGCTGTTAGATCCCCCTTTCATTGTAGTTGTGATTAAGTATATATAGCCTGTGAGATAAAGATCGATGATGCTGGTTAGAGGTAGATCTTATTTCCCTCGATCTCTGGGATTGTTAGGTGATATTGGGGATTAACTGGTTAGAGAGGTATCACGTTAGGGTTGATTGTTTTAAGAAAGAGGTGGAGTTTGAACCTCAGGATGGAGTCCCGATTAAATTTATTTGTGACCGGTGAGTACTTCTGAGTTGTTTGATATCGGTGATCAAGGCCAAGAGGTTGATTCATCAGGGATGCCAGGCATTCCTTGCTTATGTAATTGACACTTCGGCAAAGAGGGTATTTATGCATTTCATGAACAGGTTATTCCATCCCTATTTAGATCAATTTATAATAGTCTTCATTGATGATCTTCTGATATATTCTAAGAATGAAGAGGAGCATGCTAGACATCTCCGTATTGTACTACAAATACTTCGCGAAAGGCTGTTGTATGTCGAGTTTTCAAAATGTGAATTTTGGCAAAGGAAGATTGGATTCCTTGGGCATGTGGTATCAGGAGAAGGTATTTTTGTATATCCAAAGATAGTGGAAGATATACTTAAATAAGAACAACCTAAGAATGTGACAAAAGTCCGTAGCTTTCTAAGAGCAGCTGGTTATTATCAGAGATTTGTTGAGGATTTTTTTCTGTGCTTGTAACTCCTTTGTCAAGGCCTACCCCAAAGTTTATTATTTCATGTGACTTTAAAGAGCTGAGGCTACATTATATAGAGGGGAAAAGAAGAAAGTGACCAACAAGTGGCCGAAATCGAAAAGAAAAGAAAGGAATCTACCTTAGTTAAAACAAAAAGTAAAAGCAAGGTAAATTGAAAAGAAAAAGTAAAGAGATTCCTAACAGCTAATAAAAGTAAAAAGAAAAAGATGCCTGACATTGTAAAAAGTACTTAATTTACAAAGGGCCTTCCAGCTAGCCTACATCCGTGATGAGTGGATTTGTCAATTATTCTTCAATAATGGCTTCAATAGATCCAGTGTCGTCTTGGTCTCCTTGAGTAGTGGATGGGCAATATTTCCATTTATGTTGTGGATGATTTTGTAATTGCCGATGGATAGCATATTTCCAGGAAATGGAAAGATCACTAAAGATGCCTTCTATAGTGATAAATGGAACTAAAAATTATTTGATGATGTGAAATGCATCAGGGATGATTGTAGATTTGTAGGTTGAAATCATCACTTGATTAACTCCTCTGTAGTTGACTTTGATTATTGATTCTGTAGTAATTTTGATTCCTTGGGTAAATACTCCTTCGAGGTAATGGAGATTGAACTGATTGATAAGTTCCCATTCAAATATGTGTTGTGGTGGTTCATCAATACCTAGATAAATGCTATTGCTAATCCCAATGTGGAGAAAAGTAATTCTGGATAATTTAATTTCTACATCCCTGAGAGAATCATTTTTTTTGAAGATAGGATAACTGCTGAAAATTATAATAAATATTTCTCCTTCCTTGGCGAAGTGATCCTTCTAATTTTTGACTGTTGAATAAAACCAACAGGAAATTTGGACAAGATATTTAAATTGGTTAGTAAATGGTAGCTATAAGTCCACTATCAAAAAATTGGTAAGTGGTTAATGTCTCGACTTTAGGGAGGATAATTGCTTTTGGTCCATATTTTCCACAATTTTGTAGATAATATTGATAAATCTGTTAGGCTTTAGTGTTGGACCCCGAACATTCCTTGGAAGCTAGAACTATCAAATGAGGAATTGTTGGCGATTCTTCATGTGTATAGAAAAGGAGAATTCTTGAATTTGAAATAAAGTAGAAAAAATT
>JANIJH010000007.1:39834358-39854962 GCA_024520975.1 Erythroxylum areolatum | reverse complement strand
ACTCAAATATCAAAGTCCTCAAAATTAAACAATTCTTTTCTCATAATTTTTTTTTCATCAAATTTCCTTAAATTCATAATTTTCTCACCATTCTTTCTCACTTAAATTTATTTTAATATTTCTAATTTTCATCAAAAGTTCGGGGTCCAACACTAGATCTTCCTCTAATGCAAATAACACAAGAACTCACAAAATTCCTTTAAAAATCTCTCAAATATGGCTAAGCTCTAACTACCACATCCCCAAAGTCCCTTAGGGTTGGCTATAAATGTTTGAGAATTTAATTGAAGTCTAAGTCTAATAGAAGTCTACTAAAAATCTGAAAGAAATCTCCTAGATTAGTTCTAATAAAAATATTAATAGCTATAATCACAAAAATAAAGTTCTGGATGACATAAACTTGAAGAATTCCACAATCTTGTAATTTATCTTTGAGAATTAACACTTGTTACAGTACTAAGATTTCCATCTGTCTAGTTTTGCTTTTTGACTCATTTTTGATCATTATGTAGTCAATGGCTAACAGGCTTCATAATTAACAGCAATTTTAAACTATTACTTTCTATAAATAAAAGAAGGTTCTAGACAAGTTTTACTTCAGGTATGATGATTTGGTACTATATCTCTTCTTGTTAAACCTTGTTAAAGATAAGAGTCTGTTTTAGTTTCAAGTCTATTGCCTATTATGCTTAACTCCTCTAACTACTCCACTTTTCAACATCCTGGGGTTAGAATTAGCTCCCAAAGTCTTTTACAAAGTTTTTTTTTCATCTTTCTATCTTCTAAATGGCTTTAAAATATTATTAGTTGGAAAATAAATTTACACTAAATCTTTTGTTTATTCTTTAAATATGTCACCTAGAAGAAAATGAATTAAAATAAAAATAATAAAATAAATATATAAGATATTATAAAGGTTCCAAATATTAAGTAAATAGACCTTAAATAATATGTGAAATATTGAATTATCAATGTTTTATATAGTTTTTAAGTTATTCTCCTACAATTAGTACATTATCTTACAGGTGATGATGTTAAAGAGGAAACAATAATTTGAGTGCAACATTCTCCACTATTGTCTACTAGAGAAGATTTTAGAGTCATTTAAAAAATAAATGGAAGATAGCTCTATAGAATACATCAGAAGTCAAATATAGCTTTCAGATGTTGAAAAAATGGTGAATTTGGTTGAATGAGCACTAAATTTGTATAAAGACAATCACTTTAATTTTATAAAGATCTAGGAAATTAATAAATATAACAAGATCAGTATTGGAGTTAATCTTAGACTAATACTAGAATCATCACTATTTTATGAATAAAGATATTTTAAAAAAACTGGTTTTGGTTATAACTTGGTGTCAGGCATCAATTACATATAGCTTTACAATGACCAAAAGTTCTAGAATAAATTGGTCTAATGCTGATTCTCCTACATAATTTATAAGGACATGTTACTTATCAGGTTCAGGCCTTCTGGGACTTTACTTTTGTAACCATGAGTATAAATAGTTGTATTAGGTTTAAATTAGTGGACTTTTGGAAAGTGTTTGATAACCACCTTTTTTGTTCTCATAGTTTTAGAACATTGTAGGGAGTAATCAATCCTTACTTCTACTCACTCTTTTATGGTGAGATTTGTTTGTTTATGTTATGTTTCATTATGTTTAGTGGCTAGGAAGTATTTAAGGTTAAAGATGTAGCTTATAAAGGATGTTCGAACTATTAACATATAAGTAGATTATTTGTTTGTTAAATTTATTATCTTTGTTATTAATTGTTGAGTTTATGTTTAGACATTAGGGATTATATGATGGACCGAGAATTGAAATATAATATGGGTAATAAGAGAATAAACACTTCAGTGCTATAGGAAAAAATTAGACTTTAATGATAACTAAATGGATTAACTATGCTTAATTAATTTGATTAGGCTAAAATGTGCATCAAGAGATAGTGGTTGCCTAATTAGATATATATGTGTGCTTTGAGAGAAGGAATAGATATTATAGGTTTAAATTGTATGATAATTGGAATTCCTTATAAGTGAGCCCTAAAGCCCTAATGTTTAAATTATTGATTTCTTTCATCTAGTTTATTTATATTATTATTGTTAGGTTAGTTAATTAATTATCCTCCATAATCTTTTGTTTCTCTATATTCATTGTTTTACTATGATTATTAAATATAATGATATAGTTTCTTATAAGATTCGATACTTTAGAACTATTCTAGTTTAATTACATATTACAGTTGAGTTTTTCACTTTTTAATTTGATCGATCAATGGTATGTTTTATAATCTACCATGGTATTATCATATTGAAGTGAAGGAATTGCTTATCTTTTATGAGATGGTATTTTTTTCATAGGAATGGAATTGATACTATAGAGTTATGGTTTTTTTTTTGGGTCGGAGCTTGTTTTATTGATCTGAAAAATAAATATATAGAGAGGCAGGGTATGAGCCTTATCTCTCCAAGATTGAAGACTAAAGTGGCTTACAGCAGTCCTATCAAAAACAAAAAAGGTAAAACGAGTACATAAACTGAATCACTTAATACGGGTCCTCAAGCTAGGAAAATGTAGCTAATCTAATCTGATTAAGCCCCGAAGCTGGGCTGGCAATGTGGCATGTGCAAATTCAAGTGAACGTTGGGAGAGGCTTGCATATTTCGTCAACCAATCGGCAACCAAATTACCTTCGTGATAAGCGTGTGAGAAATGGTATCCGAACGAACTAAATATCTCCAACACCCACCGCAGATGCTCACAGCCTTTCCAAGGGCTAGCTTGTTGATTGTAAACTAAATGAACCAACACCTAAGAATCCAATTACACATCCATTGTGCTTAAGTTCCTGGAGGCGCAATATTCCAAGCCCTTCAACAGTGCCCTAACCTCCTCCTCATAATTAGTCACAATTCCAAAATAAAAGGATGCCGCCCAGAGTACATCCCCATTAGAAGTACGAAGGATGCCCCTCCCCCCCCCCAGAATGCCTTGGGTTTCTGCGAGAAAATCCATCAACATCAAGCTTGAAGACTCCCGAAGATGGTGGACGCCAATAAATTGGAACAATGGATCGACGTAATGATCAGCATGAAATAAATGTCAGCCCCAAGGAAGACAATTCTTGGCCAGAAGCACGGATTGGCAGCACTCCTGTGATAGCAGTCAGCAAAAACCGAATGGAGTGTGCAACAAATCCCATTGTAGGAGAGACCCCATCAAATAGCACCTTATTGCGTAAACACCACAGGAACCAAGGTATGACCAGTGGTAGAAGCAAACAGATCTGAGAAACTGCTCGTGACATGAAATCACAGCTCCAATAACGTTGAAAGAGGTCAAATGTGCTACCCTCCAAAGATAGGTCAATGTTAAACCACTGAAGTACTAGAGACCAAACATAGCGAGCGAAAGGACATTCCAAGAAGAAATGTTCAATTGAATCAACGGAGAAGCAAGTAGGGCATTTTGAAGGCAGGTGGAAACCAATATCCATGAAAACATCTGGAAATGGAAGAAGATTATTCAAGAGATGCCAACAAACTAAGGACAGCTTGACCAGAATAGAGGAATGCCAGACAAAATTCAGCATATCATACAATGACTGCCTTTTCCGAACTAGCTCAAATGCAGATTTTGTAGTAAAATTACCTGCAAGCGTCGGCTTCCAAATAAGTTCATCTGGTCGATCTACAAAAATGAATTGAAAAGCAAGTATAAACAGCAATAAATTGGGATGAAACAGTTCTTGCAAGGCAATCAAATCCCACCTTCCATTGATATAAACGTCCCACAAAGCAATGCCCTGAAGGGAATCATCAAATGTTTCGTTCGAAAGGGTAAGTAAAGATCCATGGCCACTCCAATCCTCAAATAGAAAAGAGGATGATCCATCATAGAGTTGAACCAGAACATTTTCCAGCATAAGAGAATCAACATCAGTTAGATGTTGGTGAGCTACGGAATTAGCCCAAGAAACCTCATAAAGATAACTCGCCCATAAACCTCTTCCAATTCGCCACTTCCACCAAATCTTGCAAGAAAAAGCCTGCATAACATCGTCCAAACTTCGCAACCTAAGACCATTCTTGAGAACAAGATAACTAACGCGATCCCAAGATCGCCAGACTCGTCAGGAGGTGTCACCATCATTTGACCACAGAAAATTGGAGCATAATCTCTCCAATTGGTGTAAAACTGACTTTGGTGGCGCCATAGATGAGAGCGTGTATATTGGAATTGCTGTGAGAACATGGCGAACAAGGATTAAACGACCCCCAGGAGAGAGCAAGTGACCTTTCCAGTGTTACAATTTCTGAGTGAATTTATCAACTAAATGATGGAAATAAATCCCCTTCTGTCAGCCTTGAAACAGCGTGTTCCCCAAGTATTGTATGGGAAGATAAGCTGCCTTGATCCTTGATAATTACGCTACTAGTGCAATCCGAGGCCGTGGGCAAACTTTGGATGCAACAAACGAACTCTTGCTTTTATTAATCTGTTGCCCTGTTGCCCCCTTATATTATTCAAGAAAAGAGAATAAATTCAAGACCGATCGGCGAGTGGCTCGCATAAACACTATGAGATCATCTGCAAAACAGAGATGACTCACAGGTGAAGCATTATGTGGAAGTGCAAAGGCAGCCAGCTTGCGAGTCTGCAACAAGTCATTTAGACCACAGCTTAATGCCTCAGCCACTAGGATAAACAAATATGGGGATAAAGGATCTCCCTGCTTTAACCCCCGAGATGCCTGAAAAAATCCAGCAGAAACACCATTAATCAGAACTGAAAACTAGCTAGTCGATAAATTGCCCATCACTAAATCCACAAAACGCCAATAAAAGCCGAACTTTAATGGGAGTTGCTTAGAGTTATGGTATTATATGTATTGAGGCATGACATTTTTTATATTGAGGCATAATATTGTCAATTTTAAAGTTCCTCATTTTAGTATAATAATTTCATGTGTGAAATTATTATGCTAATGTATTTTTCCTTTTTAGGGTCATTTATGAATATGACAAATCTTTTTGTTAAAACTATCTAACTTAGCAAATATAATATGCGCCTAGCATGAGGATGTTTATTTCCACGTTCAATATTAGTAAATAGGTTGGAAAAGTGCACTTATATGCTCAAACACACAGTCGTGTGATTGATCTATGATTGACCACATGATCTTGTGATTTCCTATGTTTATTATTACATAACTAATCATATGGTCATGTTAATGGTCGTGCTTGGCTTTAGATTACGGTTTCAAATAAGGGTATACTATTTAATTTATAAAATCTTCTTCCTATCTTTTTCCACTGAACATTAAATCTTGTTCATGAATTATATGATTGATTTATATGTAAATGTTTATTAATTTTTTAGTTAAATTTATTTAACTTGGAACTAATAATGGACTATAGCAAAAAATGAATACTTTTCAAATGGTATTATTAAAAAGGATTCATATTAAAATTTGGTTTAAGTAATGGTTAATCATAGTATTTCTTGTACTTAGATTGGTTAACCTTGTCTCTGGACACTCTAAAATGGGAAACTTTTATATTAGTAATATATCAAAGATAGATCTTGAAAGAACATTAAAAAAATATCAAATTGGGACAGTCAAAAACAAAACAACAGGGAGACATTACAGAGTGAAAAATGGCCATACACATATTGAAGGAAATAATTCGAGGTAAAATATTATTTTAAAAAAGTGTGATCTTTTACAATGGAAAAATGCTTGTTTAAAAATTGATGTGTATCAAAGAGGTGGAAAAAGGAGAAGAAAAAAGAAAAAGAAAAATTGGATAATTAGAAACAATAGTGAAGGGGAAGAAGAGAAGGAAAAATTAATCAAAGCAAATTTGGGACAATAAAAAACACTAGTTTGAGTGAAGAAGAGAAGAAAAATAAGTAACTCCAATTTAGGACAGTTTGAAAAACTAAAGCAAAGATAGAAGAGAAAAGGTTTTACTAGGGGTTTATACTATAAGAAAAATATTAAAATGAACTTAATAGTGAAGTTAGTAAGTATTCAATTAATCTTATCAATTAAAACGAAAATGGTCATACTTGATGTGAGTAGCATTATAGCTGATGTTGTTGTATATTCTTTGGTTATCATGTTGATAAAGTTATTTTTAAAAAATTAGGTTGACATCCATTTATGGTTATAATGACATTTCCAAAAAATTTTACCCTATAAGAAATTATTCCAATGCCTTGTGTATTTTCATCTTTAATTTTCAAGAGTTTATTTTATGAAGATTTTATCTATTTGTGCTTAAAAAAACGTAATGTTGGTATTGTTTCATCAAGAAAAAATTCATACAATATCCATTAATATTATTGGATGCAAAATATATTTAGACATATGGATTGATTTTCTCTTTGGATAATCAAAAGAGATATTTCTATTTTATTAGGTAAGTTTAACTACAAAGTTAGAATTATCCTTTTACTTTGTAATCATCTTGTTTGAATATGAATTCCACTATATAAACTATATTCAATTTTTTGTTATGCCATTGAAGTTCATTATGAAATCAGTGGGATATACTAATAAATGTTAGATTATACAACTATTATGGATGTATACACTTTTCTTCAAATGTATTTAGAGAGATTAGCTAAGGCACACAATATGCTTAATTATGTTAATTTGAATCTTTATGGCCAACCACCCATTACATAAACAAACCTATTTTGGAGTTTTTATTACAGGGTTACAAGGGATTGTTGTTGTCATCCCTAAGATATCCTCATTCCTATAACTTTAAGACTAAAATTTCAACTAGCAAGATATCCCCATTCCTTACCCACTCATTTTAAAAGTAGTCTAGCTTGTATAATCTCTAAATTTGAATCCATAATATAAATGAAAATATTGCATTCATTGTTTAATATTTATGTATAATGCAAACAATATGAAATAGTGTGAAAGCAAACATGACTTAATTAAATGATCTTCCTATATACAATTATAGCAATAAAATAAACTATAATAAAGAATAAAATAAACTTCACTAAAATATTTTAAAGTGGTACCTTTATGATCACTTTATTGTGTTTTTCCTTTGAATATGGATAGCTAAAAGGCACAGCTTGTAGCTGATATCTAAATGGACAAAATAGCCACTTATTACCTTCTCCATCCAATTTAATTAGTCATCTTGACCCTTTTAGAGTTCTTAAAACTTTATTAGTTTTTTTCGTATCTCCTAAAACTTCTAGAGGATCTTATATTACTAACTTTGTATATTCTCTAAAAATTATTACATAGCTAAGAGACTAATATTCTTATTAGCCAATGCCTTTGCTCATAGTGCTGAGCATATATTATCTGTTAGTCCAAAGTCTTACCTATCTCATCTTCTATCCTTTCGTCATCACCATCAACCTTAAAATCTTTAAAACCAATTAAATCATAATCTAACCTAATGGCCTTCACTAATCATATATGTTGCAGAACTTCAATTTCAAGGTCAATGAATTATGCATGAGGTTTTCACATAAGGAAGCTTATCAAGTAGTCATAAGTGCCTTGCTAGGTCCATAATGTATGACCCTTAATGTATTTCCCATTTTTTTCTTAATGTCATCATATCTAAATAATTATAAGATATAATGGTGATGTTTAAATAAACATCATAAGTAGAAAAAATCATGTTGAGTAATAACTTGATACTCCCCCTTCTCCTAGAAATAGTATGGGTAATCATATGATAGAAAATACTAGGGTTACTGATTTTATATGTGAATTTTTTTATTTTTATGAGATAGTAGTTGCATCTTCCATGTGATATTTCATACCAAAAATCAATAGTTGTATATATGTTTTAAAAGGAAAACAATTATAGAAAAGTAGTATGAAAATGTTTCCAAAATTTGTAAAACTTACAAACGACATAAAATTATGAAATTGACATCGAGAAACCCATACCATACATCTGAAACATAATACCATTTAGGTTATCCCGGCCATCATCTATTTTAAGTTTGAATGTTAACAAAAATTCTAGGGCTAGTTAAGTATATGCATCTTCATATATGTCTAAAAATTTGGTCTACCCTGCATTCTTAACCACGTTATCCAATTTCATATCCAAACAAATTTATACAAAAAAAAAACAGACAAGCTCTTCAAGTTTCAAACCTTTACTTCTGAAGATTTGATACCATTTTAGATAACTTTTATTTTTAAAACATAGCATATGATGTTTATTACCATCTAGTAGTTAGTCCTTACCATTTAAATCTCCCTTCTTTTTCCAAATAAATCTTATGGGAGGATGGTCTCTTACTCTTATTTACAAAAAGATTTACATCTACAATCCAAATGAATTGACACTCATATGTCCTAAATCTAAAAGTTCCTAATTGGGTGAAACCTAATCTTATGTGCTAAATGTTAGGGTTTAAATTTAATGTATGATATGGTCATTAAAATTGGTGTATTGTAAAATGCATCTCTGAGAGAAATCATGTTAATTACAATAAGTTATTTTATTTTTAAATTTAAATTGTACTTCATTTACATGCTTGTGGTATGGGATATACTAAGTATATGCATAATTTGTATTGAAGCTTGGTATCAATGTACTCATTCATGATATCTTTATATTAAGGTTCATGTGTTACTTTTTTTAAAATTATGATGGTATTTTATGTCCAACTTGTGATATTAAATGTTTGATCTAATTAAATTTACAAGCATTGTGAGTCAATTGTAGAAAGTTAATAAAAGTGGATTATTTCCTAATAATGATCATATAAGAACTATACTATTATGTTGCCCTTCCCTTAACTAAGTGATTGTATTTTTAAAATTATGATGATTTTTTTACATAATTATAATATTGGATGTATTGAGTACTGTTATAATTTGCACTGAAGCTTGATATTCATTATACTCATTGATGGCATTTTCATATTAAATTTTAGATGTTACTTATTTTAAAATTATGATGGTATTTTTTGTATAGAATTGTGATATTATATATATGATCTAACTAAATTTGGAAGCATAAAAAACCAATTGTAAAAAGTTAAAAAATGGATTAATCCAAAGTGTCAATCCCACAAAAACAATATTATTATTTCAATTAATCTTAATCAAACAATAACACTAAAATAAACAATATTTATGAAAAATTAATTAAATTACCAAACTAATCAACATAAGATAAATGGCCTATCAAATTGAAATCAAGAATATAAAATGTTATGTTTTCAGTGTTTACTCATATGGAATTCTAATTATTATGTAAGATTTATTATCATAGTTAATGTAACAATTAACCTAATGTATATATGTCCTCTCTTGAGGCACACGTGTATTTATAATTAGGTAATTATCGCATCTCAATGCATAACTCAACCTAATCAAACTCATCAAGCATACTTAATCTTTTTTGTTATCACAATAGTCTAAGATATTTATGTTCTCTAGATCTTAGTTGTTTATTCTCTTATGGCTTGTTTGGTATGAGGGAATAGGAATTCTATTCCTACCATATTCCTCGGTAATTATTAAACCCATGTTTGGTTTAAAGTAACCACGTAATAGTCGTTCTGCGTCAATACGTATTCTTCGATTTTAAAGAATAGCTAAAACCAACTGAAGCCTATTTTTACTTAATCGTCGAATCCATAATCTTCTTCTCCATCTAAGCTTGTTCCTTTTTACAAACCTATCCTTACATACAAGCCTCCTCCTGACTTCTTCAACATCTGAAATATTTTGGAGCCTCTCTTCAAAAGTTCTTCCTCTTCTTTGCAAAAGTTCTTCCTCTTCTTGACGTTCCAGCATTCTACCACCAGATTGCAGGTAAGTTATTTGTATTATTTTGATTGGGTGATGGGTTTCGATTGAGTGAGGGGTATTTTTTTTTCATGTGGGTATTTTATCTGGGTATTTTCGATGAATTGCATTTGGGTATTTTGTTTGGGTTTTTTTCGTGTGGGTATCTCTTCTGGATATTTTCAATGGGTTTCGATGAATTGCATCATGTGTTCTTCTCCTTCTTTGAGGTTGATACATCATCGAAATCCCTCTTTACCCATTTATGTATCCCACTCACATTCAATGTGAATTGTTATTTGGAATGCTATGGCATTGATCTCTACTTGTTCTTGTTGCTATATTTGCGTTCCATCGTTTTATCAACTGGGGGGAGCGTTTTAGTTGAGATCTAGCTGTTTGTGAATGTTTATGAGCGGAAGTGTAAAGATGGGTGTTCTTTACAATATCATTAATTGGCTGTGGTTAGATTAGTGGGTTTTCCTGTTTGGTGCTCGGAATCTTTATTTGGCCACCAAAGTTTTGATATTTTGTGAGAATTTAGGGTGTGCATTTGGAGTTCGTTTTAGGGTTGGTACAGGGTAGCTCGACGTGTTGTTATTGCATTATAACTAGGAGTTTTGGTCTTGATTAATATGGATTGTATTGGACAATCATCTGAATCCATAACTACTATTTCTAGTCCTCTGTTGTTGGGAAATGGGGGTTCTTGTGAAGATGATTGCTTCCCTAGGGAAGTATCTCCTGTAAGGATTGATGGGTCGAGGAATACCAATCCATTGGGTCGTGTAGGGTAGAGGAATACCAGTCCTTCCAGGCGAAAGGTGATCAAGACAAATCCACTTGTCTTGGAAGAATTCACAAACCCCATAGTGACAGTGCTCGGTTTTTAGCTTGCCATTGAAAACATGGTACAAGATTCCATTTTCATTTTTGCCGCAGTGGGCATTTTGGTTGGTTGGTTCTTCAGGGGGGCTTGTTTGCTTTTCTGGGCTTGATGGGCTAACTTTCAAGACTTTAGTTTGTAATCCACTAACCCAAACTTGGAGGACATTACCGGGTATGCATTACAATCAGCAGAGGCAATTGATTATGGTTTTTGATAGAAGGGATCGGTCTTTCAAAATGATAGCTGCTAGTGATATTTATAGTGATAAGTCATTACCCACTGAAGTGTATGATTCAAAGCTTGACAGTGAACAGTTCGTTCAGCTCCATATTCACGCTTCAAATTATGTCATTTCAAGTTATATGTTCTATCTTTTCTTTTTTAATATTTTTATGAGGTCTGTAGGTGACAAACTGAGATTATTATATAAACAATTAACGATTCCTTATTCTCGTGACTAGAATATGGATCCTGATTGGTTTTGTTGTTTTGTGATGTTAATGTGACTAACTTCAAAACCTGCATTCAGTACAATAAGAATTGATTATCTAGGTTTTTTGTGTATGGAATTTTGATTTTTGGGATTGTGATTGTAGGAAGTTGGACTATTAAATTCGGTTACTCCCTTGGATGGAATCGTCGTAGGTGTTTCTTCTTTACGTTGTTTAGGTATGTTTTGCCATTAGAATTGCTTCATTTCAAATTGTGACTCTTTGTCCTTGTGATTGATGATTTTCATAGATTTTGGATGCTTGAATTTGGTAATTATATGACTGCATGTAGATATTTGTACCAATAATGTTAGCTCAAATAAATTTGTTTGTCCTCTTCTTTTGTTCCATTCAGATTTTAGAGTATATCATGTGAATATATTTTCATGCAGAATATTCTTGAATGCTAGCATGAATGTCTGTCCATTATGCTCAGTATTGTCTATTATTTCCAGTAGTCCCTTTTGTCTATTATGATGCACAACCTGCTGCAAATATTCTGGAGGAAATGGAAAGGCAAGAAGATGTAGGTGGGATAAATGAAGGTGATGAAGATCAATATGAGCATAGTTGGCATGAGATAGATGAGTCCTTCACCCAACCTCAAACCTCAGATATTGGAAGACAAACTGAAAATATTTCAGGACAGAGGAGAAAAAGGAGTAATAATACGCAAGAAGGAAGCCTTTCAGAATCAATTATGGCTGCTGCAAGGATGTTGGGTGATACCATAAATCAGGTTGGAGCTGACTAGTTTCAGAATATTAGGGTTGAAACATATGTTGAGAAAAAATCTGAACAGTTTGATATTGCATTGAGTGAGATAGAGGGACTCACAAAGGATGAAAGGGATACTGCTTTAGGCAAACTTCTTGATCACCCTCAACAAATGATTGTGTTTTTTGCTCTGGCATCTTCTCGGAAACTTGGGTGGGTGAGGAGGTTTCTTGCCACACACTGAACATTATATATATTAATGTAGAAGTTATTTTGTCTAGTTATGTAAAATAGGGTTGACATTTATATTTTATTCAACTAACTAACTTTTTAGTAATTTAAAGCCCTATGTTTTGGTTTGATTTAATATCGTTCCATTGCTATTTTATATTGCAATTGCGACTATATAATGAATGCTGACATGAGTCGGACCAGAAAAATTAACCACCGCAAAATGTTAAAAAGTAAAATTAAAACTGAAAATAAAATTTTATAAGTTCAAATAATAAGTAGAAGAAGAAAATTAATTTCGTACAATAATTAATAATTAATAATAAATAAATAAATAAATATCTAATAATAATAATAATAATAAATAATAATAATAATAATAATAACAAAAATCAAATTAAATATAATTGATAAAATTAATAATAATAAGACTAATAATAAGTAGAAATTTTATAATAATAATAATAATAATAATAATAATAATAATAATAATAATAAGGTTAATAATAATAATAATAACAACAACAACAATAACAACAATAATAATAAGAATATTTTGGTCTTTTTGTTACTTATTCATTTCTTATTCCAAGTTTATATTTTCAAACCAAACACTGAAATAGAAATTCTTTATCTATTCCATTCCTTGAACCAAATAAAGTAATACTCATTCTTTTGTATTCCTCATCTTTTCTATTCCTATGAATAACTATTCTATTTCCTGCCTATTATATTTCGTGAACCAAACAGGCTGTTAGTTTGTAGGTTTTGCTTCACCTCTTAGTCTTTTATGCAGTCCTTAACGTTAAATCTATCATGGATAGACATTTACTCAACAACTACTAACAAATATAATAAATTCAACTAAACAAAGAACCAATCGTACTTTAATAATTAAAGAATTTATCAAAAGGTACGTAACTAACCTTAAATAGGTTTTGACTATTGGACCAATGGTGGTTGACAAATAAAATCCCTTTATGTTTTGATAATAATAAAATGTATAGAATTGGTTAAGAAATTATTTCAGGTATTTTGGATTAATGCAAATCAAGTTTATAATAATCTCCAACGTTCAAGAGATAGACAATGACATTATTCAAACGTGCAAAAGATGATTACTGTGAAGATTGTGGATTATGATTTCAAAGATTGAAGTTTATCTGGAATATACACAAGTCGACTTACATTTTCAGACCTGTCAGCCTAATAACCACACAAGTCGACTTACACTACACAAGTCGACTTATCGAAGAGCAGAGTTGAAGTTTTTATGAAAAACGTTCCTGCAAGTCGACTTACACACCACAACAAGTCGACTTACATGTACAGCTAAACAAGTTATGACGAAGTCAAGTGATTTCCAACGGATGAAAAATAATTCTACAACGTCTCTGAGTATCATCAACGGGAAGATGGAGATCTACAACGTCTCTGAGTATCATCAACGGGAAGATGGAGATCTACAACGTCTCTGAGTATCATCAACAGGAAGATGGAGATCTACAACGTCTCTGAGTATTAACAACGGGAAGATGGAGATCCACAGTGTCTATAATCTCTGGACCATGCTTATAAAAGGAATAACATCAAGAGATCAAATAGATATACATTGAAAAACACTTTGATCAATATTCATAGATTATTGCCCTCAATTGCTCTTAGTTCATTCAAGTTTATTCGTTTGTACTGAGCATCTTATTTTCACTTTACTATTACTGTGTGTTGAGTGATTAGTGGAAAACCACTGTGAGGTAGGATTTGTACCAGAAGTCAAATCGGATTGTAAGGATTACTTGAGCCGGAATTCAAGTGGTTGTAAAAAACTCTGCGAAAAAGTTTAGACGATCTATTCAACCCCCCTTCTAGATCGCTTTCATTGACTACTAAACCTAACCCCAAAAAAAAATTAAAACAAGGCAATCTTAACATAAGAAGAAAGAAAGGGAAGGAAGGAACAAGTAAAAGAGTTTTCATAGTCTCCACAAACCTAACCAAAGCAAAATTAAAACAAGGCAATCTTAACATAAGAAGAAAGAAAGGGAAGGAAGAAGTAGTAGAGTTTTCATATTCTCCTCCAATGTTACTCCGGAAGGACATATTCTCCTCCAATGTTACTCCAAAATCCTTCCTTGATGCAAAGAAATCATAAAACTAAAAGCTTAGTAATAAAGGAGGTTTCCATCGACCTTCAAAGTTCCTTAAAAAGAACCATAATAAAAGTATTTATAAGTTCGTAAAAGTATTATAATTAGGTGATTAAACTTGTAATTATAAATGTCTTTAAAGTGTTTAATACAAGAATCGGTGCCCATTACACTTTGAAACTAATATTAGTTTTGTTTTAAAATATTTTGAGTTTAAATTTGAAGATTTTGGTTTCAGTTCCACTTTATGTCTAGCAAATTTTTTCTAGATAAAAATATAACCAACACCAGTAAAAAATGATTTCATATCGGTCTTGTATTTGATCTTTACTCTTATTTTCCCTAAGTTTTTGACACTTTTGAGTTGCAATCAATCTTTGCTATCTTCTACAAAGTTGTTTCCCTTCGAGTTGTATTTCAAATGACTCCAATATCACCTTAATCAGAAAACTAAGGAGAAAGTTATGTTTAAATTCATGTTTTTGCCTTAAAATCATCACCTATATGACAATGAACCAAACATAAGAAAACATCATATAATTCCAAATAAATACGATAAGAAAATGCCAAATCATTAATTAATTAGCCCTTATAAACATGCAAAATATGGAGCTATCAATATATTGTGTGATGATATAATTTGTATTGAGGTACGGTATTATATACACTCAACCATAATATTTTCATATTAAAGTTTAGGCATTGATTTTAATGATTGATGGAATTTTTACCATAGCTGTGGTATTTAATGTAATGAGTATTAGTATAATTTGCATTAAGTTATGGTATTCTTTATAATCAGCCATTGTATTTTCATGTTAAATTTTAGGTGTTACTTATTTAAAGTGAGTGATGTTATTTTTTGTACATGCTTATAGTATTAGATGTACTTAAGTACTGATATAATTTGTACAAAGATATAGAATTGTTTGTACTCATACATAATGTTCCCATGTTAAAATTTAGGTGTTACTTATTTTTAATAAGTGATGATATCTTTTGTAAATAGGTATGATATTGAATATATGGAATCTTAATGTAGTTTTTATTGATTTATAGTGTTCTTTGTACTCGGTCATAGTATTTTCATATTAAAGTGAAAGTGTTACTTTAGTTGTAGTAAGTATTAGTGTATTGTCTATACTCATTGTATTGGATGAGTTAAAAGGACTATACTTTTTATTAAGACATGATATTATCTGTAATTAGTTATAATATGTTTATATTAAAGTTTAGGTGTTACCTTTTTTTAATGAGTTATATTATTTTTAATACATACTTGTTATACTGAATGTAAATGAATGAGCGTTGATATAATTTGTACAAATTCATGATACTTTTTGTACTTAGTCAAGATAATATCATATTAAAGTTTAGATATTACTTATTTTTAATGACAGATGATATTAAAGAAAAGATTAGAAAAAAAAAAGGTTTCCTTTATTATAGTAGAAGGTCAAAGTTATATTAATTATTTACAAAAAGTTTAAGAAGTACGTTCAGGAAGAAGAAACTTTATAATCTAACCAACCATGTTGTAAATAATTAAGAACCAATTTGAGCTAATTCCGGAAAGAAGGAAGAGAGAAATAGCATTATAGATACTTTCGTGCCTCTGGCAGCTTGTGTTCTCGGTTTCTCTACATATTTGGTAGGTTTGATGTTTGTGTCAGCTGTTTCACCACGTCACTTACAAAAACCCTTCATTTGATGTTTACGTCTGACAGTTTAGGACAAAAGAATAGCATAGGATCTTGGTTTGTGTTTTTAGGTTGGTGTTACATGAGAGAGCGAATCATCTAGTAGTTTTTCTCTGCTTATTCTTTTGTGCATTTCGGCTTTGCAGTTTGGGCCTCAGTTGCTTTAGGCCCACACACTTCAATTTTTGTTTTTGTCGATCACTTTTAACGCGAAGAGTTCAATTTTAAATACAAAAAATGAAAGAAAACGAAAAGAGAATGGCTTAGTTCTTAAAATCAGATACGTAAATGTATTCATCACAAACCCAAAGACAGATTCTGTGCTATAATTTTTTTTTGTATCTTTTTCTAAATGAAAATAAAGCACTAAAAAGACCCCAAAAATAAAAAAGACACAAGACAAGACATATGCATGTGATTTAACTCGGTAATTATTGCAGGTTTTTAAGAAAGTAAAAAGATTCCTGTTTAGGAAAGAACCAAAGTCTAACACGAGCACCTGACTACCATCATCTTTTATTAGTTAAAATTAAATCGTAATCTATAACCTGACCAACAAATATGTCTCCTTGAAAACAAAATTGAACTAACATTAGATTCAGCTTACAATCCATTTTGTTTCATTTTTAAGTATTAGAAGAGACGTGAAATGCGTAGGAAAATTCCGGTGCATGCATTATATACACATGGTATGAAAAACAAAAAAAAATTATTTCAGGACTTTTCTGAAGTCCATAATCTATATGCCTAAATAAGGAAATATCATTAAACATAGCTGAAAATTCTCAATTCACATAAATGTTTATATACATGTTCTATCTATCTATCCATCTATCTATATATATCATTCATATAATAACCATGTATCTTATGTGTAGTTTTTTTCGTTTTTCGATCATTTACTCGGTCAGGTTGTCGCAAACCACATAACCAAAACAAGCCGTCTCCAATAGTATCCACATAGAGATCTGAGAAACTAACCGAATCAAAATCTTTGATCTGAAAATGGCTAGAACAAAGATAAAAGTACTAACTCTCTTCTTTGCTTTATGGAAAGCAAAACGTGAAAAAGAAAGAAGAGAGAAGAAGATGACAAAGCTTATGAGAATGAGGTGAGAATCGTGAAGAAGGCTTACTTAACAATTTGTCACGATTCTCATCATCTTATTAGCCTTTTTGCTTTTGTCATTTTTTCATTTAAAGATAATAAATGCAATTATATATATATATATATATACTAAGGTGGTCCAATCACACTGGGATCGATCCTATGGGGTCCCGGGTGTGAAAAACATTAGAGAGCTGCTTCAACAATATCAATATCGTGATCTCATCGGGACCCATTTGGTTATATTGATCTCCAGATAATGGATCTTTATCCAAAACTATTTTATGAATCCTCCGAGTCACTCTTATACGTGTGACCCATTAGGTTTTCAATTATGTTAGCCACTTAGATTAACATTTAATCCAAGCAAGTCATGAGCAATGTCTAGCAACACATCATAACCCTCAATTGACCAGAAAGTAAGTAGTTTGACGAACGAACCTATGCTCGTCACGAACCATCTCACAAACCCTCCCACAGATAATTGTTGTGCAATTCGTCCTTTCACCATGTTATATCTTACTTGATTATAAGTACGGGCAAAGTGTCAACTCTCACTAGATTGGCTACGCAAATCTGGCCTAAGTCATATCATCGTCCTGGGACTCATTACTCTTTATGTCAATGAAGATATTTTTAATAATATATATACTCGGCTAAAGATTTCCAAGTAATGGTCTCGACAAGAGGCCATAGGTATTATCTTCTGCTATCATAGAAGTGGTGAATCCTCTATTGGCTACTAAATTACCTTCGAATACCTCAAGTTGTACCCAATCATCACCTTATAAGGACCTCTACAATGCAACAAAGAATGGAGTCAAAGCACATAATCAATATCCAAGATATCCTTGAGTACCTCAAGTTTAAAGATACTTGTACTATTGCTATAATAAGATTATCACTGACATTAGAATAGGAAATTCATGTGATGATCTCATGATAGGTCATCCAATGTACTTATTACCTCTAGTAAGCATCCACATCTTAACTCTAAACATCTCATGTTTATAGTTTCTGAGATCTACTGCTTGACTAAATCAAGGAGTTTGACATGTGCTAGTCTATCCGGATTAACTATGTCTAGTCTCATTAATCCTATGACTAGGGATAATTTAGATACTAATATAATTGTACAAGATAGGAATCTCATTGGTATGATCACATCATGATTTCCTACATGCTATGTCATATATCATAGACTTCGTTAATTTGCTTATAGATCAATATCAATTCATAAATAATGAATATCAAATTAATGAAATATGCCTTTCTTTATTATTGAAAATAAAGTCTATACATAAATGCTAAAGGTGATTGCCTTTAGGACACTACTCTAACAAATCTCCCACTTGACCTAAAGCCAATTGCCTTGGTATCTAATACCATAGGCAAGTACATGAGAGTCAAAGTTATTCTATGACAATGGCTTCGTCAATGGATTAACAATATTTTGCTCAGTGGGAATTCTCACTATCTGTACATCACTTTAACCAATGATCTCCCTGATCAGATGATATCTGTGGAGTATGTGCTTAGACCATTTATGAGACCTTGGTTCCTTCGCCTGCGCAATAGCTCCATTGTTGTCACAATACAACTGTATGGGCCTGTCACTACTAGGAACCACACTAAGTTCAGTAATGAACTTCTTAATCCAAGCTGCTTCCTTTGTTGTGTATGAAGCGACAATGTACTATACCTCAGTTGTTGAATCGACAATCGTCCTTATTTGAAACTCTTCCAACTGACCGCCCTACCATTCAGTGTGAATATATAGCCTGATTGGAATTTGGAATCGTACTTATTAGATTGAAAACTAGCATCTGTGTGCTTGCTCGCTTTTAGATTTCCACCTCCATATATCAAGAAAACATCCTTAGTTCTTCACAAGAACTTGAGGATATTCTTGACAGCTACTCAGTGACCCTTACCAGGATCCAATTTGGTATCTGCTCTTAACACTTAGAGAATATGATACATCGGGTCTTGTACATAACATAAAGTACATGATAGATCCTACTGTAGATACATATGGGATCATATTCATGTGCATTCTCTCATCTTGTGTCTTAGGACACATATATTTTGAGAGTGTTATCCTATGAGTCATGGGAAGATACCCTTTCATGGACTTCTCTATGCTAAACCTCTTTGGCATCTTGTCTATGTATGTTGAGTATGAAAGACCAAGCAACCTTTTCAATCTATCTTTACAGATCTTTATCCCAAGGATATAAGTGTTGGACCCCAAAAATTTTTTTTCTTATTGGTGTTATTAAGCATGAATTGTGTTAATTATGTGATTAAGGCTTAGTTTGATTTAAATTGGGAGTGTTAGTGGATAAATGAGCTTAAATGTGGTTTAAATAGGAATTAAAGGGTAAAAATGTTTGAGGGCATTTTAGGAAGACCACTTAGGTGGGAGAGCTTAAGGCTTTGCTAGGAGGGGTATTTTGGTCTTTGACCATTCCATTTAGGTTTAAGAGTAAAAAATTAGAAGAAAGAAAGGAAAAGAAAGAAAAAGAAAAGTGAAGGAGAAAAGAGATGAGAGTTGCCGTGGAGCTTGGAGGAAAGAAGAGGAATTAGGGGTTTTGATTCCTAGAGTTTTCTGACAGATTGGAGCAAATCTTGGTAAGTCTAAGTGTTTTTCGTTTTGTTTTGGTTAGATTAAACCCTAGTATAGCTTGGATTTGTGTTGGAATTGGTGGTTTAGGGATTTTCGAAAAAACTAGGTGAAATCCTTGGGTTGTGTGATTTGTGACTGATTTTAAGATTTGAATGAGTTAGAACTGAAGTTTAGGACTTGAATTAAGGTTTAGATGTGTTGTATGTGCTTAAGGGAAGGATTGAAGTGGGAGAATGCTGGAAAAATCAGGTTCGGAGACGTTCTCCAGACCCGTATTTCGCGACGTGCGAATTTTTGCACATCGCGGCGAGCAGCATGCCTTCGTCGTGGCGTACGAGGGGCACGTTCGCCGCGGCGTACGCATGAGTGCGCGCCGCGGCGCGCGAGGGCCGTTCATCACGGCGAGCGTAGCTTCGCCGCGACTCACAAGGGCCGTTCGCCGCTGCGAGCCCCAGTTTTCCAGCGCAATGAATTTTGGTATTTTGGGCATATCTTTTGCTGTGGATGTCCAAATGAGGTGATTTTAGATTCGTTGTGAACTAGAGACAAAGAGCTACAAGTCTTAAGAAGGAAGGAAGTTCGAATTTCGTCTCTAAAGATCCGAGAATTTAGATGGAAGTCGAGTATAGATTGTTAGTGTTAGCGTTTTGATTCTCGAAGCTTTTTAAATATTTTTCCTTTGAATGTTGCTTGATTGGGAATTTGGTTTGTTATAGGAAACCAAGCCGACCTAATCCGATCGCAAGAGGAAGGACAATCTTGAGCTTGGATCTCAAGCGATATTAGGTGGGTAATGTAATTATAGTTATTGTGTGATTAGGCAAATTCTTGCCTATGTGTGAATATATGTTGTATGTTATGCATTGTGAGATGCAT
>JANIJH010000007.1:39512023-39528135 GCA_024520975.1 Erythroxylum areolatum | reverse complement strand
TGAACTTGTCTTGAAATTTGGCTAAGTATTAGCCCCTCCACATGCCCTCTCTAGAAGAATCACAAGCTTGACTACTCTACTTGAATTCTCCACGGATGGTTCAGTCTTGTCATCAAGGTGAGATGTAATGTGACTTTGAACAAACCCTTGAAGTGCTTGTTTAAGCCTTGCTGCACGTTGTCTTGTAATAGGTCCACTTGGCAAAGTAAGCTTGTCTTGGCGTGTTGCACCTTGATCTTCATTGCCATGGCTTCTTGTATCAAGGAACTTATAAAACCCAAAACATAAAAGTCTTAAATGTCTCTCTTTTCTTTCTATAATCGTTTAAATAATTTCAATCGTAGTTCAGATGAGAAAGTTATGACCAATTTATTAAGCAATGCTCAAGTAGTCTTTCTCTTATACCTACAGTCTGTGGTACAATAATGACTCAGTGTGAGTTATTTTGTATATATATTTTTCCAATGTCACATGGTCTGGTCTCTCTTTAGGTTGTAATTTATGTTATGTCTCTGATGGACACGAGTTAGCACAGATGCCTGTTTTAGGTTTTGTTCAATTAAGAACAATTTTTCAAACGCTTTTGCTTGCAATTCTCTCTAATTATTGATAAAAGTCATCCCAAATCAATATTTTTAACAATTGCCTAAAATATAATATAAATCAATTAAATCATGGTAATGTATATGAGAAACATAACAAAATATCTAGTGATGTATAAATATATTTTAAACTCCACAGTGGGTGCAAGATGGTGTATATTATAATTTTTGAGTTGTTGAATTCTTTAGACTTACGCATTGACTCAAATATCTTGATTTAGGCATATTTTAGTATATTGAAAATGCTATACAAGTATTTCTTCCGAGTTCCAAGGATCTTCTCAATTGACTTGCACAAGTAAATGTTAAAGTGCTTGATTAATAAAACTACATCATTTTATTACAAAACCGAATGTATGTCGTTTCATTTTTAGAAGAATAACAAAGTTGTCGTATCGATCCTAAATCCCTAATTTCCTCTAGCTCACTCTCACTCTCACTCTCACACAATTATTTGCAATCTGTAACCTATTTCTACAGCCACTAGAACTAGCAGCTGCAAGAACACAATCCTTATCACTTTCATTGGCTAGCAGGTTTTTCTTGCTGTGTTGGGATCACTACCATCATGATTGCGGAACTTCAGGCTTTCCGATTTGGTATCATCTTTGCCAGAAATTTTCAGTGTGACGGATTGATTATTGAATCCGACTCAAAGGAAGCGCTTAGATGCCTAAGTTGTTCTCAGGAGGATCTACAGTTTCATCCCTTAGCCAATGTGATCTATGATATCCGCTCTTTTCTAGCATATGGCCCAAGGTATATTACCGCACATGTCCTGCGTGAAGGTAATCAATGCGCTGATCAACTAGCTTGTCTGGACTCGGGCTTTGTACGTGACGAGCAGGTGTGGCACAACTCTTCCCCTGCATTGTATTCTCTTTTGCGCGTAGATGCGCATGGGATTGCATTCCTCCCCTCTGATGTACCCAAAAAAAACTTTCATTGTCTACTCTATTCGTGTATGCACAAAGTTTTTATAGCCCACACCCAGTAGTAATCACCTCACTCTTTCACCTTCAGACCAAGCGTAGAAAGATTATTGACGATTATGCCCCTACTGAACGGTTTGCCTTAAAGAGGCTATAGATGGCGAAAAGCTGAGGAAACTCCCCAGATGCATGCAACCATTGCTTCCATGTCTGGTTATAACTGAAACAAATTTAATAGTAAATATTTTATTGTTAGTTTTAAAATTTTGAACTATAATTAAAAAATAACTAGAGTTTAGATTTTTTAATAATTAATTCTTATTTTTATAATTACCTGTAATTTCATAAAATTAACTCTTGTCTTTATTCAAGATTCTTAGTTTATTGAAGTAGTTAATAGGCTTGGCTCGAAGGGATTGAAGTCTAATCTATCTTTGTTTGATATTGAAAAAGGTAACACAAACTTTTAAAGATGGCTTCAATAATATAATTTTGAGCGGATAATAAGGTAAATTAGACAATTTATAATTTCCTTATGATGGTTAAGTCAGCATAAATTATGTTCATTACCAATAGTTTAAATTTTCTTTAATAGTTAATCCTAAAATCTTCTCATATGTTAGAATAGTTATATTTCCAATCCGTTTATTTTAGTTTTAATTATTATATTATTATTTCAGCCAGTGAATTTTATTAATTAATCTATGTTAAGAATTTTATTGATATTCAATATGACTTTTAACAAAAAACTTTTATTAATTATTCAATTCTAAATTGTTTTGAAATATTTGACTGTAGAAATAAAGTTGTCGCAACTATTACATTATAAGATTTTGTATTTAACATGATATTTTTCAAATTGTTATTACCATAAGTCAAATATATCCAAACCGTTTTATAATTGAATAACTTACAAAGTTTCATTTATTAAAATTTTGTGTAAAAATTGTGTAACATTTGAAATAAGATACTACGGGGGTCAAAATATTCCGAGTTTAGTAGGCGGAAAATAGAGGTAGAGACCCAACAATACACAAAAGGCGCAGGGATGAAGAAAAATATTACGACCATCCATGTGGCAGAGCAAGAGTTACAAATGGTTATGTGGCCACCGATAAAGATGACACCTTTGTCTGCCAGCAGTTCCAAAATGGCTTCTCTCAAGTTACCGTCATCTGGTCACAAGCTTTCCTATCCTCTTTCTTCAACAATTCGTCGTTCCGAATTAACTCCTCATTACCAACCATGGCAAGGGCAAGGACTGGCTCAAGGAGTACCCACAAGGCCAAAGAGAGATGTCATCCAAGCTTCCCTCCAACACCAACTTTTATCTTCTTCTGCTCTTCTTGAGCACCATGACCAGATGTTGTCCTTGGCAGAGAGTGTAGGTTACTCTTTGGCTAGCTACTACACTTCTCTGGGTCTCTTTGTCCTCTCTGTTCCGGGTCTTTGGTCTCTTATCAAGCGCTCTGTTAAATCGAAGGTACAGTAATAATTTTTCATCTTATTTATTGCTTGACAGTTATTACCAAGCTAGCTAATTTCTACTGGGTCACTTCCTTTTGATTTTCAGATTGTCCAAAAGACGTTTGTTAGTGAAGATGAAAAGTGCAAAGTACCTAAGCAAGTTGCAGGCGAAATCTTATCCTTTTTCACTCGTAACAATTTTGTGGTTGCTGATAGAGGAGAGACCATTACGTAAGCCATTTATTACTCTGAAGTTCCCAGTTTTATGGGTTCTTGGTACTATACTAAGTAGTTTAACAATGTATATTTCGTCTTGGTAATGGGGTGTGTAGATTTGAAGGCATGATGGTTCCAAATAGAGGACAAGCAGCATTGCTTACTTTCTGCACCTGCATCAGTTTGGGGAGTGTTGCTCTTGTGCTTACTATAACTTACCCAGACTTTGGCAACAATTGGTTCTGGATCACTATTCTTAGTCCACTGGCGTAAGTGATGACTATTATGTGTCATACTGCATCCCTTAAAAGTAATCACTTGTAACTAATTCTTCTGAGATTGTGTGCTTGTAGAGGCGCATATTACTGGAAGAGGGCATCCAGAAAGGAACAGATCAAGGTAAAAATGACGGTTGGAGATGATGGGAACTTATCAGAGATTATAGTTCAAGGGGATGATCAGCAAGTAGACCTAATGAGAAAGGAACTTAACCTCAGAGAGAAAGGAATGCTGTATGTTAAGGGCATATTTGAGAGATGACAGAGCTCGAGCCAACTTATTTTACAAATGACTAAAGCTGTTCATCAACAGAAGCATTTAAAGCAATTTCCAATTTCGTAGCGTGTGAAGAAATTTGGCAGGATTTAAATTGGAAGTCGAGTTTGTGTACTTTGATCTGAGTTGAGATATGATTGTCTGACAAAAGAAAGTAGCCTCCTTACAATTGTTGCACATCCAACAACGGCTAAACATAAAAGCTGCAAATGCAAGAGCCACAACACAGCTGATACCACAATTAAATTAAAAATATCAACATTCAACTTCGAGAAGTAGATGCATCCATCCATACAAAGCAACTTATTGAGAATTAATAAGCAGTTACAGAATCCAGATTACAGGACCCTACCCAAACATAGCCCAAAGAACTGTGGGGCAAAAGCAAGGCGTGAAACAAATCTTCGACATCATCAAATGTGACAGAAACAAAATTACACCGGGCACATTAAAAAGTCTCAACCGATTATTAGCTTATTCTCATCCAAAAAGGTATAAGTCGGCACCTCTAAATTGTATGGAGCTGGCCCTTTACGAATCCTACCAGAGATATCATAATGTGAGCCATGGCACGGGCAAAACCATCCACCAAAATCACCAGCATTTGGCAAAGGAATGCAACCCAAGTGTGTACAGACCCCAATAACGATAAGCCATTCTGGGTTTTTAACCCTGTCAGCATCTAGCTGTGGATCTCGAAGAGATCCTAAATCAACAGTGTTAGCCAGTTGGATATCCTCTTCTGTTCGGCGCCTGATGAAAACTGGCTTTCCTCGCCACTTAACAGTCACGGTGGTGCCTGGCTCAATGCTGGAGAGATCAACCTCAAGAGAGGCCAGTGCAAGGACATCCTTACTTGCAGACATGCTTAGTACAAACTTAAGGATAAGCAAACGGATCAATGAAGCATAAACAAACCTGCCACCAGTGAGGACAAAATAGGCAAATGCCCTCTTGCTGGGGTCACCAGGGGGATAACGCTCATGATTGCACTCATCATACGTTATTTTATTACTGGGGTTCTTAACAGCTACCTCAGTCGCTAGAACATCTGGAACTATGATATCTTCATTTCTCGGGGTAAGTGACTCAGAAGAAAATCCTGAAATTAAGAATAGTAATCTCCTTACTATAATCTCCAGGAATGCAAGTAGCTGGTGCAGCCATATCAGGACAAAGTTTGCCATTGGCATAAAGGAAAAGATTCATATCATATCCATACAGAGCTTCTGTAGATAGATAGAGTCAACACTGTTCATATAATTGTGCACTTCAAAACCCATCCATATTTGTCCACTCTTGAGAGGTCAGTCAAAGACTTTGAATCCTTGGAAATTAATTTTAATCTTCTATATAATATAACTACCAACATTGATCTAACAAAATGCTTTTCATCTTCATCTCTCCTCCACAATTAATTGTACATACTCTGTTTTCTACATTCTTCAACGGAAAAATATGACAAAACTTTTCTAGGCAATTTAAGGTTATTATTCTCTGTTACCACCTCAACAAGTCACAGCAGTAAAATGTTTTCTCTGGCTTTCAGATAGCATAAAAACTAGACAATAAAAAAATGACCCATTTTAATACTTCTGTACAGATCATTCTGGAAATTAGTAAAGTAGATGTATTATCATAGATAATTACTTTTGGTAAAGGGCAGGATATATGGCTATTATGGTGCAAATGATATTTTTCCTACTACTTTTTTCCATCCGACTTGGACAAAAGGGTATCCTAAATTTACTTTGTGTCAAATTAAAGTGGGCACTAAAAAATTATTAAACAGCTTAGATTTGATTAGAAAAACCAAAACCCAGAAGATTTTAAAAAGAGAAACACAAAATAAGAATAAATAGTAACATACTATAAGAGACGTGGACCTCAGTCAAGTTAGTAAAGAAGGGGAAAGCAAAGTTCTAATTATTTCTATGCATAATAATGACACAATTTGGGAACAAAACAATTTAGAAATGTATACATCAAATAAAGAAGGCAGGTTACAGTTATTGATTTTGATCAAAACATATCTACTAAAACCACAGATTAAACATTGCAGCTAGTAGCTCAGAGGTAGAGAGATTAAAAGTTTTCTCATCCACTAAGGTTTAAATATTTCTAGACCTTTTATGCTTTCTTAAGTACCCAAAGAAAACTTAAGTTTCATCTCAAGAAAAAGAGATTAGAAATTAAGAAAAGATTGATAACCTAATGCTATAAAACTAGTTTCACTATTTTATCACATAAAATGATAAAATAAGAAGACAAGAAAACAATAGAGGGCAAAAAAATAAGGAAAAAAGGATAGAGATGAATCACTTTACAGTCACATTTACTAAGGCTGCAAAGGAATCCAGAAAACAACCAACTTACTACCCTCTCAATGCTTCAAGAAAACAAATACTTTAATAGTTGTTTACCTTCACTCTTTTAGAAATTGCAAGGATCAATCATGGATTGAAACAACAACGAATGACTAATTTTAACTATTAAGTTTTTATTTGGCCTTTCAATATAGATCCTGTACACCTAACTAAGTGTATGTGTTATAAAGGATCATTGTATTTTGTTAAATCCTTTTAGTAATTGATTGGGGTGAATTTAATGGCAACTCAATTGAGAGCAACAACTCCAAACGAAATGTTAATCATTGGTTCTGCACCGATTTTAACAGAGAATTTCCCAGCATTCCTCAAAAGGAACACAAGAAAACACCTTGTCTAATCTCCATGATGACATGAATTATATTTCATTAACCTCTTCATCCATCTTTGAACTGATCATATTACCTAGATTTGAGTTTGACAAACACAAGTGTCAAACAAAAAGAGACAACTGATAAGCCACTTTTCATTCAATTCTCCCAGCTATTTTCCATGAATATGCTGACTTATAAATCAACTACCAAGTTAATATTAGCAGATCATCAATCAACTATATAATCCTAATTCTGATTACGAGTTGCTTACCTTGAAGGGTAGTGCAAGATCTTGGATATAGCTTTTCTTTTGGATATAGACTTGTCTATATAACTTGACTACTAGAAACACCTTAAACATATCTTCAGAGGCATTACAATCTTATAAATAAAACCCATCACTTTCAATAGATAGGAAGAGGGTATATCTTTTCCTTTGGATCAAGATGTGATGTTCGATGCACTGTGCAAATAACTGAAGATTATGTAAGTAGGCTTGTATTACCCATGAAATACATAAGTTGAGAGATGAAAATAAAGCGTTATTGCTTTGGTTTTCACATCAGTTTATGTCTTGGGAGACATAAAAGTTCTGCCAAAATCTTATTAGGAATAATGAAGCTCTACAGAGAAAAAATTATTAATTACCTAGGACTATCAAGTTGTCTACCTTGTAGGTCAGTCTACAACCTCTTATGAGCCTTATCTAGCGGCCTGGTCTTAGATTTCCTAATAGTCAATAAGAGATTCGGTAGACATTCAATTCCAAAGTTTTGCCTGTGGTGCCAGCAACCCTATATATCCTTTCCCTTTACATGTCTCCCTCAAAGGCACACCAAGTTTACTCTTCTAACGCGACAATTAAAGCAATCTGACAACCACCAAATCCCTGTTTTGCTCTCAAGACCATAACAAAACTCAACTTTATTATAAAAAAAAGAAATGGAATAGATGATAAAGCTATTCAAACGTCAAAACTGCCATGCGTAAACATATATTAATTCTTGCCATCCGATTCCAAGAATCAACCAAAGAGAAAAATTGAAAGTGCTCAACATAAATCATATGCAAAATCAGGAACTCCACAATCACCAGTTAAACATATATTTCTTCCTGTCATCCAATTCCAAGAACCAAACAAACAGAATAAAAAGAAGAAGTTCTACGCAACACAAATCATATGCAAAATCACGAACTCCACTATCATCTAGTAATGAAATATAAAATATTTTAGTGATCGCACAGCCAAAAATCAGAACCATCCCAAAGTGCCAACTATCAAATTGCTAAGTTCTGAATCAAAACACACAGTCAAGAGCTCCTTAGAGGAGAAACCATTAACAAAGCTCCCAAACAACAAAATCAACCAAATATTAGAGAACCCCAATTGGAACGAAGACCAAAAACAAAATCGCAAAAATGATCCCAAGAGAATAAAAACCTAGATTTTTTTTCACCGCACACCTTATTTCATCATCCAAACTGAGGTCGATCAAGGCAGCAACCTTACAAAAAAAAAATCGAAAAAAAAATCAACTTCAAGAAAGCCTCAGATTTGTAAGACCCTAACCTCTGTGAGGAAGGTGGAATTGGGACCAGAAAGCAAGAGAAATGTTGAGAGGTCCCGATTTAGAATCGGCAGAGAAGGAAAAACCAGAACCATCAAAGGTATTACGAGAGAGAGTTGTCGAGGTGGCGGCGGCTTGGGACAGCCTCCATGATTGTTGGATTGAGGATAGCTTCCTCGCTGCAGCTCTCAACATCTTTCCTGCTTCTTCTCTCTTTTCCTTTGATTCTGTTTCTCACTCTAAATTTGTATTCACAATAAATATCAGAAAATATTATTTAATAATAATAATAATGATAATAATAATAATCTAAAGTTGTTAAAAACAATTAATATTTTGGGCCCTTGGTCCAGTGGGAGAAATAAGTCAATTATTTTCGAGTTCTCGCAAGAGGAGGCAATGGAAGCATCGAAAGAAGCAGAAGATGGAGAGAGAAACGCAGAGTTCGACGCGTCGGAGATCGATTACATCAGCTACGACGGCGAACATCACCTGCCGCTGATCATGAGCCTCGTCGACCAAGAGTTAAGCGAGCCCTACTCTATCTTCACTTATCGGTACTTTGTCTACTTGTGGCCCCAACTCTGTTTCCTGGTATTAGTTGGTGCCCTAACTCTCTATGTCGTGTTTTCTCTCTTTTCCTCCTTTTCTTAATATGGGTTCCAATGGATGCTTGTTAACTTGTTTCGAAGGCTTTTCATGGAGATAAATGTGTTGGAACTGTTGTATGCAAGATGGGGGAGCATCGGAATACTACGTTTAGAGGCTACATCGCAATGTTGGTTGTTATTAAACCTTATCGAGGAAAAGGCATTGGTAATTTATCATTTTTATTTCTTATTGTGATATGGGTTTGGCCATTTTTTGTGATTGCATACCTTGATAGTGTTTATAATTCGGTCAGTTGGATCTTTGCTTTTTGGATTTGTGCTGTTTCTTATCTGTATATTAGTTAGTTTCTGTTGGTCATTTGTTCAATTTCAGTTTGGTTTTCTTCTGGTGATATTGCAGCTACTGAACTTGTTACGAGGTCTATTAACGCGATGATGGAGTCAGGATGTGAAGAGGTATCTCTCTTTATACTTTTCCCTTTGTAGCTCTTAATATCTCTTAATTCTTAGGTGATATGCCGTCCCGCAACCCTATAAGGGTGATGGTAATAATATCCTGGAAAGTTTGGATAATTTTCAATTACAATATCTTTTTTCGGGGAGACCTTAAAGTCAATTACAGACATCTGTTCTGAATGCGTTAGAAGTTTTCTGTTGGCTGCAAATTGAAATTCAAGTTTATAGCAAGGTAGGCATCTCTTTTTGCATGTTGATGCTCAACAAATGTTTATATTTATGTTAAGAGTTAACTATTAGGGGATTGAATGAAGTCAAATATCATTACAATTTACAATAGTTGCTTGGTCAAGAACCCAACTATATATATTTTGGTCGGCTGCTTGTATGTGGGTGCATGTACACATGGTCAAGACCATTTTTCTCATGTCACATTCTGACTCCATATCTTGTGTCTCTCCTGCAGCAATGTGTGTGTGTGTGTGTGTGTATCATATATGTGACATCTAAATACGAGAAAATTCAGAACTTGGAAAGCTAGGAAGTCTAACAGTTGCGAAAATGATGTATCATGTATGTGACATTCAAATACCAGAAAATTCAGAACTTGGAAATCTGGGAAGTCTAACAGTTGCAAAAATGATTTTCCTATTTCCTAGCTCCCAAACACATTTTCCCATATGGTTTTATTTTGTTGGTGAATGGTTCTTTGTTGTTCAAATAAGGTTTCGGACTTTAAGATAATGTAATTTGAATTCCAAGGTCCATGGATGTAGAATTTTATTTGTGTATGGTTTTGGATGAAATACTCTCTTGTTGGGGACTTCCAAAGTATTTTCCCTAATCTGCTGTGCCATAATCATTGTATGACGATTCATTTAAGTGATTTGTCTTTTGAAATAAGAAAGTTGAAACGAATACATGTGACCTCTTGTTACATTTTTCTTAAGGTTACATTGGAAGCAGAAGTGACAAATAAAGGAGCACTTGCACTATATGGCCGTCTTGGGTTTATCAGAGCAAAACGACTCTTTCGCTACTATCTAAATGGGGTTGATGCTTTTCGTCTAAAGCTTATGTTTCCTCAGCCAGATTTACACTCTTCTTTGCCTATGATGACTAGCATGGATGACAGCCAGCATCATAGAGATCATGTTTCCGGACATACTGAGCATATTGCTGCAGAAGAGCATTTGAAACTAAACAGTGTTTCATGATCAATTATCGAAGCTTTTGCAGTACTTACAGCCATGCGTTGTACCCTTGGTGTAGCGGTAGTTGTTATAGACTTTTTGTATTTCATATAAAAAATTTACTAGTGGTGTAGATGCTCTTGATATAGCTTCTTCTGGAAAAAGTAAATCTTGTGGACACATCATGTAAGAGATGGATTTCATGACTTTCTACATGTATAACTGGAATCCCAAATATTAGGGAATTAGATAGCGTTCTTTTCCACGGGCGTTGCCATCTCTCCACACTTCTTATATTGTAGACCCTTGAATTTTGTCTCCATTAATGGCCTTAATATTTAGGATTTGAGTGCTTGGTTTAGGGAATTTAGAATATGGAAGTTTGCAATGAGTCGATTTGTTGTTATAGTCTGTTTATTTTTGTTGTTAATTTTAGTTTTCATTTGTGATTATCATTTTTCGTTTGTCCTTATAATTTAATTTTAATTGTTTTTTAGTTGGTTTTCGTCTCTTTTTAATTGTTCTATTTCTCCTTTGTGTAAGTGAAGAATCATTCTCCTTTTATTTTTGGTGAATCTGTTCATGTTTTCGCTTATTCTCCTATTCTGTACTGGTGCTTTTCCCTTATTCTTAAATTGCACTTCATGAATTTTCGGATACTTCGATGTCTCAGTCAATAGGATTTTCAATTTTGCGATTTTATCCATTTTGTAGGTTCTGATTGAAGTCCTCCTCTAAACTTATCATGAATTTTCGGATACTTGGACGTTTCAGTCAATAGGGTTTTCAATTTTGCAATTTTATCCATTTTGTAGGTTCTGGTTGAAGTCCTCTAAACTCATCTGTCTTAGTCAGATATGTGTCTTCTTGTTTAAAAAATTATGGGATATGTTGAGGATAAAAACAAGGCTGTGTTTTTAATCATACAATTTTTACATATACTTATTTTCTTCGTTTTGGCAATATTCAGAACTTTTATTATTGAACCAAAAGAGGTACAATCAGTATTTTGATAATAACAAAGTATAGTTGTTGCTAATAATTTATTGTTTGATGTTTTAAGAAAGCGTATGAAATAAAATAAAATATAATATGTGGGACTAAATGCACTGAAGACCCAGATTAAGGAAGGTCAAAACATAATACGTCTATAAATCTACTTGTAACTTTTCCTGTATCTCCAATTTGATTATTTTAATGCTTTAGGAGGTCTTCGTATACAAGTATGAAATGTTTTGAATTTAATTAATAAATCTTTTCATTTATTAAGAGAAATCAAAGTTTTGATTTCAAAAGAAATCATCTTGATCTTTAAAATACCTTTTCAAACATTATTCATTTTTTTGGATCAAATTTTAGTTAAAGGATTGTGGTTTGAACTTTTAAAAGAACTTGAAACATTCTTTGAAAACTTACACGCTAATTGACCAATGTATAGATGTGGTTGACAAATATATTGTTTTTAAAGACACTAGTTAACTGATATCTAGGTGTGATTAACATTGAAAAAATTGTGTATATTGAGTTTGAATGTGACATTGGTCAATGTATTTGTCAACTATGACACGTTAGTAAACTAATGTGCCAAATTGGTTCTCCAATATTCATTGTTACCAGTCATTACAACGACTGATTTTTGTGTCTAACGACATTTTAGAGCTAGTACGAATATAAATATTTCGAATCTTAGTTTTTGGACTTTTGGGGTTACAATAACACATTTACATAATTTTTTGAGTATTTACAAGTATTTATTCATTGATTGTGAAGTGATTGAGAGCCCTTAAGCATTTAATGAGTGTGCAAAGATTATTAAGTTGTAAACATCAATTGAGATTGACTTTCTTGCATTTTAGGTGTATTAAGAAGCATTTGGTTCAACCAAACCCCAAGCCACAGAAATATTGACCTCAATACCTTTATTATCCTACTATCTGTTGTAGTTTATAACATATGGTCTGAGAGAAACCTCAGAACCTTCAAAGAAAAAGCCATGAAAGTGGAGAGCATTAACACTAAAGTGATCTTTCAAGTAATGGAACAGCTTTGCTCAAACATCGAGAGTACGTAACTTGTGTTTCTAGTTTGTTTTCTTCTATCTTGTATTGCAGGTATTGGTTGGAGTAGTCACTCATAAGCATACTCCCTCTTTGGTAATTAATTCAATGGAGGGTACACCGAACACTAACTTCAGGAAAGAGAGGATGATATCTCCAAGAAGTTTTGAAGAGCAATGTGTCACAAATATCAACAATTCTCTCCTTGTGTAACCCAACAATAGGAAAGCTTAAAACCCTAGTGGACATATTAAAAGCTGGAGGACTAGATCAGTGATCCAAAGGAAGTTGGATGAGAGTTGACCTATCTCTCCTTTCTTAGCATTGCGGTTTCTGATTGCAGGTTCAGGGAAATGGAGGGTTACCAAATCCCTCTTCGGTATACTTAGCTAGGGGGACTTCAGTTCCAGAGAATGCTTCAACCTCTAGTAAAATACAGGGGGAAACACCTTTAGACATGGTCTCCCTATCGCAGCAGTAAAGGAAGATGGTTAGTTATGCTAGCACATTTCCTATTACAAAGGATGGTTGGGTGTGTTTGGAAAATATAAGAAAGAGAGACCAGGGACTAAATGGAAGCTAGTAGCAAGGGGTATTTACCCCCTTCATCAACATTGATTCACTAAGCAATGCAGGTAACACTCGGTTCAGGGAACTAGGAAAACTCGAAGAATTTTCTTCTTCTTATGATATACTGGTTTAAAGTATGGGTTTTATGTTTTTAGAGATAAAATTAATTAGGATATGTTTTCTAGTGTTCTATCTGAAAGTGATTGTGCTTTTGGTAGGATGATCTTTGTCTATAGGCCCTCTCGGTTTGGTAGAATGTGTATGCTCGATGTTGTGGTTTTTATGGCTATAAGGATTGATCTTTTAGGGTCCTCATGCTCTCATGAAAGGTTATTCCTTTAAGTTTAGAAGAGACTTGCATCTTGGCAATCTCTTGATTGTACATAACTTTAATTTATTTTTTAAAATTCACTGAATTATAAAAAAACTTCCTTTTATTAACTAATATAGTAAAATAAATGATTGATTTTAAAGAAAATAATTAAGTAAACTAAAATAACAAATAAGAAACAACCAATTGAAGCATAGAAAAGAATGAAAACAATCATTAAATAAATAAAATCTACATGATGAATTGCTCTAATGACTTTTCCTATGCTTGAATTTCTCTTACATTTGATTAGCCCTAGTTTCTTGGATCGATAGGAATTTCAAAGTTATAAATGTATTCTTTCTCAAAACATACAACCTCTTTCCTTAAAGTTGATTCATTGAAATCATTTTTAATAAAAACCCTCAAGAATGAATGAATTCATTTATTGAATTCTCTTGATAGATTTAACTCAATTTCTATATATGAAATATGAAATTCAACCTTTTATGTTTGCTACTTCAATTCAACACAAGATAAACTCATAAATAATTCTTAAGAAAAATTGAATTTTTCATCGTGAGAGAAATAATTCCAAACAATAGGTTTAATAGTTCATTACACCTAGATCTATATCCCAATTTAGTTTATTAAAAGACAAAGAAATCTAGCAATAAATAATAAAATAAGATAAAAGAACAAGTTCTCATGGATCTTAAATCTTGATATAATCTTGAACTTTTGTCTAAGGTGCTTCTTTCTTGATATGTTCTTGACCACTCTAACCATCATCTTAGTCTTCGAATGTCCTTGCTAACTCCCTCAGAACTACTTGACTAATTTCCCCTTGTTTACCCTATATCTCTTCTATTTATACAAAATCATATAATTTCTTGCCTTAGATTCAGTCACTCTTGGAAACCCTAAAGAGAGAGAAAAAGAAGAGAGAGAGAGAGAGAGAGAGAGAAGAAGGACAGGAAGAAGGAGGAAGAAGAAGTGGATCCTGAGGCTGCTGCTCCCCAGATCAGGTGATATCCTGACACTGCTGCCTTCCCAATTTGTTCAATTTAAGTTCCATTTTCTCTTGATTTCCTTTTTCAGTTAAATGTATAAAATTGAGATGGATTGTATAGAAATTGATTTCGGGTTGTTGGTAATGTTCTAAACTCTCCTTCAAGTTTTACTTTGAGTTAATGTTGATTTAGTTATTTTTGTGTTTATTAGTTTGGGTGTTATGATTGATTATGTATTTGCATGTTTCGGTAACAAACAGAGAAAGTGAGATGGATAAAAATGATTAGATCAGATTAATGAGAGTTAGGCAATCTAATTGACAACTTAATTAATCTAGTCGGTAATTTCATAAAGAGAGAACCCATGCGAGATCTGATTATTTATTAGAGAGCTTAGAACTAATTAAAATTATGGGTAATTTGTGAATTGAGAGATTGTAAGTTTCATAATTCAATTAGGGTTTACAATTTAGGGTTTAATAGTTATAACTCGAGAAAGAGTAATCAACCCTACAATCGTCTAGAACTGACACCCCCGTAAACACATAAATGGCTAGATTAACATTAATGATACAAAAAATTCCCTCACTCATAACTTGATTAACTCTCTTGACTGATTTCCATTGTGACCTGTGTGGTGGAAGCCTAGAATATGGCCCACGATTGTGACAGAAGCTTAGGACATGGCCCACGATTGTGGCATAATAGGCCCCGATCGTTGCCGTGGCCTGCAGGGCCATGGTCGTGGCCTACATCAGGCAGACGAGCAGTCACTCCCAAACTTCGCATTTTGAGAGATTTTTTGGACCTTTTGGACTTTCAAAAAAACCCTAGTTCAACCCTAAACACAAAAGAAAATAAATAGAAAAAGAAGAACAGAAAGAAGGAGCTTTTGCATCAGCCGCTTTGGAGAGAAACTCAAGAGAGAATTGTTGACAAATTGAGAAAGAGAAGAAGGAAGAGATAAGTGGAGAAAAAGCCAACATCGACGTACTTCCCATAATTGGAGTTTCCCAACGTCTTCACCTCCCATCTTCATTTAGAATTGTCTTTCCTATTATTTTCCATTTTTATTATTGTATAGAATTAGAAACAGTAGTTTGATGATAGGATTGTGAATGTTGAGATATTCTATACTCACCTTCAGTTTTCTATTTGAATTAATAAATTTTGATTATTTTACGTTTTTTGGATTTATTATGATTGGTTATTGTGATTGCATAATTCGGTAATAGACTGAGAGGTTGAATCGAAGTAATTAAATTAGGCTAACGAGAGTTAGGTGATTTAATAAGAATGAGAAATTAATCAAATTAGTAATTGCGTGAAGAGAGATCTCAAATAGGTTCCCTGTAGCAACCCACTCTCACAGGGCATATTCCTAAACAATCCATCAATATTCGAAAACATAATCTACGAGGTGGCCTGTTAGGGCAGTCAGTCGATCTTACTCAATTCAAAATTTTAGAAAGTATTACATGCATATATGGAAAATCAATAATTGAGTGCAAAAATAGTTATTGCAATGTGTATGAAAATCTATTCATATGCATGTGTATGCTATTATTATGCATAAGTATGAAATGTATTTTTCTTATCTCTCATTGCCGTTTATCATTTACAAAAATCTAGGGTTCTAACCCTTTGTATGGAAATGAGATATTACAATTCTCCCCCTTTTTTCATAAATTTCGTCCTCAAAATTCTTATTTGATTTATCAAATTGATGGGGGTATTGTTGGGTCTGTGTTTTGTGTACCGGGGCGAACTAGGCCCAACGTACCCCAAGTTGGCACGCGACCACAACTTTCAAAGGTATTATCCTCTCTGGTCTCGAACTCGAGACCTCAAGGTTTTGTTG
>JANIJH010000007.1:39411035-39427488 GCA_024520975.1 Erythroxylum areolatum | reverse complement strand
AAAGCAGACGATAGAAAGTGAAAGGAAGAAAAGCAGACGATAGAATCGGGAGAAAATATGGACTTGATCTAGATAGATTTTGGCAAAGTTGCCTTCTAAAAAGTTGTAGATCTTTCTTTTATCTTTTCAATGGTATAAAGTTTGTAAATTTTAGATATCGGAGTCAAAAGTTATGATTCTTGTAAGTGGAGACGTTCTAGATAGAAAAGCAGACGGAAGAAAGCAGACGATAGAAAAGCAGACGGAAGAAAGCAGACGATAGAAGAGCAGACGGAAGAAAGCAGACGATAGAAAAGCAGACAGAAGAAAGCAGACGATAGAAAATGAGACGATACAGGAGGTAGAAGATAGAATTGGCCTTTGAGGCGTTCATGAAAGTTGTAGATCTCGAAGTCCTCTTTTCAGTGGTCCAAAAAGGAAGTCAATCAGACATCTATAGCAAAAGTTATGGCATTCGTACTGAGGCATGTACATTTCAAGTAAGGGCAGAAACGTGTTGGAGTCTTTTGGCCATAACTTCTTCTCTAGAACTCCAAATTACTTGATCTTTGAAGCATTGAATTCCTAACACATTTCTGTATCTCTCCACAAGAATTTATGATTTTTGGTATTAAATTAAAAATGATTGATTGAATCAAATTAAGGGTATCGATGGAAAGAGCATGAATTGGATATCCCACTAAACATACTTCAGTGTTTTAATGATATCTTAATCTGTAGAGATTCAAATGAGATGATTTCTGATTCGGGGTAAACTAGAGACATACATCTGCAAAGTATCTGCAGGAATTGAATTTCAATTTGGGCCTTAAGATTTTCAATTTTTGGGCTGAATTCGTGTATAGTATTCAGTCTTGGTAATGTAAGCCCTCCATACGATTATGACTTTCTGAATGTTGGGCTTCGGAAACGGGGTCCAGCATCCAAAATGGCTATTATAGCCAAGATTAGGTGAATTAATCAAAATAGGTGAAAATGTTTTGTCATAATCGATTCTCTCCTACTGTATATTATATCCTTTAGCAACAAGACGTGTTTTGCCTTTCGATACACCATTACTGTTTTGTTTTATTTTGAGAACCCATTTTCCCACTAGCTTTTTGCCTATTAGGAAGATCAATTAAATCCCATACTTCATTTGGGCTTAAGGAAGTTGTTTATTCTTTCATTGTTGTCATCCATTCTTCTTTAGTAGGACCATTAAGGGCCTCATCACATTCTTTAACTCATCATCTTCTTGTGAGATAATCATGTGAATTTCTCCTTCTATTTTAAAACAACATCAAGGAATCATGCCATGAGTACTTCGGTGTAAACATAGTTCATAAGAAACAAATTCATCAACATCTTGATTACTCCTACTTGGATAAGATATGATAGTAAACTTTCATTGTTTTATACTCTTAATTATCCTTGAGTTAATTCTTTAGGTTTTGGACTACTCCTCCTCTGATAAAATCCCTCTTCATGATTCGCAGTTATGGAGTAATTATTATCAAGATTTTTATATAAACATAGGTCTTTTTTATTTTACCCTAATTTGAAAAGTCAATTCTCTAAGAACGTGACATCTCAAATTCAAATTTAGTAACTCCTTCATTATCTTGTTCACCTATGGACACGTATCCTTTTGAGTGTTCAAAGTGTATAATAAAAATATTTTTCTTCCCTTTTGGGCCTAGTTTCCCATGTGTATAAGAAATACTATGCATATAGGCAAAACATCCCTATGGTCTTAGATGTTCCATATTAGATTTTTTTTGTCTATCCACAAGTCATACGGTGTGTTCATGACTAATTTTATAGGCTCGCAATTAAGTACATAAGTGTTTATAACCAATGAATCACCCTAATAGGTGATTGGTGACATCATGGACCTAACCATTTCTAGTAGTGTTTGATTTTTTTAAATTCCATTTTATTGTAGGTTTTATGAAATCGTTAGTTGTCTCTCTATTCCTTGTTCATCACCTTATCTTAAACTTATCAAAAAAATATTCTCACCCTCGATACGTTTTTAATGTTTATATTTTCTTGTCCAATTGATTCTCTACTAAATTCACATACTTTATGAAACAATTTAATGCTTTCGATTTATGAGAAATCAAATAGACATGACCATACCGAGTATATTCATATGTAAAAACTATAAAGTATAAAGCCCTATGGCATGTCTTTACATTCATTAGACCATAGATATTTAAATGAATCAATTGCAATGGATAGAAAGCACGTGTTCTTTTTAAATGGCTTTCACACCATTTTGCATTAGAGAATGTTTACAAATTGGTAAATCTACTTCATTTAAATCACTTATTATACCTTTTTTAGCTAATCGACTTACTCAATTTTGAACAATATATTATAGTCTAACATGCCATAAATTTGCATTATTATTAGAATTACTAGATGATGTAAATAAAGAATATATTATATTACTATTTGAATAAACAACGTCTAAAACAATAAAGCCATCTAACATAAAACCATAACCATAACAATTATGTCCAAGATATAAATCAATACCATCATTGTGGAAATTTACATCAGAATCAAAACTTATTCAAATTAACATAGAGATTAGATTCCATTGAGTCTTAAAAGTATACAACACTTCAAGGATCAATCACCATGTATGTCTAATTTTCATGTTCCAATCCCTTGTACAACAACCTTTGAGTTATCTCCTACCTATATCCATTATATTCTATACATGATTTTCTAGAATTCCATAAAGGCATATCTATCCTTTGTTGCATGGTTGGTTGCTTCCAAATATACAATTCACAAAGGATGTGATTTATTTAGAAAAACAAAAGAACAAAAATTCACAAAAACAAATGTCTATATAATAAGATTATACCTTTTTGGGCTCACTACAATCACAAGCAAAATGATTTTTATTTCCACAATTAAAGCACTTGAGTCTTTTCATGTTCTGCTGCTTAAAATGATTTTTTCGCTTTCCATGTTGGTCCCACTTTGCATTCTTTGAGTCTTGAGTATAATGGGTATGTTTCTTACCTTTTTTCATTTGGATACACCATTATGATTAGGCTTTTAGTTCACAACTTTATATAAGCTAGAACCAACTACAAATACTTTGAAGGACACTTTAGAGGCTTCAAGACATTCTTCTTCTAGTACAATATGCATCGTAGCTTCTTTCATCATCTTTATACTCTCATTCTAAGTTAGATGTATCTTTATATGCTCCCAACTCTGAGGTAATGAACAAAAAACAACTTGTACTTGTTGCTTATTTGATAATTTATGATCAACATTATGTAACTCAATGATCATGTTTGACACAAGCCTCAAATGCGTTTACATTTTATGATCTAGTCATTTCTTATATATGTCAAACTTGATAGTAAATTACCTCACTTTGGTCATTTAGTGGTGCGTACTAAACACACTAGAAAGTAAAACCTAACTTTTTATAATTAAATTTGTAGTAATGTTGAGAAAGGATCATTTTGGAAACAACCTCTGTACTAGTTAGAGGTAAGGTTAAGTATTACTTGATCTCCCCAGACCCTGCATCTCAGAGGGATTCATACTAGGTATTGTTGTTAGTGAGAAAGGATCATATCTATAAAGCGTGTATGATTAGCTTTTGTAATGAATGAATCAATATTGAGGGTAAAGTTTGGTTGAATTCAATGGATGCAATAAAATAAAACTAAACTATGGAAGATAAATTAAATCAAACAATACAAAATTGTAAGGACTAATTAATGGATTTTAAATCCAGTTAGCGTATAATCTCAACCTTCACATAAATGTTCATAATTAATTGTCATGTTATTCTCGTACCTCTCTTTAAAACTATTAACCATAAATTACCAACATGCTCTATTAATCCTAATTTTCCCTTAAGTTATAACTAATTAAAACAAGCCCTTTAATTATGTATAGCTATTAGACAACCCAAAATAAGCTCTTCAAATTTAGTGTGATAACTTCATTACAAATTAAGAAAATAGGATAATCTAAGTAACAGCCACATAAGCTTGGGTCATTTAACTTATACTATATTATCCCTAATGATCTTTGACCATTAGTTTACCACATATAAATTAGATTCACAATAATTACAAATTGCAATGTAGATTATGGCAATGAATGATCTAATAGGCCTATCTAAATCATTAAAACATAAATTGCAAACTTTAAACACATAATAATATAGTCAATTCCAAATGAGAGTTAAGAACAACATCATTAATATTGATTAATTCCTAAATATGTTCATTGGTCTCGATATCTCCTTTGAATTGGAAAGAAAATGATTACTTGCTCATAGCTCTCAAAAGAGAAGAGAATATGCCTCCTTTTGTGTCTCCAATATGTTCATATCTTAGTGTTTCATAGTTATCCATAGTTAGCTACACAAGTGTGTAAGTGACCGTGTATGTTAATTTGGAAAAAATTGTAGAGTTATAGGTTCTTAATGAGCTACACAGCCATGTATCTAACTTACTCGACATGTAGGTCACATGAGTGGTTAAAACAACATCTTTGAGTGTGTATAGGCTTCCAATGAGTTACATGTTCCCATACATGGCTATATAAGTCAAAGTGACTCAAATTCTTCCATTCTTTGTCCCATCTTCACCCTAACTTATCTTCTTTGTACTCCATAAAGATAAATAAGATTGAACATCAATAAAAAGACACCAAGGATGTGAATTTAGCTCATTTTGGTTCTTATATCTCCAAATTATACCTAAACTAACATATAAACCAAAATAAGTATCTTAGACACATCATAACATTAAACACTAAGGAAGAGGGAATAAATATATAATCAATCAAGCATTTATCAAGTTTTCCCACACTTAGCTTTTGATCTTCCTTCGGCAAAAATAAAGATCAACATCAAAATCAAAACACTTCCTCTTTAACCATATTTCCTAAGAATAGACAGTCATAAGAAAAGAGGAATACATTTCAAAACCATAGGAAGAATATTGAATGTTTTCACTCATGATTAATCAACAAGTATTCCTTCAAAATTTGAGCAATTTAGGGGTAGACTTTGACTAATTGTGTTTAAAAATAAGATCAATCTATAAGTATACCTAAACACCTTCATGATAAATATATTCCATGACTTTGTATCCTTTTTAGTTCTTCACCACTAAATATTCATATACATATCACAAATCAAAGGACTTTTTAAGGTTGCGATAGGGTTAAAAGTTAAGGTAAGAAATATTAGGGTCATGTAGTTCAAAAGCCATCAAAACTAGAAAAGCACAAAAAGTAGTCAATAAGGTGTCTCGTGTAAAAGTTAACATTGACTCAAAACTAGCTACCATTAGCTATAATGAATACAAAAAACTTTATTCCATATTTTACAGTCAAGTGTCCACACCACAAACTATATAAAGCATAAAGCATAAAGAATTAAAACAAATCACTCATAACAATAATGATGAAAAATCCACCATAATTGTAAGAAATGACCTTTCTCAACAACTTCTCCTTTAGTTACATCATAATCAATTCACTCACTCCATGCAAATTTAGGAGGAAGTATTAACATGAATTAAGTACCCAAAAAATGAATTTTCTCCTTAATAAATTTTTGTATTCTCCCTTTTTCCTTCCTTTTTCCTTTTTTTTAATAAAGATGAAACAAAGAAAAAATTGAAAAGAACTACATCAGTGATGGAACTCATTGATAGGAAATAAGAATCACATTCCATCAACTATAACCAATCCACATATATGTGTGCCCCCATACTTGTTCTCTTGTATATCCACAAACATCAACAATCACAAATGCCCTACTAGCTTTAAGGCTTGGGTAAAATATTTTATTAGATTAAAGGCTCATAATATAATTAACATAAAAAGAAAAGGTAAATAAAGCTCAAGGAGCTTAACAACAAGATGAATGTGTCAATAAGTAGGGTATTTGGCTAATGTAGCTTATAAAACAAAGATTGCCTATATCATTTACATGTTTATGTAGATTATAAATAAGTGGTCTCAAAACAAAAAAATCAAGGTAAATTTAGGATATATATGTTATGAAGGTCACATATGAACAAAAGAAAATAAGATTAATATAGATATGTCATTTTAAGAGGCTCGAAATCTCTTTGACTTATGTCTACCCACTAGTCACTACTCTTAAAAAAAGCGTATTTTGACCAACCACAAAAGTAAGAATGCTTGCTTAAGTTTTCATGAATTTTACCAATTAATGCTACTCTTTAATTATGACCATAAAATCCTAGAAGAAATAGAAAAGAGAGAATGTTTATTTTTTGATAAAAATATGAAAAAGAATTTTAAAACACATATAAGACGCAAGTTCCCACCTCACAATTAAAACTTACATTGTACCTAATATAACATTAAATGTGAGAGATGAAGTGTTCAACAAAAACAAGAATTGAAAAAATGTAAAGGAAAAGGAATAAACATGGGTTGCCTCTTAAGTAGTGCCTTTATTTACTGTCATTAGCTCAACTCCATGTTTTCTTCGTGATGTGATAATATTTTGATATTTAGGTGCCACCACTTCTACATTCTCCATTTGAACTTCTTTATGAGATGGCTTTAGGTGATGACCATTCACTTCAAATTGCTTCATTATTTTTAGTTTCTAAATCTTTACTGCACCACAACTAGAAACATTAGTAACCACAAAATGATCAACCGAACAAGAATACAATCTATTTGGAAACATTATAAGTCTATAAAAACATAGAAACACTTTTTGGCCAATAATAGAGCTTTTCTTTTCAAAATCACCTTGTTATGGGAAACTTTAGTCTTCTCCATAGTTATAACTACTTCCAATTTACTCTACACATTTCCTTATAAGCTTCCTATGCTAAAGGGTCAATCACAGCAATTGAAAAAAAAAGGCCATTTTATGGGTGTTTCAAGGCATCTAAAATATTAAAATGAACAACTTCCCCCTTTAAATTCTATTGTAAGTGCCCTCAGTACATCTATCTTAGTTTGGGCGATGTTAAGGAATGGTCTCCCTAGTAAGATTAGTATGAGATTATAGGAAGTTTCATAACTCATATCTACCATATAAAAATATGTAAGAAATATTAGTTTATTCACTTGCACAACCACATTCTCAATCACCAAATTTGGATAAGCATTATTTAATTTTCCAATTGTATGATAAAACTAGTGTCTCTCTATAAACCTAAATTTAAAGAAGAAAAAATGGAACAAGGCATAAAATTAATCGATGTTCCTAAATCTAGCATAAACTATTTAATCATAGTGTTACCAATTCTACAAGGAATGGTAAATATGCCTAGGTCTTTACACCTAGAGGTAGTTTCTTTTCAAAGACTGTAAGAACATTTTCGCCCATCTTGATCATTTCATTACCTCTGAACTTCCACTTTTTGGTACATAATTTTATAATGAAGTTTGTATACCTTGACACCTACTTGATTGTATCCAATAATGGTATATTAATTTCAACCTTTTGAAAAGTGTCCTAAATCTCTTTATCCTTATTCTCCTTGTTTGACTTTGCTAACCTACTAGAGAAAGGTAGAGATTTAGTCTTAACCATATTCAGAGGGTTAGGGTTTACCTTCAAATTAGATAAGGTATCCCTATCTTCTTTTAGCTCCCTCTTAATTTCCTCTTCATTAGCCATCCTTTAAGTGGTGCTCTTAGGATCCTAAAGCTTCTTACCACTTCTTAAGGTAAGTACACTAAAATTCTTTGTATTTATCTCAAGTTTTGATGGTAAATTTTCTCTACTTTGAGCTTCTAAATGGTTGATAACAATTACCTCACCTAGTTCTCCAAAATTTGAAAGTTAGACCTTTTCTCTTGAAATTGAGATCTTATCTCTTACTAAATCTGTTTCACATCTTATTAGAATTGCAGAGTATTATTAGCAAAAGACTTAACCATATCGTCTAAATGATATACTTGAGTTAGAGGAGGAGGCTTATGGTTTAGGCTGAAATTGTTGTATACCCTATGACATATGTGGGAAGTAGCTCGACTGCTTATTACATCCATAACTAAGGTTTGGGTGATCTCTCTAACTTGAATTATAGGTCTAAGAATATTGGTTTTACTATTGGGAAAAGCTAGCTTCCACAGTATTAACATACTTCAGGTTTCCCGTTTATAAAGCTGGGAAATTGTATGTTAAATGGTTCACATTGGCATATATACAACAAGCATTCACCTGTGCTTGCCATACAATAATCTGTCTAGAAAAAGATGTTAGTTCATCTAAAAGATATTTTATAGATGAATTATTTAACCTTATTTACTCGATAAACGTCATTGCAAATTTCAAATTTTTGAATGGTTTTCACCATACGTTTGATTAAATTACTTGCTTCTTTAAGAGTTTTTTTTACCTAGTGCTCCACCACTTACTCCATTTACCAAAATCCTATCCATAAGCAATAATTCTTCATATAAATATTGAATAAGGAGTTTCTTTGTAATATTATGATAGAGGTTACATGAGTTATTAGATAAGGGCTACATCAGACCCAATATATCACCTTGGGGATCTCCAATATTATTTGTGAAAAAGAAATATGGGATCTTGAGATTATGCATTGATTATAGACAGTTGAATTAGGTGATGGTGAAGAATAAGTACCCATTACCAAGAATTGATGATCGACCTAATCAACTACAAAGAGCTTTAAGTGTTCACTAAATTGTATCTAAGATCAGGGCACTATCAGTTGAAGATAGCAAAGCTGATGTACCGAAGAGTGCATTTAGGACTTGACATGGGCATTTTGAGTTTTTGGTAATGCCTTTTACATTGACAAATACTTCGATGACTTTTATGGCACTAATGAACAAGGTATTTCAACCTTACCTAGATCACTTTATGATTGTATTTATTGATGATATTTTGGTGTATTTAAAGAGTAGAGAGGAACATTTCAAACATCTGAGGCTAGTTCTACAGATTATGAGGGAGAAATAGTTATATTCCAAGTTTAGTAAGTGTGAATTTTGGCTTGATTAAGTGGTATTTTTAGGTCATATAGTGTCTAGATAGGCTATTCAAGTGGACCCAAAGAAAGTTAAAGCAGTGATGAAGTGGGAAGCTCCAAGAATGTATCTGATATTTAAAGTTTTCTTAGATTAGCAGGATATTATAGGAGGTTTGTCAAGGGTTTTCATTGATCTCAGCCCCTTTGACAAGGCTTCTGAAGAAGAATGTACCCTTCAGATGGACGGATGAATTCTAGAGGATTTTTGAGGAATTAAACAACAATTGACTACAGAACTAATGTCAGTTATTCATCTAGACCAGGAGGATATATAGTATATAGTGATGCTTCACACCAGGGGTTAAGATGTGTTCTAATGCAATATGGCAAAGTAATTGCATATGCATTGAGACAATTGAGACTTCATGAATTCAACTATCTGGTTCATGATTTAGAACTTGCTACAATGGTATTTGCTTTGAAGATTTGGACATCATCTATATGGTGAGAAATTTTAGATATTCACAGATCATAAAAGTTTAAAATATTTTTTGAGTCAAAAGGAGCTGAACATGATACAAAGGAGATGGATTGAGTTGCTAAAAGATTATGATTATATGATTATCATCCTAGTAAAGCTAATGTTGTGGCTAATCCTTAAGTAGGAAATCTGATAGTAGTGTGGCACATATTTAGACCTCAAGATTACCGAATCTAGTCCAATTGAGAGCCTTGAACGGTGAGTTAAATTTGGGGAAAAATGAGGCATTATTAGCTATACTGAAACTTAGGCCATTATTATATGAAAGGAACAGGAAAGCTCAAAGTAAAGATCTAGAATTGGAGACGTTTATTGAGAAGTTGAAACAAAATTTGAATTTTGAGTTTGAATTAAGAGATCATACTTTTTGATTGAAGCAAAGATTATGTGTACCTGATGTTGATGATCTAAGGAGAGAGTAGCAACTTATACTATGCATCCTAATACTACCAAGATGTACAATATGCTAAAACAACTCTTCTGGTGGCCAAGGATGAAAAAGCAATTAGCAGAGTACGGTGCTAAGTGTTTGACTTGTCAACATATTAAAGCTGAGTATCAGGCTCCAATTGGAAAGTTATTGTCATTACCTATTCCGAATTGGAAATAGAAGAGATTCACTAAGGATTTCATTATATGTTCACTGTGAATTCCGAGGCAACATAATGCCATATGGGTCATTGTTGATAGATTGATGAAATCGTCCCATTCCTTACCTGTGCGAGAGAATAATACACTGGATCAATTGGCCTGGAGGTATGTTAATGAGGTTGTGAGGTTGTATGGTGTTCCATTGTCTATTGTGTTTAATCCGGATCTCAAATTCATGTCTAGATTTTGGGGTAGTTTAGAGACAACATTGGGTACAAAGTTGAATTTCAATACATCATTTCATCCTCAAACAGGCGGACAGAGTGAGATAACTATTAAGACTTTTGAGGATATGCTCAGGGCTTGTGTTTTAGAGTTCCAAGAAGCATGAGATCAATAGGTAGCCCTTATTGAATTTGCTTACAACAATATTTACCATAGTAGCATTGATTTGGCTTCTTATGAGGCATTATATAGCAGAAATTATCAATTGTCATTATATTGGGATGATGAGGACCTAAGGATTATTAAAGGCCCATAATTGATCCAAGACATTGTTGATAAGGTAAAATTGATCTGCAGTCAAATTAAGGTGGCTTAAGATAGGCAAAAAAGTTATGCAGATCAACACTAAAGAGATATGAAATATCATGTAGGAGATAAGGTGTTTGTGAGAGTATCACCATGACGAAGAGTACTAAGATTTGGTAAAAAGGGAAAACTAAGCCTTAGATACATTGGTCCTTACAGATTATAGAGAAAGTTGGACCATTGGCATACCGATTAGCATTACAAACAGAGATAACTCAGATTCATAATGTGTTCCAAGTTAATATGCTCAGAAGATATTGATCAAACCCGACCCATGTGATACCTGCACCGGAGGTAGAGATTTCAAGTAATTTGAGTTATGTAGAAGAAATATTCAAAATAGTGGGATATCAAACTAAACAATTGAGAAATCGATTAATCCCATTATTTAAGGTTCTCTGGAGGAATCATTCGAGAGAAGAAGCCACATAGGAGACTGAGGTTAAGGTTCTCTGGAGGAATCATTTGAGAGAAGAAGCCACATAGGAGACTAGGGAGAATATGAGAAAACAGTATCCCCACCTATTTGATCAATCAGGTAAGAATTTCGATGACCAAATTTCTTAAGGGGGAGAATTGTAATAACCTGTTTTTACACTTAAGGATTTAATTATTAGATTGAGTCATATCATATGAGAATTCATTAAGTGCATTTCATTTGTATGTATCATATTCGCATCTATATATGAATCATGATTTAGAGACATTGTAAAAATAGTATATGCACTCAATTGACAGATCCCAGGGTATGAAAGATCTTAAATGATTATGATGTAATTATATGTTGATTATAACTTGAATTTTGTTTGATCAATCATAATTAGTGAATTGGGAATTTATTGTTACAAATGAGCGATTGACAAGGTGATATGTGCATCTAGTCTAAGAACAATGTTAAAGGACAAGACAAATTGATACATTGAAATTCAAGTTAACTAGGCTTATGAAATGGTGACATGTGGCAATGGAAAATGAGTGGCAAATGGCTTAGGTAATTGGGTGACAAATGGCTTAGGAAATTATGAGACAAATGACCTAGTGATTAAGTGACAATTGGTAAGTTTAGAAAGAGGACACATAACCTAGCTCTTTACCTGACAAGTGTCTTGCCAAGTGTCTCAATCCTTGCCACACACATATGCCAACGACACAGAGATGAAAGACCACCTTTTCTTTTGTTCTTGCTACATGCTAACTCCTCCTCATTCTCTCATCATCGACACCCATACATAACCCTTACAACCTTAAGATTTTGTTAAAATTTTAAAATTTTGCACTGTCACTCTAAAATTTTGTTGTCTTCATCTTATTGTTGAAACCCTTTTTATGTTTTCCTCTTATTCTTGGAGTATGCTTTATCCTTGCATGTTTGGGGGGCTAAATTAGCTTGATGATTGAGGAGGTTTTAAGCCGAACAAGTCAGTGATTTATTCATCTATTGTGACATATGTTAGCATAACATTCATGATGATTATTTAGGAATGATCTTGGTTGTGGTATTGATTATGAAGTTGTGTTGGAAATTCTATGGACGAATTGGTTTTTTTAATGTATGAAACCATAGGTTAAGGGCTATTCAATGGATGATTTTAGATTGGTATTGGAAGTATAATTAAGGTATAATAGAGATATAATCAATGGACTATTATGATGGTGTTAGAATCTAGAAAAAATTGAAACGGATGGTGAACTTTCGATTAACCCATCCCACGATCGTGGAAGTTATATAAGCTCCTTCCCACTATCATGGGCAATGCATTGAAGCGATAAATTTTTTGTTTTGTCTTTCCATGATCATGGACAGGTGCCCCATGATCGTAGGAAATGCTCTGAAATTAAAAACTCTATTTTTTGTGATTATTGAACTAACTAAGGATAAGCTACTTTACCTGGGTGTATTTGGACTTAATTGAGGCTTAAAATGAACCTAGATTATTGTTGGATTAACTGGTAAAGGGTTTGATAAGTTTAGGTTGTTAACTGAGGTTATAACTTAAAGAACAGATTGTTTGATATCAATGCATCTAAATCTGAAATTGTGAGTTGTTAAAGGAATGAAGGTGTTCTTATGGATGAAAATGTAATCTAAAGGATGTGATAGATGTGAATTAGGTATGAATGAATGAGAATCAGGAAATTATGTGAATATATAATGCTAGAAAAGGATTGGTGAATGAATGATTGATGAATCTAAAGTAACAAAGTTTTCTTAAGCATAAACCTAGTTGTAAATAGGTTACATACAAGCTATGATGAATGAACAAGCAAGATTTATTAATAAGATTACATACTCGGGATAGTCAATTGAGCATGCATTAAACATAACATATATACATGTGTATGATTGAGTCCTCATTTGATTAAACGAATTAGGAATGTGTAGATATATGTGTATTGCATGATATAGAAACACAAATTGATCGACGACATCCAGACATTGCTAGATCGTCAAGGCAATAGCTAATATGGAGCATACTATGAATCAACCTAGATGTTTTCTCATTATATTTGATTTTTTGTTTAAATTCTAGTTATTGAATTGTTACCTATGAGATTGTGATAATCTCGACATTGATAGTCCGAGGAGTTCAATATTCAAGAATGTATTGGAAGTGCTATCTACTTGTATGTGAATGTGGGAAATGCGTGCTCAACTGAATGTTGAATGCTAGACTTAGATCCGATGAATGTGATAAATGAATGTGTATATTAAATGAAAACGATTGATAGTATATTGTGTGAAATGATGCATTTTATGACATTAATATGCATGATTAGATAACGGAGTTGTGACTGGAGTGACTAATGTGAAAAAGAACTTAAAGCTCATAAATGTGCATAAAGAGCCACAAGCTCAATGATTAATGAGCTCAGTATCCATAACAGGTATGAGACAGTATTTGAAATAAGCTCGGTATCTGCAGTAGATACAGGATAACTAAATAGGCGCTCGGTCATAATAAAATTAAAAATGAAAGTGGAGTCTCATGTGCATTTGCATATACATATCCTTACATGTATCCTGAGAATGATTGGAAAGAATAATTGATCTGTGTTGAATAGTGTTATGAAATACTTGTGTATATGTTGATGATATGAATGATTAAGATAAGTGATTGGATTGTACTGAGATGACATTATGAAATGCTTATATTCCTAATATGCTTGTGAAATATGATACAAATATCGTGATTTGGTATCCAAAATAAAATTATGTGATAAATAGGAATTGGTTTTGAAGAATGTGATATATTTGAGAATTTGGATTACGTGTTTATGATGTTGTGTCCTAACTTGAGTGAACACATCGATGATGGTTCACTCACTGAGTTCACAAACTCATCAAAATTGCAATGTTTATTTTCAAGTACTAGGGTGACTTAGCTTTTAAGGCAATCTAGTAATAGCCTAGTATTGTCCATTTTGGAACCCAAAATGGCTCAAAGGTCTAGTCAGCTGATTCTGAAGGGTCTAATCAGATTATTTTAATCCAGTACCTAGTTTTATGATATGCACGTTGTATAAAGCTGTGAACTTTCACATGTTATGTATTGTATAAACATGAATTATGAGTGTAATGAATGTTTATGTTTATGAATTAAATGCAAAGAATTTCATATGTCTTTGGTCATGTAAATACATGGATTATAGAATGTAACGACAATGTAAACTTATGGCCATGAATAACATGGGGAAACTTAGTTCTTTGAAATGCTTATGTTCTATATGATGCCATGATAAGTTGATCTGACTGCTCTAACATGTTGCTTTCGTGTGGTATATGCTCAGATATTCTCTAGAATGTTGGTATATGCTCTGTAGTAGTGGGATGTTACACAGTTGATGCAATTTGGAGAGAAACTCTATTGTTGGATAAGGGAAACTCTATTTTTCCATCATTTTGTAGAACAACTGAGCTCCTTTTCTAGAAGACAATGGAATCTTTAAATTCCTGGTTTTTCCTATGGATATATGTCAGAGTAATGTATTTCCTTTTGCTTAAACTAGGATTATAAAGATCCTTTAATGCCTTTCAAGGCTTTAATGAATTATTTTATCTTTAAAAAATGCTAATTGACTTATAACATGGTTAATATATTCTAAAGAAATAGAAGGCTCAAAATTTATTACACCCAAGGAATAAAAAAATCAAAGAAAAGGCTTAACAAAAGTGTAATCTAGGAGTTTTTTTTCATCTTAATGCCTTTAATTTTAAAATTATGGAATATACCTATCAAAAGTATATCCTAGAATCATTAAACTACGTATGACATTCATATAATGAAAGAGAACAATATATAACATAATGATAATAAAAGCTCAAAGGCTTAAAACCTCAAAATTTAGGCCCCTATACGTAAAATTATAAGTACCTTCATCCAAATTGATAATCAATACATTCACTCAAAATATAGCAATCAAAACATCCATTTAATCATGTTTTCATCCTTTCATAATCTCATTTAATTCCATAATTCACAATAACTAAAATGCTTCAAAATAGAAATCAATAAATAAGAGATCTTTAAAAGGAAGAATCAATAAATAAAAATTAATTATACCCCTTCCTTATACTTAAAGATGAAAATTTTCCTTAATGTACACAATAAATCACAAGAAAAATAGAGGTATAGAGAAAAAAGTAACCTAGTTTATAATCTAGAAGTTTGAATTTAGGGTGTGATTGCCATCTATTACAATCCTTAAAAAATAAAATAAACATTACATAATAGAAAGGAAATAAAATGAAACACAAATAAATTATATTTATAAATAAAAATTATAGTTTAGAATATTCACAATAAATATAATAAACAATCTAGTAAAAGTTTAGCAAGGCTAATCTCTTGTTATCTATCAAGATTAAAAAACAAAAAGCACATGAAAGAATAAAAGGTAAGAAAAATACCCATATTAAGCATCCTAAGGTTGACCTGCCTTTGTTGGTGAGATGGAAGTGTTAGTGTCTTAGGGTATCCTAGGGTCTATATTCACTGTAGCTAGAGCATCTAATTATTGAGGAGTCGACGATAATGAAACAACTCTCATTGATGAAGGTATTTGTGACTCCTAAGTGTCCTATGATCCTAAAAGGCACCTCTTTCATCCATCAATCCTATGCCTTCAACTATGCCTTTGACAATGCCACACGCTCTATTAGCTCTAATCAGGCAATCTTTAGTTGGTCCTGATGTTGAGGCACAGAATGTCTCCTAGGTGTGTTTACACTATCTGAGGAGTCATCCTGACACTCGGGCTCTATTGAAGGTTCGGGCTCTATTGAAGGTTCCTACAAGGGAATTTGCCTCCATTGGTATAGCCTCCTCTCAACTATTCCTATCACTTTTAATGTCTCAAAAGTGATAGGTATCATCTTCCTCACCATTGTTATCATTGGCAGTCGCTCTAATAGTTTTATACTCTAGATCAATTTGGTCTTATATAACCCCACTTTTGGCTCCCACCCTGGTGTCATAAGCCTGATGCTTGGAGAACCTAACCAGGGCCTATCCAAGGTGGATAGGGACCTTCTCTACCATATTATAGGGATACAACATGTCTTTCTTTCCTACCTGTTGGGACCCGATCCAGAAACCGGATCCTAACCGAAAAACGAAACGCAAAAACAGAAACAAAGGAGGCGGGACGAATCACAAACGAAACGAAAGTGGTCGAAAACAAGGCCAATTCAAAGCTGAGAAATTGCATCCGAAGCGGAAAACATAATAGAAACGAACGAACGGATCGGAAA
>JANIJH010000007.1:39389694-39406562 GCA_024520975.1 Erythroxylum areolatum | reverse complement strand
GAGAACTTACCTCACAAGTGGATTTCTCTTCTTTTTCTTCTTCTTTCTTTTCCACGTTTCTCTCTCTTATCTCTTTTCTCATTCACTCATTTGCTTATCTAGAATCTTCTTATTCACGTTTTCTCCTTTATGTAAGATTTTGAGAGATCATTCAAAATATTATTTTCACTTTCTCAAGCGACTTATATTCAAAAGATTTTAAAACGATTTTGTATACATGATTGCAAAAAATAGATAATCCTATTGCTAAAGGAGAAGGTCTCAATAAGAATTTTTGCCTATCTACACCATAAGAAAGGGAACAAATAAAGAAAATTTCCTATTCCAATGCAGTTGGAAGTTTCATATATGTTATGATGTGTACAAAACCAGGTATTTGTTACCTTGTTGAAATCGCGAGTAGATATTAATTAAATCTTGGATAAGCACATTGGAAAGCAATAAAAAGAATATTGAGGTATCTAAAAGGTATTATTAGTTATGCATTGAGTTATTATGGCAATAACCTACATATATAAGAATATACAGATGTAGAATGGGAAGGATCTCTAGATGAGAGAAAATCTACCTTTGAATATATATTCTTACTTAAATATGGTTCTATGTCATAGAAAGGTAATAAATAATCACATATTACTTTATCCACAATAGAAGCTAAATTTATAGCATTTTCAGTATCAATATAAGAAGTTGCATGGCTTAGACGATTCTTGGTTAGTTTAGGGGTCATTCATAGTGAGATTGATCCAATAACAATCAACTGTGACAGTTAAGTAACAATTACTTATACAAAAGAACTCAGTTTCATTGTAAAACAAGCATATAAGTACCAAATACAATTATGTGAAAGATATAGTTACATGAGGAGAAGTGAATATGAAGTATATATCTATAAGAGATATGGTGGCAAACCTAATGATAAAACCAATTTGTTGAGATACATATATTAGGCATGTGAAGTCACTAGGATTATGTAGATATTAACGTGTAATTGATTAGCATTTCTTCATATATGTTCATTTAATGTATTGTCATGTATAAATACAAATATGATTTGACATTGTTTATTAAGTAATAAGAATTATTTGATTTTGAAATTTGTTTACTTTGTATGACAAATTTTTTCATATGAATCAAAGTATGTCAGGCTCAAACAAATAAAAGATTGGCCTTTTCACTCTAGCAATCAACTATAGTATTTGTAATAACTGGAGAAGAGGTAGTTTTAAGGTTATTATGAAGGTGATGATTAAAAGCTAAAGCAACATAAACCACAAATTCCAACTTGGATAATAAGTTAAAAGGAAATTATTTTGGAGTGATCATATAGTCACCATAACGATCTTAAGTTTCCATATGAGAGTTCGAAAAGACAATTAATAGTAGATAAGTGAACTCAAGTTATATATTATGTATAAACCAGCATCTATATGACATTGTATTTATAAAAGACATAAACTTCAAATTAATATAAGTTAATACCATAATACATAACTCTTACCATGTATATAAAAAATTACCATAAAATGGACTAATGTAAGTCAAAAGATCTTAATTGATACCGTGTGAGACCGTATAAGTTAAGTGAACCTCTTAACACACCCTTAAGACTCTTATCTAATTCTTGATATTAAATTTAAGATTTGTTACTTTAGAATGTTAGAAAAAATTATGTTTGATATAATCTTACCAAAAAATTCTATGAAAGCAAATGCAATTCAATTCAAAAGAATTGAAAATAGAAGAAAGTCATTTTTTAATTGTTAACTTGCATAAGAAAGTTTGGTATGCAAAGGTGGCTACCGACTCTGAGTAAGAAAATTGAATACATTTATGACACTATGAAATAAATGCAACCAAAAGAGATTAAATGAGAGATATAACCTAGGGTATAACATATAAAATCTACTCAAAGATTGCTCTATTGATCAAGACGTCATATACTCCTAACATGTATATGATTATGAACTCTCATTGTATAGTGGTCACACAAGTTATTGGACAAATATAAGAATATGAAAAAATCTTATTGATTAAACTTATCACGTGTGAGTAAGAGATGATAATAAAAGGACATACCTTATGAGTTTTAACAGGTGTGACATGTCCTAATCATAAACTTATGAAATACAATTAATGATATTATCTATAAATAATTGATCAATTGATAAGATGAATGATGATCTTCTAAAATACATACGAATATATAAAAGTAATTTCTATGTAAAAGAAAGGTTTTTTTTAGTTCTTAACCGAAAAAATAAAAAACTCTTCTAATTAAATAATAAATTTCAGTTATGTATATTTGATGCTATGAATCATTTTATCTATTGTAGATTTTCTTACACATATAATCAACAATCTTCAATGTGGTAAGTCTAGATGACCTATTCAAGCTTTACATGTTAAAATTACTTGTGACATGCTCATTTTTACTGGATAAAATTGATAGAACACTAGCAAAGAATACTTATTTAACTATATTATCTAAACACCCAGTACAACCACTATTCTCTAAGAAATTAACAGAGAACTCTCAGATACTAGACCAGAAAAACAAAGCTAGAAGAATATAATAATAATGGCAGGGTAGCAAGAACACACTCTCAACCCTCTCTTCAAAGGAACCTCAAGAAACATACAACACTTCCTCCACTCCAGGTTAGCTTTCGAGAGGCTAACCACTCTCTTGAATCTTTTTCTTCTCTCCACTCTCTCTTACATCTTTTCACAGAAATACCCCACTCACTCCTACACCGTGGGCCCTATTGTTGCCAAGTTAGATAGGATTGTTCCCCTTTTTCCCCATGCAGCCCTTCTCTCTGCCTTCTAGAATATAGCTTCAACCCCACGTGTCCTTCTTTCTTTTATAGAATTTTTTAATTAAGGGTCTATCATTACCCTCTTCGACAAGTTTCACCTTATCCTCAAGGTGAAAATCTGGAAAGAGCTCATCAATAGTTTCATAATCTTCCCAAGTACTATCATGATTTGAGAAATCCTTCCATTTCACCAGTACCTCTTCCCTGCCATCAATCAGTTTCCATAGTTTCCCTACCAATTCTGGCTGTAATTGTAGCTCATTGTCCTCGTTCAATGACCGTGGTAAGGGCTGCAATGTAATAGGGGTCTGCAGTGACTTCTCTAGTTAAGGGACACAGAAAGTGGAATTTATTTTAGCATTTGGGTCTAATTCCAAGTGATATGCAACTTTGCCGATTCTCTGTGTTATCTTGAAAGGACCATAGAACCTTGGACTCAACTTCTCTTTCACCCTCTTTGCCAAAGACCTCATTCGATAAGGTCTTATCTTTATATAAACCGGTTCGCCCACGTCAAACTCCACATCCTTTTGATGTTTATTTGCTATATTCTTCATGCGTTGTTGATCTTTGTTTAAATGCTCCTTCAACTCCTTGATTACTGCATTCCTCTCCTTTAATAATTCATTAACATCTCCCACAGCTGAATTGAGGTCTTCCAACTTAAATAAGGTAGGAGGGTCCCTACAATATAGGGCTTTGAAAGGAGACATCCTTACGGACATATTGAAATTGGTATTGTACCAATATTCCAACCAAGACAATCAATTCACCCATCTTCTTGGCAGACTCCCAACAAAACATCTGAGGTAGGTTTCCAATCCCTGATTTACTACTTCAGTTTGTCCATCCATCTCTGGATGATAGGCAGAACTAAATCCGAGGGTTGTTCCAAAAAACTTGAACATTTCTTGCCAAAATAAACTCATGAATTGCTTATCCCTATCTAAAATAATGGATTTAGGGAATCCATGTAGTTTCACTATCTCCCTTACAAAAACAACAGCCACTTCTTTGATAGTATACAGGTGAGAAATGGATATGAAATGTCCATATTTTGTTAACCGATTCACCACCAACATAATAGTATCAAACCTATTGGATTATGGCAATCCCATGATGAAGTCCATGCTAATATCCTCCCAAACTCTTTTAGGAATGGGTAACAGTTGTAGAAATCTTACTGGCCTCAAGGCTTCATATTTGCACTACTTGAATATATCATAGTTTGCAACATATTGCTGAACATCCTTCTTCATTCCTTCCCAATGTACAAAAGTAGATAGCCTCTTATATGTTCGTAAATACCTCGAATGCCCGCCAAGAGGTGTGCAGTGGAATTCTCTCATAAGTAGGGGAATTCTTGAGGATCCTTTGGGAAGCACCATTCGGCCCTTGTATAAAAGGTTGCCTTCCTTGACTACGAATCCATCCAGAAGGTGTTCTCTCCTTTAATCCCCTTTTGCCACATTGCATATAACTTCTTGTCCTTTTGACATCTTCTTCCCACCCTCCAAAATCTTCATACTGCCATACTATGACAGCCTTTAGCTCTAGGTTATCCTCTCTCCTAGACAATCTTCCGCCACCCTATTTTCTTTGTCAGGCTTATAATGGATTTCAAACTTGTATCCCATTAATTTTGATACCTATTGTTGTTGATCCTCACTGAGATTGTGTTGTTCCAATAAAAACTTAAGAGCTTTCTAGTCAGTTTTGATAATGAAAGAGTGTCCTAGCAGATAGTGATTCCACTTTTTGACTGCTAAAACAATGGCCATTAATTCCCTCTCATAGACTGAATTATTCTTCTTAGCTGAGGAATAAGCCTGGCTGAAACATACAATGGGGCGTCCATTTTGCATCAAGACCACCCCCACTCTCCACCCTGAAGCATCAATCTCTAACTCAAAAGGTCAGGAAAAATCTGGTAACGCTAAGACCGACACGGTGGTCGTTCCCTTCTTGAGTTCTTCGAAAGCTTGCTGGGTTTCTCTACTCCAAAGGAAGGCATCTTTCTTGAGAAGAGTCGTAAGTGGTGCAGCCATTTTCCCATAATTCCTTACAAATCTCCTATAGTACCCTATTAAGCCAAGGAATCCCCTCAATGCTCGCAGATTCTTAGGTGTTGACCATCTGTCCAGTTAGTTTTTCAAGATCCACTAGCACACCTTCAGTAGATATGATATGACCAAGATACTTTAATTGGGATTGAACAAACACGCATTCCTTGAGGTTTAACACCAATTTACTTTCTTAGAATATCCTTAAGGTCTCCTTCAAGTGCTTCCAATGTGAATCCTCATTAGGGCTGTACACTAGTATATCGTCAAAGAACATCAACACAAACTTCTTTAAATGCTCTTGAAAAATGTCATTCATAAGCGATTGGAACGTAGACGGGGCATTGGTAAGGCCAAAGGCATCACCAAGAATTCATAGTGCCCTTGGGGGGTTCTAAAAGCTGTCTTCTCCTCATCTCCAGCCTTGATTCGGATTTGATAGTACCTAATTTCAAATCCGACTTGGAAAACTGTTTAGAGCCTTCAAACTCATCGATTAGTTCATCAATAGCCAGTTTAGGAAACTTGTTAGGTAGGGTTATCTTATTCAGAGCCCGATAATCAATGCAAAACCATCAACTTCCATCCTTCTTTTTAACCAGTAATATTGGACTTGAAAAAGGTCCCTTGCTTGGTCAGATGACACTGGCTAGTAACATTTCTCTAACCAACCTCTCAATTTCTGCCTTCTATGAGTGGGGGTACCTGTATGGGCGTATGATGGTCTTGCTCCCTGTGAGGTGGTAACTATTGTTGGTGTATGTACTGGTGTAAATTATTTCTATATCTACTGGACAGCCACGGGTAAGGGCTCTTCCTCTATTTCTTTCATCTGTAATTCCCTGAATTCAATCAAATACCCTTCAAGCCCACTCTTAAAAGTTCTTATGGCAGCTTTTAGTGACACTATGGTTAATCCCCTCTCAAACAGTATTCCTCCTTGCCCCTTTTCACCTTCATTGTTAGTTGGCTCCAGTTGACTCTTATTTCTCCCAAAGATTTCAACCACTCAATACTAAGGACCATATCTGCTCCCCCCATTTCAAACACATAGAACGGTTGATTAATCTTCATTCCTTGCTAATTCACCTCCACGGTAGGATACTGGTTGTTGTCCTTTACCTTATATCCATTCCCTAGCAAAAACTCAAACATTTTCACTTCTTTGGTCTCAATCCTCATCTTATCTACTGTTTATGAAGTAATGAAATTGTGAGATGCCCCACTATCTATCAATATGAGGACTTTTTCTCCCATACAACTCCCTAATAACTTCATAGTGTAATCCCTACCACATAATTTATCGACAGTTCCAAGGTAGCTGGTTCGATTTCTTCCTCTTCATTCACTTCCTCTATTTCTGAGGTATCCTCCTTTATGATTTTGTCTCCCTTCTCGATGGGTTGCAACAAAATTACATTAAGTTGCTTATGTTTGCAGACATGGATGGGGCTATACTTCTCATCACACTTAAAACAAAGCCCTAACACTCTCTTCCTGGAAACCTCGGCCTCCATGAGTTACGGATGGAAAGTGGGGGTTGGAGTGGCGCCGCTGGTTCGTGACACAGGGATGTTCAAACTCGATCCGAAGGTACAGGTGCATTGTCCTTCATTGCCTCTGCTGCCTGGTTGGGAAAATAGCTAGTGGTTCTCCTTGGGTCATTAAGATTCGTAACCCGGCTTTAATTTCCTTTGGGTCCATATCATTTTTGATTTGCCAGCCCTTCAAATGATCAGGTGTTCCTCTTCTGCTTGTTCCATGATCTGGTTCCTCTCCTCCATTCTTTGGGCCAAGTCTATAAGCCCCTTTAAAGAGTCAACCCTCATTAACCAAAGCTTCACCCGTATTCCTGCCTTCAACCTAGTTTTGAAAGCTCCCATCAAGCACTCATTCGAAGCTTCCCTTACTGTGGCTGAAAGGGCTGCAAATCTTTCCCTATACTCTGTCACAGTTCCTTCCTCCTTCAATGCCATGAGCATTTCATATGAATCCGCTTGTTGAGAGTGTTGAAATCTCTCAAATAATTCCTTCTTGAACTCCCTCCAAGTACGTATCGAGCTCCTCAGCTCCATCCATTGGAACTAATTCATAGCTTTCCCCTTCTAAACACACTACTGCTGCCTCCATCTTTTTGGCCTCCGTCACCTAATTGATATCAAAATATCTCTCCAACTTGAACAACCACTCAATCGGATCATCTCTTTCATAAATGGGTAGTTTTCGTTTCCTAAATCTTTCACGATTGCGTGTCTCCTCAAGCCTCCTCTCGCCATCCACCTTCAGCTCCAAATTCCGACGGTTCCACCATGGTTTCCTTCCCTGGCCGTTTGCCTACTTCCATTCTAGCTCTCAAGTCTCTTAGTTTAACCAACCAGCCCTTAATTTTTGTCATGTCCCCCTTCATGGTTCCTAGCTCCTCCTCCATCTAATCTACCTTAGCTTCCATTTTGGTATTCACCGTGCCTCAATGTCATTGCTCTCTTACCAGTTGATAGAACACTAGCAAAATTTACTGAATACTTATTCAACTATATTATCCAAACACCCAGTACAGCCATTGTTTTCTAAAAAATTTAACGGAGAACTCTTAGATACTAGACCAGAATAACAAAGCTAGAAGAATATAATAATAATGGCATGGTAGCGAGAACACACTCTCAACCCTCTTCAAAGGAACCTCCAGAAATATTCAGCACTTCCTCAACTCCAGGTTAGCTTTCGAGAGGCTAACCACTCTCCTTAGTCTTTTGCTTCTCTCCTCTCTCTCTTACATCTTTTCAAAGAAATACCTCACTCACTCTTAGACTGTGGCCCTATTACTACCGAGTTAGTTAAGATTGTCTCCCTTTTTTTCCAAGAAGCCCTTCTCTCTATCTTCTAGAATATACCTTTAACCCCACGTGTCCCTTTTTTCTTTTATAGAATTTCGTAATTAAGGGTCTATCAAAAACCCAACTCCTTCAAACTTGCATGAAATTCCGTCTTTTTATTACAATACCATGAGAAGATATCCAACTTAAATCTTACAATCCAAGTACATCATTCACACTCAGTTTCTAGTATTGTACTTTCAACTCTTGTTACCTATCACAACTTGTAATACAAATAAACAACGAAAATATGGAAACTACATGCTGCAAAGAAATGAAGATTTTGTTTATAAGCTGCTTAGAAATACTTGGGATAAGACTTTTCAAGTACATGACATTACAATCTAAAGATTTTGACGTTATATTTTGATTGCATTTATTACACATGCGGTTGCTTTTCTTCATCACAGAATTACACGTAGGGGAGTATCTACTATGCCGTCGAAATCGTAAAGCTATTCTACCTTCTTCCATGATAAAACTATTTATACTGACCTTTTCTGCAGCACACCACAAAAGGGATTCACAAACATTATGCTAAGAGACATCAGCATCATTTCTAAATTGATACAACTCAAGCTTCTACGATAAATACACAATTCTCAAATTAGAAATCCAGTATAAGTCAAAGAGAGAGAGACTATCATAACATATGAGAAACATTGCAGGGCTTTTCAAGTGGCCTCATCTGTCTCCAACTTAACTTTTGATCTATACCGGCGACCTGGTGTCCATAAACTGTTTCTTCCACTAGCTGTTGGTTCTGGTTCACCTTCCTCCACGGTACAACCTTCTCCCTCATTCGTACAACCGGCCGCTATGCCATGCCGTAAACCTCTCTTAAGCATAGACTCTTTACCTGTATTAACTTCCTCGTTAAGCTTTGCCTCGAGTAACGTATCTTTCTTTATACCATTACCTGTTTTCTTTTTAGGTATGAAAATATGTGGCTTTGAAAGATCAGCAGAAGATTCATCATCCGGTAATGTTTCCTTATTTTTTGATTTCTTCAGCATGTTAAGAAAGTCCATACATGCTTGTTGATTAGATTTGTCATCCACATCATCTGTTTCATCGAAAGTATACCGTGTGTATTTTGAAGGGTTCCGCATGTAGTCTGGGACTCCAGAAGGATAATCTGGAGGCAAAGGAGAAACTGAAGCATCTATGGTCGAATCAGTTTCCATCTGCACATCTTCAACCCCACCAAGCTCTGAATCTTCACCTTTATTAAATGCAGGGTCAAACCGGACACGCTTTTGAGACTTCAAATTCTGCTGATTATTTTGCAACTTTGAATCAGAATCATCATCTTTCCTCTTCAGAATAGATTTCAGATTAACATCCTTGGACATTTTGTTTTGTTCATAATCAGGATTAGCTACAAAATCTTTCTCAGTAACTTGCAAACAGCACATCTTTTTAGCTGCTTCCGCATCTTCTTTAAGCCTAATTTTTGCAGCCAAATGATTTGCCCGCGGATCCCTGGTCACATCCTTAAATGAGCTGGGAAGTTCATTGACAGAATCTATATCTATCCCATAGTCATCTATGTCTCTCATATACAACCGTTCTCCAATATTATCCTTGCCAATAGCTACTTTATCATATTTGTCTTCCTCATCCTGTTAATAATCACCACTTTATCGATTACACAACCAGAACATGGCTCAGAATTTCAAGAAACGCAAATTAGGATGAAGTGCATATAAATTTAAAAATCAAGGCAAGAAGCACGAATTGTTCCTAGTAACAATACAACCTCAAACATGTTTTTTCATAATTACCAAAATGGAAAAGTCAATTAGTTCCAACTGTGACATATTCTACAGTAAATTCCTTGAAACCGTAGAATGCAGAATAAACGTAAAGCAGACCCTAACATAATCCCTGAAAATAAGATAGTCCACTAATCAAGTTATCTTCATAAGTTCTGAACCCATAATTCTTCAAAGAATATTTGTTTTTTTAATCATGTGAAATCTTATATAATTCTATAAAACTCAAATTGAAACCCAATAACGAAAAAGCAACCTAACGTAATTCAAAGAGAAAAACAAGCATAGCAAGAAGAGGGAAATTACCTCGTATTCAAGAGTACTGTCTAAGCCAATGGATTTTTTAATCTCCCACTCTTCGTCGTTACAGTCATCAGGCTTCGCATGTGACTGTTCATCGTCGTCGAGCTCGTCCATGTCATTCTCTATCTCCGATCGAAAATTATTGTCGGAATCAGCTTGCAAAGAATCGGATTCCGCTTCGGGCACGTCTTCATCTCGGATCCACTCGTCTCGGTCGAGTTCGACGTCCGTCAGACTCCATAGGGATCTTAGAGTAGTAGCTGAAGCGCTGGTGGTGGGGGAAAGTGACCCAAATGCTCTGTCGACCCGAACTCTGAAACTGTCTTCCATGAGCAGTAGTTGCTTTAGTTAGGGTTTTGTTGGAGACTTCGAATGTTGAAGATGATGTGCATCTTTTAAATGGACTAGGATTATATTTGGTGGATCTGGCCATTTGGGAAGAAACCACAAAGTGGGATCCAAAAAAAAAAGAGAATCCTCGGGCTTAAACTTGTTCACCCAGTAACTTTGTGATCCTGGTGTAGTTAATGGCTAACTTTTAATGAAATATAATTCTAAGTAGAACTTTTCAATTGATTTCATATAGACATAAAAAGCAACTGTTATTTTCCATCTTTTCTATTTGGATTGGATTCAAATGATATATGAGTAGCTTATACATTAAAACTACTGTTATTTTCTATCTTTTCTATTAAAAGACCATTTATTTATTAATTTTGCCACTAAGTCAGTGAAAAATGATGAACAGAGTTAAAGAAATGACGTTGGAGTTACTTGCAACATCTTATCAAAGAAAAATAGAGAAAAATTTAAAAAACCAATTATTAATCTTAATTAAAAAAGAAGTTGAGAGACAAATTATAAAATAAAAATGTGATAAATTATTTATTTACCTACCTAAACGATTGTCGAGGTATTAAAAAAATTTTAAAATTTAAAAAATTTAAAAGAAAATGTCTTTTAAGTGTGAATTAAAAATAAATTGATGCCTACATCTTAATATTAAGATTTTGAAATAAAAACTATGCCCAAATTAGTGTCATAAGACTTGAAAATAATATGAGCTGAGTTCTTAATTCTACAAAAAGAAATAGACCCAAACTAAAAAAATTTGAATGAAATTGACCTAAACTAAATAATGGGCTTGATTTTAGAAGGAATAAAATTATTTAAATGTAATGGACTTAAAATAAAATATATTTTAAATGAATTATGTATTTTTTTGGATTAAAAGGCATTTGATTTTGTATAAAAATGATTTTTTTATTTGCTAATAAGGCAAATAGACTTTTGACTTGACAAAAAAGGGCTTCACTGAACATTAACAAGTTGGGAAGGCTTGTTTGAGCTTTTAGTAGGTTGGATGGTCTTAATTTGGTTTTAACGTATTTGAATAGACTTAATTAGGCTTTGACATGCCTAAATGGATTTGGGTTTCATTAGCCTTTAACATGAATAGGCTATAGGCTTGGCATAAAAGCCTAAACTGACCTAGTTTGATCAAGTTCAGACTCAAGTTGTTTGATTTGAAGCCTGACCTTTACTCTATTATGAGTATTAAATGACGTCGTTTTATACTCCTTCAAAGTTCGCAAGAGATAGTCTTCCAATCTTCCTTCTTTAATAGTCTCCTAAAATTTTGTTCTTCACCTAGCATTCCTCCAATCCACCTCTTTATTGCAATCGCTTCCTTTCTCCGTTCTCTAAATAATTTTCCTCTCCTCACTAATTGCCTCGTTCACTACACATTTTATAGGTATTCTTTTCTTATTTCGAACTTACCCATTATTCTACGAAATCAAGCAATAGAAGCTGAGTAAAGTGGTTATAGATAGTTTTATAATATGGTAGTTGCCTAGTAAATTTTAAGAGAGACTATATTGATTTAGTATGTTGGGGTTTGAAGGAATTTTACCATAATGGTAATTTCACATAACGTAAGGGTAAAAAGATAATTTTACTATATTTTGGTCAAAGAAGAGTCAATATTCTAGACTCTTCTTCATTCATGGTCGTGCATCCCATTACTAAAGACTTAAAACATGATGTTTTAATTAAAAAGAAAGGAGAAGAGAGGAGAAGACCAAATTTTGGCTATTCACTAAACCCTACCCTTTGTTTTGATTCTCCAACCCAAATCAAGGTGTTCTAAGCTAATTTGGGGTCAAGGAACTCAAATCTATCATTAGATTTGAGAAATTCTCAAAGGATTTGAAGATACCACCAAAGAAAGGTTTAGGTAAACTTTGTCTCAACTCACTCTACATTAGGATTTTGAGGTTGGTGTTAAGATATGTTGTTCTCCATGCTTGAGTATGCATGAAACATGGTTTAGGTGAATGAAATGTGTCATGGAGATGGTTCTTTAAGTTAAAACAGAAATGCCCCCTCTTTGTTTTGGATATCTTTTGAAATTGATGATTTACATGAATTCTATGGTGTTAATTGTACATATATATTGTGAATTGATGATAAAAAATAAAGAAGATGTATATTGGACGAGGCTTGGTCGAAATGATGGGAGAAGGAATGGATATATGTAATGAGTTGTGTAATTATGATAAATGTAGCTTAAATGAAGGGAATTGGATTGAATGGAGTGGTGAAATGTGCCATTGTTTGGAAGTGTTTACTATATAACAAGATAGGAGCATGAATTACCATGATAAAGCCTTGAAAATATTACTTGAATGTTATGCACATTAAGTGTTTGATAAAATGCATAAGTGAACTTGGCTTAGGATTTAAAGATTCATAATGATATATATTGAAAGCGGCAATGTTATAATGTATAAATATGACATATTTGTTTGAGTATTAAATACATTGTATATTTTTTTATGTATAAAGGCTCGGGAGCTCTGAATGAAGGAGTTCATATCGAGGATTGTTGAAGTTAAGGGAGTGTACACCTTCTTTTGAGGTAAATTGGGAAAACCATATTTCTTAAATAAGATTAGAACATCCTAAGACAAGCATGATGACTTGTATGTGAATTTTGAACCTAGGCAACGTATAGTAGAATTGAATTTCAAATGGATGCTAATATGCTTAGGTATTTAATAAATAACGTTGTTTTGAATACTCTTTATGCTGGACCCCGTTTCTAGAGCCCAGCATTCGGAAGCAACACGGAAGAATACAAAAGACAGAAGGAACAGAAAGACAGAAGAACAAAAGGTAGAAGGAATGGAAAGACAGAAGAAACAAAAGGCAGAAGATACGAAATACAGAAGATACAAAAGGCAGAAGGAATGGAAAGACAAAAGAAACAAAAGGTAGAAGATAGAAAACACAGAAGATACAAAAGGAAAAAGGAATAGAAAGACAAAAGAAACAAAAGGCAGAATATACAAAAGGCAGAAGGAACGGAAAGACAGAAGAAACAAAAGGCAGAAGATACGAAACATAGAAGATACAAAAGGCAGAAGGAACAGAAAGACAAAAGAAACAAAAAGCAGAAGATATGAAATACAGAAGATACAAAAGACAGAAGGAACAAAATGACAGAAGAAACAAAAGACAGAAGATATGAAACACAGAAGATACAAAAGACAGAAGGAATAGAAAGATAGAAGAAACAAATGGTAGAAGATAAGAAACATAGAAGATACAAAAGGCAGAAGAAGTTCATAAATAGTAACCCAGACGAAGTTTATGAACAGTAACCTAGAAGAAACAAAACCCAGAAGGAACAAAACCCAGAAAGAACATATCAACAAAACACAGACAATAGCAAAAGCAGATGATAACAAAAGGCAGACGATAGCAAAACTCAGAAGAAGATGATGTCATTCAGAAGCAGATGATGCCATCACGAAAGAAGTAAAACTAAGAAGAAGTTGACATCATAAATGACGTCATCGTAGAAGAAGCAAAACCTAGAGGATACGAAAACTAAGAAGAAGTGGAAACTAAGAAGAAGCAAAAACATAGAAGAAGATGATACCATCAATGACATCATCATAGAAGAAGCAAAACCTAGAGGATACGAAAACTAAGAAGAAGCAGAAACTAAGAAGAAGCAAAAACACAAAAGAAGATGACATCATCAATGATGTCATCATAGAAGAAACAAAACCCAAAGGATACGAAAACTAAGAAGAAGTCGAAATTAAGAAGAAACAAAAACACAGAAGAAGATGACGTCATCAAAGACTCATCATAGAAGAAACAAAACCCAGAGGATACGAAAACTAAGAAGAAGCAAATACACTAAAGAAGATGACGTCATCAATAATGTCATCACAGAAGAAGCAAAAATAAGAAGAAACGAAAGACAGAAGATACTTCTTCCTATACAAGGACGATAACGTTTCGACTAAAAGTCCAAAATTTCTATGCTATGTATATATCATTGGAAAGCTAAAAGAATAAGCTACACTTTCTAGAAGGCAATTTTAACTAATTTTGCCTCAATTAAGCCCCGATTGGCCCCCGAAGTTGGCCCGCGATTTCTACACTTAGAAAAGACTTAGATTTGGAAATGAATAATTACAGAGAACATGCACGTACACTTGAGGAACTTTTCATTTATAACACTTTTACCAACTCAACCATATGGTCATACATAACTTTACTTACATATTAACATTACACAAAAGCTTAATACGATTACAATGTATGTAAGATGCTTAATGTTTAACATGCTTATGGAGCTGTCCAAAGGTGATTGAACTAACTTAGTTGCAAAGCTTCTAATAACTTGGAGCTTCTGATGCCTTGTAAGGATTTGCTAGCTTTCTCATTCTGCACCTGAGGAGGGAATAATGGGGGTTGAGCAACACAACTTAGTGGATAATACATTTATAGCCATTGGCAACTGACCATAAATTTCAAGCATATGCATAGATATATATACATATACATATGTATATATATGTGTATACTTGCAACCAGCCATTCAACATTTCTGAAACAAATTTTAATTCACATCAAATTACATCTCATAACACATATCACTCAACATGCTTCATACACAATGATCAAAATGCAATGCACAACAAGCGGCTCAAGTGTTACATGAAATAGAATAAGGAAACCAAAGTTTACCCCATGAACAAAATGAGTCTATTTCGGAGCTCATATGCCATAAGTGGGCAGCCGAGAGAAGGCTTTTTGTCAACATGCACGTGACAATAGAATAGTTTCACTCTTGCCCAAACAAAAGCATATAATCATGCTCAAAATCATTTTTATCAGAATGTTTTTATATCTTTAAAACCTTTTTTTCATTTTTAATACATTACATAATATCATGGCTTCTATGAAGATGCAACAATAGACATATTTCATCATGCATTTCCAGCATTTACAACTATTCAATATCAAACATATGTATATACATATATACATAGGCAAGAATTTGCCCAATCACACAAAACTATAAATATATTACCCACCGAAATAGCTCGCGAAAACCAAGTCAAGCTTGCCTTTCTCTTTGCTTTTGGTTAGGGTTTCCTTGGTTCCCTACAATAACCAAGGTTCCATTCAAAACAACTTTCCAATAAACTCAAAACTTCAAACATTATAGAAATTTCAATCAAACACATAAAGAACTCAATCTAACCTACCCAAAACCCATTTGGGTTAGAAAACCCAGCCCTAGTTTAGGAACCCCAAAAATCAATTGGGTTCACTCACTCCATCTTCTTTCCACACAAACTTTCCCATCCTCTACACTAACTCCTTTCCTTTAGCAAAGCAAGAAGGAAAGATGGTTTACCTACCTTACTACATTTGATTTGTCTTCTTTCTTTCTTTCTCTGGAACCTTTCTCCTTTCTTTTTTGCTTTCATTTTCTCTCTTTTCCCTCTTCAATTCACATCTTTTTCCTCTTTGCAAGCAACCAACATATTCTTATCCCCCATTTGTACCTTTAATAAGCCCAGAAAGTCCATCTTACCCTTAATTATAAGTTTATGTTCTTCCATGCTTAAGTGAACTCCCAGAATGCCCTTGAACCTCCTTATTGTATTAACACTTTAATTTCCCCTTACCAATTTAACAAATCCTACTAACCTTGACATAAGTATAGTTCCAAAAGTAAATCTATCAAAACTCCAAAATTAATTTAAATCATGCTTACTTTTAAAGAAAATTTTTCCAAGGGTCCAACATTGCACTTGGAGTGCAACTAATGTTTTCACTTTGTATTTTAAGAAATGATATTGCTTTTGACAAACCTACAATTAAAATGCAATGGAAAATATCTTATTTTTTAAAATTACACTTTTGAGCAACTTTGCACTTGGAGTACAAAAGATGACTTTTATTTCATGAAATAATGTTTTTTAACTTTCATATGCATAATCAAGTCATATATTATACATGTATGTCTTCTCTTTTGGTTTAGAGCCATAGTAAGTTTTCATTTTATCGGTTGGACTGACAAACAAAGGCATGGTACCTTACTTGATTTTTGTACTTAATTTTTGTATATGATTTTTGTGATTAATGAGGAAACGATTGGCCAATCATGTGCTAGGCACATCAAATTAAGCGACCTTTGTACCCTTGACATTGGTACATAAAAGTCGAGTCCTCGTATTGACACTTTTCTATGAGACTTGTGGGTGATTCCACACTTAGGGTTTGGACATCGACAAGGTCATCACCTAGGGTCATGACGCTCTTGTCAACAGTAGTCCGGACTTACCACGAATGAAAGTTGAGTCGACATTGAGAATCAGTGGGTGTGCACATTAGTTTGGCTAACTAGTGATGACATACATGAGTGTTTTAGCTTATCCTGATATTTGTCTTTTGACGAGATTTGATTCATACATATGATATTTTTATGCTTTTGTGTATTGGAACTAGAACCTATGTTCTCTAGATGATTGATTAATAGGCTAGGCCTATATGGTTCCTAACTAGCACCCGTTGAGCCATAAGCTAGGCCTATGTGTTTCTATGTGATGTATGTTCACTTCATATGTTACCTACACTGTAGCGCCCCCTTACCATAGGGTATCCACCGGAACGCCCGTAGGTCATTCCGACAAATATCCCACGACAAGAGAC
>JANIJH010000007.1:39368182-39379937 GCA_024520975.1 Erythroxylum areolatum | reverse complement strand
TAATACATTTTCAAAGGGTCCCACGGACTATTCCAAAATATTAAACCCAATAGCCCAAGCCCATTTAACAGAAAATTGCGGTACTGAAAATGAACCGGTTCACCCCTTGACGATTTTTCCGGTCCGGAAATTTTCTCCGGAAAAGTCCAGAAAAATTCCTATAATTTCTGCAAAATATAAAACCTATAATGATCCATTCCGAATAAATTTTGAGGCCCATACACCACATTTCCAAAATAAAATCCCATGTAGGCACAAATATCGGGAAATATCATGAATGTATGTACAGTTATTTTTGTGCATAAATTCACTGTTCACAAATACCAGTATGCATGAACAATCCTAATTAGTCCCAGTCACTTTCATCCTTGACTAAATTACTATTTTACCCTTCCCGTCGAGGGTGGGATGTTACAATTATATTGGTATTAGAGCATGGTTTTTAAATTTTCAAAAGTGTTATTTTCATTTTCAAAAAGTTCATAAGCCTTAGGAGTTGAGTATGGATGTTAAAAGACTTTGGTCAAGAAGTTAAGTCTCGGATCGTTTAGTTGACGTCCTTAACAATCGGATGATTTCGACCTCGATCAGAGTACTTATTAACATTCCTTAGGATGTTTAGGATATCTGATAAGCTAAGCTAAGCCTAATTTATTTTATTAAACAATGTCTTTTTCTTTAATTTATAGTGATAGCATGGTTAGACGAGGAAGGGGAAGTCGTCGCAAGGTTGATCCTTTATGACCCTAGCTAGAGGATATTAGTCATCCCCTAGAGTCGTTAGATACCCCTCTCATTGTAGTCACTCCTCTTAGAGAGCAAGTGACTTGTGATGGAGTATATATAGCTTATGAGATAAATATCAGCGATGTTATGTTAGAGGTAGATTTTATTCCCCTCGATCTCTGGGATTTTGAGGTGATATTAAGAATTGATTGATTAGAGAGATATCGCGCCAAGGTTGATTGTTTCAAGAAAGAAGTGGAGTTTGACCCTCATGGTGGAGTCTTGATTAAAGTTAATGGTGACTGACTGATATTCCTGAGTTGTTTGATATCGATGATCAAGGCTAAGAGGTTGATTGGGTTGCCAAGCATAACTTACATATGTGATTGACACTTCGACACAGAAGGTCGAATCGGGAGATCTCCCTTTTGTATGCAAATTTTTCGATGTCTTTCCGAAGGAGTTACCTGGATTGCCACCTAATCGGGAGTTTAATTTCACTATTGACTTGGTCCCAGGGATAACAACAATATCTATACCATCGTATTGCATGGCACCAGCAAAATTGATAGAATTGAAGATTTAACTACAAGAGTTATTGGACAAGGGCTTTATTAGACTAAGTCATTTACCGTAAGGAGCGCCAGTATTGTTTGCCAAAAAAAGGATGGGACCCTTCGCTTAAGTATTGATTATTGGCAGTTAAACAGGGTTACCATCCAAAATAAATATCCACTTCCCTCGATGACTTATTTGATCAGTTAAGAGGAGCTACAGTATTCTCAAAGATAGATATGAGGTTGGGTACCATAAATTGAAGATTGATGAGAATGATGTACACAGGACTGCTTTTTGGGTGAGGTATGGACACTATGAATTCTTGGTGATGCCATTTAGAATGACAAATGCACCTGTAGTATTTATGGATTTCATGAACATAGTGTTTCATCCTTATGTAGATCAGTTTATCATCATCTTCATTGATGATCTTCTGATTTATTCTAAGGATGAAGATGAGCATACTAGACATCTCCAAATATTGCTGCAAATACTTCACGAAAGACAGTATATACAAGCTCTCAAATTGTGAATTTTGTCTAAGGGAGATAGGATTCCTTGGGCATATGGTATCAAGGAGAGGTATTTTTGTAGATTCAAAGAAAGTGGAAGCTATACTTGAGTGAGAACAATCTAAGAATGTGACAAAAGCCTGCAGTTTTCTATGGTTAGTTGGTTATTATTAGATATTTATTGAGGGTTTCTTAGTACTTACAGCCCCTTTGTCGAGACTTACCCAGAAGGGGGTAAAATTTTAGTGGGATGATAAATGTGAGACGAGTTTCCAGGAGTTGAAGAGGCGATTGACTTCTACGCTAGTGCTTGCCCTACCTACCCAGGGGGCCGGATATGAGGTATATAGTGATGTCAATCGCCAGGGACTTGGTTGTGTACTTATGCAAGCCCGACAAGTGATCGCATATGCTTTTAGAAAGCTGAAGAAACACGAGTTAAATTATCCTATACATGATTTAGAGCTCGCAGTGGTAGTGTTTGCACTCAAGATTTGGAGACATTATCTTTATAGGGAGACTTGTCGTATATACACTGACCATAAGAGTCTGAAGTACCTAATGACACAGAAGGAGCCAAACCTCAAACAAAGGAGATGGTTGGAATTGATTAAGGATTATGACTTAATAATCGACTGTCACTCAGGAAAAGCAAATGTGATAGCCGATGCATTAAGTCGTAAGTCCTGTTCAACAGTAACTACTACGCAAGATCCTTACATGACACATTTGATGAGTGCTCAGAGTCTTGAGGTTGGACTCTTAGTGACAAAGGATGATGGAACATTGCTAGCATAGTTTGAAGTTAGGGCAACATTATTTGATGAGATTAGGAGATCGCAGGTCGATGATCCCGAGTTAAGAGTCATTCGGGAGAAATTGCCATCCGAAGGCAGTAAAAGGTTTAGGTTGAGAGAAGACAGGTTGTTAGTCTTCAGAGAAAGTTTATGTACCGATTGATTAGGGTCTTAGGTGAGTTATCTTGGGGGAAGCTCATAGTTCGACTTATGCTGTGCATCCTGGTAGTAACATAATGTATCCAACTCTTAAAGAGAGTTATTGGTGGCCAGGGATGAAGAGAGAGATAGCAGAATTTGTGGTCAGATGCCTTCCCTGTCAACATATTAAGGCAAAGCATCAGAAACCAACAGGTGTGTTACAATCTTTGCCTATGAAGTAAATGACTTGTTAATATAGAAATCCGATATGATATGTAAACTAGACAAGAAGGTGGGTTGAATTGTTTAATCTTTTGAGACTTCTTAAATTTCTTTACGAAAATTCAAATGATTACTAAAACACTTTGTTAAAGTTGTTAAGCAATGCAATTGCAAGTAATATTATCTACTCATCTAATAGTAAGAAAATTAAGAGTAAGGATTAGAGAATAGACATTGTGATTTTATACTGGTTCACCCTAAATCTTGGGCTACCTCCAGTCCTCTGAGTTAGTCTGAGATTTTACTATACTCTTCAACTTTACAAGTATTCTTTTTACACTTACAGAGCCTCTTTAGATCTCTCTCACAAAGTATTCTTTATCAGCTGTATTAGCCTCTCTAGGTTCTAGCCTTCCTTTCTCTCTCTAAGAAAAGTATTTTTGAGCTTTAGGTTACAAATGTATTCGCTCACTTTTTTTGTACTTTAAATACAGAATATTTGCTAATGTAAAAGAATTCATTGTCTCAGTCTTCGACTAGAACTAGTATTTATATCCTAAGTCTTCAACTGTCTTCTTGAAAACTGCTTCTTAAATCTTCTAAAAAAGGTTATTAGTTGAGTCTTGTAACTAACTCAAACTAACTAACTATCTGATGTTGTAGAATATCTTCCTTTTGTATAATCTAAAATAATGCTTCTTCTATTATTACATTTTGACTGTTATTTCACTTCGTCTATTGTATCGCTTCATCTGCTGTCGCGCTTCGTCTGGTGTTGCGCTTCGTCTGTTGTTGCGCTTCGTCTGGTGTAGCGCTTCGTCTGGCATTGACTGCACATCTTCTAAGTTGACTAAGTGTTGCTTACATTTTTCTGCATACTTAACAAACTTATCAAAACAGTTCATATATTTTTAAGATTATTATTGTTTGATTGTCATCAAAATTAATAGAACTGAAGTCCTCTTGACTTAACAATCTCCCCCTTTTTGATGATAACAAATAATTATAATTTTAAAAGATAAGATGATATTTATAGACGAATAGACAAATAGTATTCTGACGAATAATAAAGCAGAAAACATAAGAAAAGAATCGCATACAAGATATATATAATGCTTTCTATCTTCTCTTCTCATTCTCCTCTTTTTCTCCTTCTCCCCCTATTTGTCATTAATAAAAAAGATTACTCATTGTAGATGCTTTAGAACTTTAGAAAACATTTGTTACATGTCAGTGTGGATCGTCTTGAGGTTTTGTTCAATAGTAACCCGTAGTAGTGTTACTTCCTTATGAAGATCACCCACTGAGTCAGCTAGTTCATCAACCTTAGTATGAACTTCCTCAATTTCTTTTGCTAATGCTTCTTGAACTTCCTTCTCATTGTGACTTGCTTCTGTCCAATTTATGAAATGCTTCAAGAACTCTGGATTATCAATAGGATCTTGTTCTATTTCATTAAGTGGACGAAGGTTTTCAACAGTAGATGGTTCTGAAGGTAAAACATCTAACTCAATAATTTTGACAAAGGGTAGACTGAAGGGTTGTTTTCCTTCTGGGAGATCAAGATCATTAGGTCTAGATAGTTTCAGAATTGGTTGTCCAAAAAGGTGTAACACATCCTTGACTGAAGGCATGAAACCTAAAGGTCTGAAATGCATGACCAAATGCACAAAGGTTTCTAAGTTAAAATTGATACCTTCAACCATGATACTTCTGTACTGTCCTTCTTTTACTTTTCCAACTACCTTGAAGTTTTCATCTGTGGTTGAAACTCCAAATTTACTTCCTGATGTTTTTGAAATGTGGTATGAAACATAGATATCTCCAGGTTAAGCTGCATTACATGCATCATCTATGTTATTTACAGCTACTTGAATCTGCTCTTCTGTAAGATCATCTTTATTTCCCTCACAAAGCATCTTCTTTTTCCCTTTTTCTTCATTTCTCATAAGGGTTGAGCATCTTGGTTGTATGTCTAGCACAATTTTTATCGATGTTCTGCTCATAATCGGATAGATTGTATACCAATCCTTTGAAATCTTTAATGGATATGGTTCTGATTTCTCATCTCGCAGAATACCATATAATCTACGTTCTTCATGACTTAAAAGATGTATTGTTTGAGCATTAATCAGTATTGGTTTGACTAGTACCTTGGCTGACATTTTTGAAAGTTCTTTGATAATAATTGAGCTTTTGCTTCGAACAGGTACTAGTTCTTCTATAATCTTCATTCTCATATCCATTTTGCTGATTGGTTGAGAAGGATTATAAAGTTCCCGTTGGTGTTCAACTGTTTTCGCCTTCTGTTGAACATCAGATGAAGAAACCTTTTTATGACTAGGCTTCACCTTCTTCTGTTCTTTTATCGATTTAAATAAAATTTATTGTTGAGGCTTCTTCCTCTCAAATACCATCTTCCTTTTAATTTCTATCTCTCCAGATGATTTTATTGGCTTTGTAAAATAGAGACAATTGATCTGGTAGGCTGTTGTCTTTTCTTTTGCTTTTCAGAATCTCCATCAAGAATCAGAGATTTCCTCTTCTTCTATTCTTGTTGTCATAAGGTCAATAGTCTTGGTGACCTTCTTGACTGTTTGGATTTTTCTAATTGAAGTGGCTCCGCCTTTCTCTTCAATGACACTTGTTGCAATGATTGTTGAACCCAACTTTCCTCTTTCAATAGAATCGTCTTAAATTGTATTGGTGCATCAGACGATTTCTCAATCTTTTCTTCTATAGGTGTTCTTCCTATTGACCGAGTTTTTGTTTTTCTTGAAGACGTACCACGTTCACTTTTTCCCCGTCTTACTATTAGCTTCCCCTCAGATCTTGCTTTCGGTGTAGAACCTTTATCCACCTCATCATCAAACTTTATCCCCATTCTGTGAATAGTTATGACATTAATAATACTCTTCGCATCCATCTTTACCCTGTTACCTCTATCAAGAAAGATTCCTGATTCTCTAAAAATCCTTACCAACAATATTCCATACAGTAAAGAGCTAGAGTATTCTTTTGACTTCATCATGTACTTCAAAATCAAGTACGAAAGATTAATAGGTTGATGATTCAGTAGGTGATATAGACAATGTTCATCGTTCATTGTCACAGCATCCTTCGAGCCTAATCTTTGTAGAACATAGTGAAGAAGCAGTGAATGTAGAACCCTAGCCTTCGAAACAAGGGTTACCGCCTTCTTAAATTCTAGATCACTACTTCTATATAATTATCGATTGATGTGAATTCTATTTATATGACCTTGAGTAATCTATTTTGTATTGTTAAATAGCTTTACTCCAATACTAGGACACTCACTGACCCTTTCGATAGTATCTTGCGTCACAATAACCGACAATCCATCTACCATTGATACTAAGGTGTCGTCCACCACCTTTGCATTTTTCCAAAACTTATATATCTCATTCAAATAAACCTTTTCATGAACCTTAAATAAGTTTTTCCAGCCAACTGCTTCAATCTCTGGTTCAATGTCCATCTAATTTTCCTTTAATGATTTGAAATCAATGTGTCACCCATAGATAAGTGATTGCTCCATTTGTAAACTGTAACAAATAAAAACTAAACACACAAAAACATTTCACTCAATGTAGCGATGTTAGTCTCTAAAAGTAAGAATATGAGATGAAAAGAACTTAAAGCTTAAAATAGAGTATCAAATCATCTTGGTTGAGAGAGCTAAACAAGTCGGTTTCAAAGTATTTCAAGAAAATTCTAGAGTAAAAGGTATTTTAGCATCTTGAGAAGATTTCCTTCTTATACCTACTCTTGAAAAGTTATTGTTCATAACTTACCGTTACTATTTACTTGAAAACTTACGACTTTTTATCTTTTCTGGTATGAATCGTCTAAGTCATGACGTGTCAGACGGATGGTCATTCAGCATTACCATATTCAAGTTTCGTCTGATTTCTTTGAATCTATCTTCACACAAGGTTTAGTGAAGATATCCGCTTATTGTTGATTCGTCTTAACAAATTGTAGATTGATGATTCCTCTCTTTACATAGTCTCATATAAAATGATGTCTAACTTCAATATGCTTTGCCCTTAAGTGTTGTATTGGATTCTTTGATAAATTGATAGCACTTGTGTTATCACAGAAGATTAGAATTTTATGTTCTTGTATGGAGTAATCTTCCAACTGATACTTAATCCATAACGTCTGTGAACAACAACTTACAGCTGACATGTATTCAGCTTCTGCAGTAGATAGAGCAATTGAACTTTGCCTTTTGCTTGACCAAGAAATTAGATTATGACCAAGAAAGTGACAACCTCCACTTGTACTCTTTCTATCAATTCTATCTCCAACATAATCAGCATCACAGTAGCCAATTAACCTAAAATCTTTACCTTTCTCATACATTAAACAAAGATTAGTAGAACCTGCCAAGTATCTCAATATTCTTTTAACAATAATATAATGAGATTCTCTAAGATCTATTTGAAATCTTGCACACAAACAAACACTAAATAATATATCAGGTCTACTTGCAGTTAGGTAAAGTAAAGAACTAATAATTCCTTTAAAACGGGTTTAATCAACCTTCTTACTTGCTTCATCCTTAGATAACAGGATTGAAGGATGCATAGGAGTTGATATAGGTTTAACCTTCTCCATTTTATATTTGACTAACAGTTCTTTGATATATTTCTATTGATGAAGAAAATCTTTTCTTTGGTTTGCTTAATTTGTAAACCAAGAAAGAATTTCAATCCATCCATCATACTCATTTCAAATTCACTTTTCATAAGATTTTCAAAACTGGAACATAGCTTCTTAGAAGTTGCACCAAAAATAATATCATCTACATATATCTGTACTATAATGAAATCATTTTTGATACATTTTCTAAACAGAGTCTTATCTACTTGTCCTCTAATAAAGTCTTAGACAATCGTACCAAGTACAAGGCACTTGTTTTAATCCATACAAAGCTTTATGAAGTCTATAGACATAATCTGGTTTATCAGTATCTTCAAAACCAAGAGCTTGCTTTACATAAACCTCTTCATCTATAAAACCATTAAAAAGGCACTTTTCACATCCATTTGAAACAGTTTTATATCGTGAAAAACAACATATGCAAGCAAAATCCTAATAGCTTCTAATCTGGCTACAGGAGCATAGGTTTCATTATAGTCTATTCCATCTTGTTGATTATAACCTTGAGCTACTAATCTAGCTTTGTTATGATTTACTCTACCTGATTCAACTAGTTTATTCTTGAATACCCATTTGGTTCCTATAACAAACTTATTGGGTGGCCTAGGAATTAAATACCAAACTTTGTTCCTAATAAATTGATTTAACTCCTCTTGCATGGCTAAAATCCAAGCTTCATCTTGAAGAGCTTCATCAATTTTCTTAGGCTCTAATTCAGAAACAAAAGCTACATTTGCCTCTCTTCTAAATTTAGAACTAGTTCTCACACCTTTTAAAGTTTCTCCTATAATTAGGTTTTTTGAGTGAGAGGATTTATACTTCCAGTCTTTCCTAAGACTAAAGTTTTCAAGAATATCCTCCACCTTATTAGGTGGATCAACTAGTGGTGACATGTCTAGTTTATCAACTAGAGGAGTAGATAGAGTTTCATCATCAAAATCGTCTCTTCTATCTGGATGAGAATCATCATCAAACTTAACATGAATAGATTCTTCAACAGATTTAGAAACAAGATTATAAACTCTATAAGCTTTAGAAGACATTGAATATCCTAGAAAAATTCCTGAATTGATCTTAGAATCAAATTTATCCAAATTTTCTTTTGTATTCAATATAGTGCATTTGCAACCGAAAGGATGGAAGTAAGAAATATTTGACTTTCTTGCTTTCTATAACTCATATAGAGTTTTATTTAAAATAGGTCACAAAAATATTCTATTTTGAATATAACAAAGCTTTGTTCACAGCTTCTGCCCAGAAATACTTAGGAAGATTCATTTCACATAGCATAATCCTTGCCATTTCTTGAATCGTCCTGTTCTTTCTTTCTATAACTCCATTTTGTTGTGGAGTTCTAGGAGTAGAGAAATTATGGAAAATTCCATTCTCTTCACAAAATATTCTGAATTTTTAATTTTCAAATTCTCCACCATGATCACTCCTAATTCCAGTAATAAAAATTCCTTTTTCGTTTTGTAACTTTTTGGAAAGAACTTTAAAGCACTTAAGAGATTCATCTTTATGTGATAAAAACAATATCCAACAAAATCTAGTGAAGTCATCAACAATTACGAGACCATACTTCTGTCTGACAAGACTTAATGTTCTAGTTGGACTAAACAAATCTATATGTAACAACTCTAGATGTCTAGAAGAAGTTACTACATTTTTAGAAGAAAAATATGTTTTAACTTGTTTCCCTTTCTGACAACTTTCACAAAAGAAATCTTTGTTAAAACTTATTTTTAGTAATCCTCTTATCAAATCATGTCTAACCAACTTGGAAATATGTTTAAAACTAACATGACCTAGCTTTTTATGCCAAACTAGTTTTTCCTCATCTGTTGATATAAAACATGAAATATTTTGACTTTTCAAATCATCTAATTTAATCTTATAGAGATTGTTTTGTCTTTGGGAATAAAAGAATACAGAACCGTCCTTGTTTTTTACTACACAAGAATTTTGATTAAAGGATACTTCAAAGCCAGAATCACATAATTGACTTACACTAATTAGATTATGTTTTAATCCTTTAACTAGAAGAACATTATCAATAGAAAAAATGAATCTTTACCAATTTTGCCGATTCCAACTATGTTGCCCTGCTAGTTGTCTCCAAAAGTTACTGATCCTCCTTGTTTATTTTGGACGTCTAGGAATATAGACCTTCTTCCCTTCATGTGTCACGAGCATCCATTGTCCAAATACCATTGGTTATAGTTGCTTTTTTCAAGAAGGGAGATCTGCAGTATATATTATATCTTTCTTAGGTGCCCATATTTTCTTGGGTCCTTTGGGGTTAGATTTATAATAATTCCTCGAATAATAAGAATATTGCTTCTTTTTCTTTCTGCTAGGAACAAAGCTCTTATTATGATGAATATTACTATTAGTAAACCCTAAACCACTCTTATCCTTTTGATGTCTATATTTTCCAATCATATCATTCATCCTTCTAGTACTTTCAGTAAATGTTGATAAATCTGCTGAAAGACTATTAATCCTTTGTTTCAATTGATTAATTTCCTCAGATATATCTATAGTTATTTTTTTCATATCATCTACTTGTTTCCTAAGGCAGACATTTTCTTTCTCTAACACTTTCGTGTTCTTTAAGCTTTCAACAAATTTCTTTTTCAAAACCCTATATTGCTTTAATATAGTATGCGAATCTTCTAACAATTCTAAATATGCCTCTTGAAAATCATTAAAGTTAGAAGTTACCTCATTGTCACATTCATTTTCAGCTCCTAAACATATATTTGCTTATTCTAGCGCTTCTGAATGAAAATCAGATTCGGATGAGTCCAAATCTTCTTACGTTGCTATTATGTTCTTTTTGTTTTCTTTACTTTTCTTCTGTTATCTTTTAAGCAATGGACATTCAGACTTGTAATGTCCTGGTTTGTTGCACTCGTAGTAGATGATAGATGTTTTCTCATTCTTAGCTTCATCTTTACTATTCTTCTTAAAAGAAAAGTCTTTATTTACTTTCGCTTTCTTTTTCCACATCCTCTGAATCTTTCTTGAAATGAAGGATAATTCATCATCATCTTCACTTGAATCTTGATCAGATTCACTGGCATCATCATTCTTGATTTCTTCAATCATTAATGCTTTTGAAGATGTGCTTCTATTTTTCTGATTCTTTTGATTCTTTTGACCAGCCTTTAACGTGATAGACTTATCTCTTCTAGGTTTATCTTCTGCATTAAGCTCTACTTTATGTATCTTCAGTGAACTAAGCAATTCATCTAGCTTCAGCTTGCTTCAGTCCTTGGCCTCTTGTATTGCTATAACCTTAGGTCTCCATCTTTTAGGTAGACTTATGATAATCTTTCTGATATGATCTTGATTATCGTAGATTCTCCCAAGAACTTTAAGTTAGTTAACGATTTTTTGAAATCGTCCAAACATCTGATCAATAGTCTTCTCATCTTTCATCTTGAACAGCTGATTGAGCCCAAGTTTATCTTATAAATTGGCTACACTTTCATGGCTGTTAATATTCTTTTTGACTCTTAATTTGTGATTTTGTTCTTAAATTAGTCCCTTACGGTGAGGTTATATTTTATGCAATTTGTTAGTAAAATTGTTGCACATTGACATTAATTGCATTATATTTTTTCTAAGAGCAATTGATACTGCAAATTGTTATTTTGTATTGTAGGAGAAAAGGGAATCAAAAGGATTAAAAAGCCAACAGGACGTGAGCTCCTCCATGCACATCGTGACGCATCCAGAAGAAGGCACGTCATGGCAAAAACTAATTATCTTGCCGCGGTGCATCAATAGGCAACAACGCACCGCAGCGTCGATTAATTGTTCCAGCGCGGCGAGCGATCTAAGAAGTACATGTCGCGGTGCAGCTCCTTCCTCGTCATGGTGAACGGTCAGGTATCCGGACTTAATTTAGAAAATCCTCTCACTATTCTAACCCTACCTGCGACCCATCCTATAAAAACCTTGCCAAATTAGGTTAAAAGGGGGATCAACATTCGACAGAAGAGAGGATACATACGAGTTAAGAGAGAACAAAGAAGAAAGAAGAGAGACTCACGACCTTACCACCCAGGGTTCCCTTCGGGGTTCCCTGGGGACAATTGT
>JANIJH010000007.1:39293609-39306267 GCA_024520975.1 Erythroxylum areolatum | reverse complement strand
CTTTAAACCCATAGATCTAAGCATAGGAGTGGAGGCTTACCTCTTTATGTCACTCAAATGGCTTGAATCACCTTCTTCTTCTTGTTACAAAGCTTGAAAAAGCTTGGAGAGAGCTTCCATGGTGGCTGTCGTGAAAGAGGGAGGAGGAAGAAGACAAGTTTTGTCTTATTCTCCAACTTAGGTCCTTTTATATGCCTCTCAAGTCCACTTAATTACAAAAACGCCATTCTTGATCTGTTTTTTTAATAAAAAAAATGTCTGTCTGAACCAATTCCTGTGACTACCGAAAAATATCATACATCATTAATTTGATGTCACTAAAAATTATTATTCATTGCTCTGGTTTTAATGACATAAGTCTAAATATCAATTTTATTTTGGTGTACCAGTTAAACTAGATACCGGGTATTACACAACATCACCATATTCTCACTCAAACAAATCATGGTGTCTTACTTTAATCGCACCAACTCATAGGTTCACTACCAATTCTTCTTTAACCTCATCATACATTAATTCGTTAAATGAGAGATCTATTTCTTTTGCATCACTGTTGGTAGAATGCACTATCAAAATATTAATGCTTATGCAACAGCTACCAATAAAAGTTTATTCCCATTTACTCCCATTCCACAATGTAATACTGATCCAATTAAAATTGCTAAACCACAAACCCGACAACACCTGCTATCTATTTATTTTCCAAGAAAACTTATAGATCTCACAACTCTAACGAGTCTTTTTTACCTTATTAAAAACTTTATAGGAGCCTTTATAATGAGGTCATTTATAGGTCAATTATGGGAGCCCCAATCGGTGGTTTGGTCTCTAGTATACCATCTCGTCTGAAGCATCCTCACTTTTCTATATCACATCAATTTTAGATTAAGAATTAAATTCTGTAGAGTGTACAAATTATTTTTATTATATATGATGAAATCTTTTTCTTGATACGATGACATGCATATCTAATGAAATCTTTTTTCTGCTAGAAGAATATGTATTTGTATTTGTCTATTCTTAGATTAGCAAAACAACAATTATTATGTTTAGCATAATGGAAAATTTTATATTTTATAAGTATCAATAGCAACAATTACTTATGATGTGTATTAATCTGCCAGGAATGCTTCCTTCTTTTCTATGCTATGCCACAAAATAAGTAAAAAAATTTAGCAAAACATAAAAATTGTTTTCGTCTGTGTATTCATACAATCAACTTTGTTGTAATTTGTCATTTAATAAAAATCATCTTAATTAGTAGGATTTAGAAATTATTCATTGATTATGAATTGCAATTAAGCAAATTCATAAACCAACTTACAAATTGAAGAACAATAACTTATAATAAATCAAATGTAAGTTTTCCTTGTTTTTATTTTTTAGTAAAATTGTGATAATTAGGGATTGTTTTGATTTTTTGGTAACATTATGATAATCAAATATTTCATTTCTAATGTTTGGATCCAGTTTTGAATTTATGACGAATTAATCAATTAAATCTTTATTTCCATGTCAAAGTTAGTTGCATTATATATTTTTAAGAAGGCCGTTGGATTTCACCTCTTGAAGTTTTATGGCGTATATATGAATTTCTCTTGGCAGAGATTAATCCATTAGTTTTTATACTCCAACTTCACGCAGATCTGATCTATCTGTTGAGAAAAATTAACTTTTTAAAAACAATGCCCACTGAATTTTTCAAGATGAATTTGACAAATAAAAAGGCAGAAGAGATGAAATGTTTGTATAAAGATTTTCTAGAACATTTTGTTTGGAATCCAAAAACAAAAACATGGTTAGAAAGAAGTCGAAAAAAATAATAGGAAGATTGGTTACTGTTGACCGTAGAGAAGTAGAAAGGTATTACTTAAGATTATTACTCACACATGTTAAAAGACCATCATCATTTGATGACTTATTAACTGTTGATGGTAAGAAAAGAAGCTGTTTCAAGGAGGTTGCACTATAGTTGGGATTGCTAGTGTCTGACTTTTATATACAACAAACTCTTGAGGAAGCTGTTATGTTTTAAATGCTGACATCACTTAGACTTTTATTTTCTACACTTTTGTTCTATTGTTCACTAACAAACCCTAAGTAGCTTTGGGAAACATTTAAAGATGACCTTTATTTTGACTACCAATATGCCTCTTCCTATAGTGCCTATACATTTGATGAGATTACAAAAATGGCCCTTCAAGATATTAATAAATCTTTGGAGCAAATGGGGAAAAGCTTAGCTAATTACCATTTTAGTGATCATCAATTTCATGTTGATTATCATCAAAATCAAAGTAAAGAAATACAAAGTGAGAAGAATATACAGGTTAATCCAGAAGACCTATTATTACATTCAAGGTTGAATGACGAGAAGAACTACATATTTGATTTGATTTTGGATTCAGTTTTAGCTTCGAGCGGTGGAAGTTTCTTTTTATTAATGGTCTTGGTCGAACTGGGAAGACTTTCTTATATCGAGCTCTCCTTGCAAGTTTATGGTCACAAAGGCATATTGCAATTGCTATTGCTACATCAAATGTTGCGATATTAGTCCTTCCTGGTGGTAGGACAGTTCACTCAAGATTTAAAATTTTGCTTGATTTTCAAAGAAAAAAATTTGTCAATTAAATAAGCAAAGCAGTATTGGAAAATTGATATTTGAATGTAGCCTTATCTTATGGGACGAGGCTTCCGTGACAAAACAAGAAGCATTTCATGATTTGCTTCAAGATATCATGGACTCTAATGAACCTTTTGGAGGAAAAATTGTTGTATTTGGTGGTGATTTTCATCAAATGATGCTCGTTATTAACTAAGCTACAGAACAACTAATTGATTCGAGTCTTCTAAATTCACATCTTTGGCGACAGATGCGTAAATTTTGTTTGATGATAAATATGAGAGCTATATCAAATCCAACTTTTTATGAATTTTTATTTCATGTAGGAGAAGGCACCGAACCAGTTGATGAGCAAGATCAAATATCCTTGCCAAAACAGCTAGTTATTCCTTATCATAGCAAGGATGAGTCTCTTAATAGGTTGACAAATTTTTCATTATATATTTTACTATCCTTTTTTTAAATAATTACAATTACATTTTTCTGATGCACCATTGCCTTCACTAGGTTACTTGAAAACGTCTTTCCCGATCTAAGCTTGTATTCATCTAATCCATACTAGAAGATAAATAGATGTAATAGCTGTGTTTATGAAATTAATGACATGATGATTTTGACCGAAGACATCAAGCAGATTATGAAAATTTTCTCAATTCTTTAAATCCAAAAGGCCTACCTCCACACAAACTCTCACTCAAAGAAGGCTCCCTAAGTATGCTAATGAGATATTTGAATCCAACTAAGGGACATTGCAATGGGACAAGGTTGATATGTAGAAAATTAAAAGACCATACAATTTATGCAGAAATTATCTTTGGACCTCACAAAGAAAATTTAGTTTTTATACCTAAAACTCCCTGACAATCTTCAGAGAATGAAAAAATTGGAATACCTTCTGTTAGAATGCAATTCCCTATTTGTTTGTGTTCTTGCAATGACCATAACAAATCCCAAGGTCAAACACTTGATTATGTAGGAATTTATCTCCGTCAGCTTGTATTCTCACATGGACAGTTATATGTAGCTTTATCAAGAGCTTGAAGTCCTGAATCAGCTAAATTTCTAATTATTCTAGGAAATTTTGAATCTTCAAAGTTTGATCAAAAGACAAGGAATATTGTGTTCCATGAAATATTTCAATTGGTAAAATTATAAAGTATAAACTTGTCAGAAGGTATATTAATTTTGTATTCACGTTGATATAATTTCATTTCATATAAAAAATTCTTTTCCCTTGATTAAATTATTAAACAATTTTTTTAGGATGGAAAACATTTATTGATTAAGGATATTTTACCTAGTAATCAATGGAGGTCATGTGAAATTATTGTCTAAGAAAAATAGCATGTTATTGCATCACTTAGCATACCATCGAAGAGACAAAGGTTTATCTTTATTGGTTTTGAGGTATAACAATTACACTTTCTTCATTCAAAATGTTTATTTTTTGACTTAATTATTAACAATTTCTTTATTATTAATAGGGATCATAAGTTGAAGGTATTATATTCAACAATGATATCTAACGAATGAGCCATATTTTGCAACTGTGTAAAAAAAATATTGTTTGTAATGCCATTGTGAAGCCAATTCTGCTTCAGTATCAAACGGAAGACTTACAAATACAATGGATAATTACAAGTCGCACTGTCATTGAACCTGTACCACATGATGATGCCATCATCCCTATGAAATTTAACTACACACCTTTTAGAAATCTTAGCAACTCCATAAATGACAAGGAAAAACTAGTTAGTTAGATCCTTTATCTATTTCTTTATACAATGTTGACTATTTTTTCTATTACATCTAATGATATTTATATTTAACATGTGATAGATATTTTGGCCATGGTTCTTCATGTCTTAGATAAGAAAGAAATCAACAAAGATGGTAAACATTCAATTATGCAGAAATTTGTTCTTGCCAATAAACAATATTTTAAATTCTTTGTTATTCTTTATACTTCACAAAAACTGAGATAATTTCTCTTTCTTTTTTCTAGCATTTCTTTTTTTATTAGACAGCAAACACTTATACTGTTAATGTGGAATTCTTTTGTTACCAACGAGGGCCAACAAATTACCAATTGCATTCTTATCTGATAATTTTGTGTTACAGACTAAAAGTGAACTTTTATAACAATATTTTTGTTTTTTCTTCATCATACTTATCCTTCTATTTTATTTTTACCTTACAATTGAAAAATTTTAGGCGTTGCATTATCCACCTAGTTTGACTCAATAATTCTTGTTGATCCACCAATAGAAGAAGTTGCGGATCTTAAAAATTGGTACTGATTTATCTTTACTCCAAGGACCAATCAAGTTATATACAAATTTTATAATATTTTGATGCTTTTATATTCATAATTTTTACGTTCCAAGGCACGACGAAACAATGAGGAAATTAAAACCCTTATAAACCAACAAGCTTATCTGAGATATAATCTTGAAATATCTTTCAGATACATTAGAAAATTACCAAATCATCTTCTTGAATTCTACCAGTAAGGTAAATACATTTTATATTCTCATGAACATTGCTTATTTGATATTGATTTTATAAAAATCTTATTATATATTTGCAAACAACATGGATTAAATCTAATATTTCCTTCCAACGCATTTTGCAAAAGTACTAGTATATGGCATGTAAGAAATGCTTTCGTTCTACAGCTGCTACTTATAGAGTTCCATTCACTTGCAATTCTTGCAGAGAAAAAGTTCTTCCTTTTTCTCTTTTCTCTTTTCAATTTACTTCCTTTTTCTTCTCATGCACTTTATATGTGCAGATTTTTTCCAACGTTTTAACATTTTGTACTTGGATGTCATGGCAGTGACATGCTAAATCACACCCATGAGACCTTCTTCACGGGTGTGACTTATAAGTCACCCTCGTGACACCTTCTTCACCAATGTGACTTGTAACTCAGACCCTTGACAATTCTTCACCGCTGTAATGTAACCAGTCACACCCATGAAGAAGATCTCATTGTTATACAAGCTTTCAATATATCTAATTAACATATATATTCTAATTAACTTTTTGTTGCAAATATAGATGCCGTTGTGACATGGATTTGACTGACAAAACAGGGACTATCACAGCTTCTATTTTTGTCGAACTTGCTGAAAATTTTTTGGAGATTGCTATAATTGAAGCTATGCACTATTACCACCATGTTATACTTTTTTTGGCTTATTACAGATGCAATTTAATATAGTGACAATTATAATATCTTTATTATATGGCTGACAATTAACATTTTTGTGGAACTTCCTCTAGAAAAAGTGTATGCATAATTGAAAAGTAAGACATTTCTTTTTCACATCAAACCTGTACACGTTCAATCACCAAATGAAAGATAACGGTTCACTATTATGTATTACCATGAAATTGATGATGATGAATTAGAAAAGGCTTCAGCTTCACTTGGAAAAGATAATCAAATTTCAACTGATGATCAAAATAACACTGCTGACATTACACCTCCAACTATTTTAGGTATTCATCATTATTTATTCATTCAATTTTAATGTTTTTATCTTTATCAAAATATGTAAACTTCTTTTTAGTGTTAATCATATTATCATCTTTATTTATCTATCTAGCATTTTTATCCAAAAAAATAATGTTTCCTTATATGTTATGTAGCTAATATACTTTGTTGTTTATATTTTTAAAAGATATTTTTGAATCTTCTTCAATAGTCAGTCAATGTCTTCATAAAAGATTCAGCGACGGTGAACCCAAAGCATAGTCAAATGTAGATGTTAATGACAATAACAAAAAACCTAAATTGTCATAGACTCTTTTTCTTAGAGTAAAATAATAAAGCAACTTTTGTACTTTTTTTGTTTTAATTTCTTGTTTTCTTAAACTTCAAAACTGTGCATATCCACATGATGGTTTTTTGTTGTTAAATCACAACTGTCAATATTTTATTACTTGGATCATAAGCGTTAGTTACTTGTGGCATATAGCAATTGTCTTTATTAAACTCAGGTAAATTCATAAACAAATTATTCAAAATTCGTTAACATTTCAACATATCAAAACAAACCATTTTCTTTACTTTATGTTTATTTGCTCTTTAATTAATAATATTTAATAAATAATAATAACATACACAATTGTGATTAATATATAATTACTAATAATAATAATAATTATTATTATTAGTAATTACATAATTTACGGTTATTTAATGATAACAATTAATAAAAACATATAACAATTTAAAATTAATAATAGCATAAATAAAACTAACTAAAAGCTACTGTCATATTTAACTTTATTAAGCCCATTGACATTAGAGCATGTGTGAATTATACTTAATTAATAAATTATCTGAAGGTATTAATTATATTTAATAAAAAAAAGTTTTAATCAATTAATAATGTTTAAATTAATTAGATCCAAATTAAATATTAAATTATATTTTAATTGATTAAGCAATCATTTATCGTATTGTTAATTAATTTATCATATTTAAATTAATTAATTATATTTTTATATGTGTTAAATATATTATAATTAATCGATCAATTAATTATGTTATAATTAATCAACTAATTAATAATATTTTAAATAATTAATTATTTATTTTATAAACAATTAAAAAAACTTATATAGGTGTTAATTACCCGGTAACAAGAAAAACAAAATAGCAAGCACCATTGTGACTTTAATTAATAATATTTTAAATAATTAGTTATTTATTTAATAAACAATTTAAAAAATTTACATAGGTGTTAATTACCCGGTAACAAGAAAAGCAAAATAACAAGCACGGTTCTGACTTAACCGTGCATGGGACTCACGCCTGTGATTATTAAGCAATAGGTGCGACTACTTATGCTATTTAGATATTGAGTACTTATATATATACTAAATATTAGTATATAATAATTAATAATGACTAACATATATAGTGAATATTAACATCTACTACTTAATCAATTAATTATATTTTAATACATCTAATACTTAATTATATATTAATTGTTATTAATTATAACTAAATAAACTTAAGAGTCAACGATTAATAATTAATTTATAAATAAATTATTTTTCATAAATGAGTTAATTTATTATACTTTAATTATTAGCTTATATCAAAATTAATTAATTAATTAATTAAATAATTTTATTTAGATTAATTCGTTATATTTTTATATGTGTGAAATATGTTATAATAAATTAATTATGTTATAATTAAATAATTAATACTTTCCTAATGAATTAGATGCCTATGAAATTTGGTAAAGAGGAAAGAAAATGTGTGATGAGTTCTAAATTTCAAGTGAATTGGAGTCGAAAGATATTCAAAACTATCATATATTTCTGCAGTCTCACTGTCACGATCATGCTTATACACGATTGTGCAATTCCAACTGATTCTTTGCTCTCGCACGATCGTGCTTTTCCTAATATCTCCTCAATGTCACGATCGTGCAAATCCTTTGAGGGTCACTTTGTCACGATCGTGCTTCTTCTAAAGCTCCCCCTCTGTTGTGCACGATCATGATAGAGGTTTTACTCCAGATTTTTACGAAATAGTATTTTTCATCACTCCTTCCTCTTTTTTGCTTTATCTATGATTTTAACTTATGTCTTCAATATTTCCTCTTCATTTTTACTTCTATTTCACCTCAACTCATTCTAATACAAATCAAAATCTATGACTGATTTAATTTGAAATTAATCTAAAATTCATAAAAATAATTACAGTTATTGATTAATAATTACTGGATAAATAAAACTTTATTAAATATAATTAAATGTAATTTATATAAAATTAATTAACTAATTAAATTATAATAATTAATAGATTAATTATTAACTATTTATTATTATTAGGTTAATTAAGTATAAATTCACATGTGTGAGTTAAGCGTCACTGTAATTAACTTTGATATAATTAATACTAATTAAAGTATAATAAATTCATTGATTTATAATTATACTATATTTATAAATTATTTATTTATCATTAACTGTTAAGTTTATTTAGTTATAATAAAAATAATTAATATATAGCTAATTGATTGATGTACTAAAATATAATTAATAGATTAAGTAGTTATTATTAATATTTAATATATATATGTTATCTTTAAAAAAATTCATAGGCGTGACATGTTAAGTCACTCAAGTAAAAAGGTGTCACGGGGGTGATTTAACATGTCACACCCATGACACAAAGTCTTCTTAAATTCTTTTCCATCATTTTGTTGTTAACAATGTGCTTAGTAAATCAATCTACCCAGGTTTCTCTTACCCATTTGAATGAATAAGAATATATGTTAAGTCCTTATTAATTAATTAAGTATTACTCATTCATTGATTAATTTTATTTGATTATTACTTGTGGTATTATTCATTGTCAAATATTATTAATTATTTAATTTATGTTATTATTAATTATAAATTATTACATGTTTTTATTTATTGTTATTATTAATTGATTAAATAATTATTAATTATTGTTATTACTAACTGTATACTTCCATATATCTTACTTGATAAGGAGGTTTAAAAAAACAGAGAAAATAATGAATAATACCATAATTAATAAACAAATAATAATTAATCAATAATTAATCAATAATTAATTAATAATTTTTAGTAAATAATAATAACATGCATAGTCACAACCGTGCATGCAATAGTTTATAGTTAATAATAATAATAATAATAAAATAATATAAATATTTAAAATTTTAAATGTATATTAAGAAAGGAATTATGATAGAATTATTAAAAATATATAAGTTAGAATACTAAAAGTGAATTATTAAAATGAGTTTGTAAAAGTTTGAAATGAAAAAATTAAATAATTTAGGAAATCTATGTTATGATGAGTCACGGGTATAACTTATTAAGTCACGTCCGTGACTCAAAAAAACTAATTAAAAATGTTTCAATTAATTAAAATAAGAAAAAGACATGCCCATGACGTGACTGAATTAACTAAGCAAAAAAAATTATTGGTTGTGATTTATAAAGTCACACCTATGACTGATTTTACAGCCTTTAACCTATTTCTGAAATCACGCCCGTTTCAGCCTATGCCTATTCTGTCATATTCTTCTTCGTGTTCTATGGTGAAAAATCAAATTGTTTGAATCTTCGTTGAAGTTTAGATCTTGAATTAGGTTGTTGTTGTCATCTTCGCCTCTTCAGTATTGTCGTCTGTCACTATCACCGTCTTGCTTTGTGTCGCGATCTCCATTAAGTACTTATAATTATAGGAAGGTACTTATAATTATAGGTAATCTTTTATATCGTTAAACATATTTCGGAGCCTTTAGTAAAATGTATTAATTCGATATTTTGTTTTGATATGGGTCGATGTTTCGTTCTTCATATACATTCTTTTTATACTGTTAACTATTTCATTTTTATGGCTTTAATTTGATATACGATATAATAGACTTTTTTAATGTTTATCGTCCGATTTGGTTGATTTCTTTCTTGGTTTTTATATTTGGTTAAGAATTTGCTTTGATTTGGCTATTTGCTACCGGTTTGTTTTGTATTAAACAATTACTAAATTGTAAGGATTGTGTTTATTTGTTCAGTTTTTGTTAAATAAATGGAAAGAATAAAAATAAGTTTAGTTTTCAATGAATTGTTGATTCATTATTGTAACACCCAGTATCTGATTTACCTGATACGCCGGAAAAAAAATCAGCATTTGAGACTAATGTCATTAAAACCAGGATAGTGAATTATAATTTTTGGTGACATCAAATTAATAATGTTTGACACTTTTTCGGTGGTCACAGGAAATTGTACTAGTGGATTTTAAAGAACTAGTGCAAGAGGGGCATTTTTGTAAATAATGAACAAAGTGTCTTATAAAAGAAACTAAGTACAAATAAGACAAAACTCTTATCTTCTTCCTCCTCCCTCACGTGGCTGAACCATGGAAGCTCCTCTCTCAAAAATTTCAAGCTTTGCAACAAGAATGTGAAGGAGAATTAAGCCGATTAGTCAATACAAAACGGTAAGCCTCGATCCCAACACTTGATTCTACTAATTGGAATTTAGTTTCTCACCATCTTTTGCCATAGCTATGAAACCCATTTGATGAAAGTTATGGGCTTGATGATTTTGATGATGGATTCTTATTCTTTGATGTCTACTGAGAAATTAACATGAGGAAATTTTCATTTTTATGGTGATTTAGGGCCAAACCAAAACCTAGGGTTTTGGCGTTCAAAGCTGCCAATGGAGGTAGATTCATAGGTCCTTTTATATATATTTTTTGAGTTGTTTAACATGTGAATTTGGAGGAACTCAAAACTTCGAAGTTGTAGATAAAGATGTCTACTATATCCCTGAATTTGTTTTACGAATTTAGGGTGAGCCAAACAAATGAGATATAAGTCCCGAATTGAAACTGGTTCAGAATACTAGTGGGATTGAAACACGAAATGAAAGTTAATTGTTTGAGGAACTTGGAATCAGAATTGGATGACGAGTTCTTATTATGAAATGTTTAAAAATGTGTCATATAAGTGCTGTATAAAGGGAATTTTAATTGGATGAGTATCCTGTGAGATATGGCTAAATAAGTGAAGGGCATTACTGACCATAGTGACACAGAAGAGAACAGAAATAGGACAGCTTTATAAAATTCCCAATAAATACAAATTACATCAGTTTTGAGCCGTCTTTGGATATGTGATAACCATATGAGTCTATTGAAAATGGAGACTTGAATCAAGCCAATTGGATAAGAAATTAATAAGTTATAATGATTTGAGACAGGAAGGGTCCAACTTATGTCAGAATATTAAAGATGACTGTAAATGGGATATTTGGAAGCATTAATGACCGAATTAGAAAATGATCATAAAAGAAAAAAAATGTGAACTTATGTGTTAACTAGAGGTATGGAAAGTTTGAAAAATATTGTACCTATGTATAAAAAGTTATGCATTTGCGAATGAGACCTACACAGATAAATAAGTGAAACCAAATACGTTTAAGTATGATTAAGCTAATCAACACATAAAGAATCAGATACTCGAAATTGTGAGCTAAGTTGGACATAATGTAGTCTAAGACTCCTAATTTAAAAGGAAAATTTAGCTTGAAACCAATTTGACCATTGTAGAAGAAAATATAAATTTTACAATCATATATGTTAAGAAATGAGATTTATATAACAATGAATAATGCGAGTATATGTAATTTTAATGCATGTCACCCAATAGCTTGTGAAAACAGAAGAGGAATAGAACTAGAAGTCATACCTAGTACCTCTCAGATTCAAGAAAATTAGAAAAGAGATCAAAACCCCTGAGCCAGTCGAGATGAGTATAATCATGCTACTATACTTGTGTAGTAATCCTTTTTTTAATCTTGCGGCTTGTTGAATTGTTCGAATCTATATAACTTATTTGATATATGACTCTATGTGATTGAGTATGCCAGATTGACCAGATGATATTCAGATTCTTTGCATCTTCTGGTCCCCTTATTATGTTGAACCTATTAATTGTAATTCTTTGATGAATCATGTTTTTCTTGTTAGCCATGATTGATGAGTTCACAGGATACGCAAATGATGAAGTATATTATCAGACCATATGCACTTAGGTAACCTGCCAGTGATGGGTTAGATCCGGGTTTTACCTTGAGAGGGCAGGCCTCTAGGGGCAGGGTTAGGCTATCCTTCTCTAGAATCAGAAAATGGGAGATATGTCGTACTAACATGCCACTATCTCTTCCTAAGAAATTCAGAAAATCAGAACTCAGAAATGAGAAAGCTTAGAATTAGAAATCCTATAAAACTCTACCAAAGAAAGAACCTAGAATTTAGAAAGAACCCAAAACTCACAAAAGAACCCAGAACTCAGAAAAAAATTTAGAAACTAGATTCATTTTTAAAATAGAACAATTCATAATGAGATTATTGATACTCATGTGATTGCCGTATTTGAAATTACTACCTGTTTATTCATTGATACCATGTATTGTTGCTTAGAATGCCACAGACCATTCTTGTGAAGCTAG